>JAJIBD010000665.1:0-53192 GCA_021461705.1 Cryptotis parvus | reverse complement strand
TGTACCCCCTTATCCGCTCTTTCTCTCTCTTCTCTCTCTGTCTCTCTCTCTGTCTCTGCATCTCTCTCCCCCTTCTTTTACACATCGCGGCTAGCCCTGCAGACATTTAGGGCTTATCATGTGAGTCTCTTAGTTTATATTCAGTGGTGAGTTCTAGTCTGAGATTACCATTGCCCACACTCAGTTAAACACTGGTATCTATTTATATCTCATTAATGAATGCAGTCATTATATATCTGTCCTTTTCCTTCTGACTAATTTAACTCAGCATGATAGTCTCCATGTCCATCCATTTGCAGGTAAATTTCACAATTTTGTCTTTTCTGACAGCTGCATAGTGTTCCATCATGTAGATGTACCACAGTTTCTTTAGCCACTCCTCTGTTCTTGGGCATGAAGGCCTTTTCTTGATAATCAAGGGATATGTATATCAGGAAAAATTACAACCTAAACAAATAAACCCCTGAGGAGCAGTGAGTAAAATACCTAAAACAACTGCTAATAGAATACAAGGAAGAAATAGATAGCAACACAATTTTAGTAGAGACTTCAGCGCTGCTTTGTCACCTCTTGATAGATATGAGATTGAAACTAAACAAGGAAATATTGGTCCTGAAGGAAGAAATGGAAGAGAGAAGACTGGTAGATATATACATGGCTTTAGATACTCAAATAGCTGACTATAAATCTTTCTCCAGTGCACATGGAGCATTCTCAAAAATAGACCACATGCTGGGCCAAAAAACATATTTCAATAAAAATCAAGAAGAGGTAAATTGTGTCAATTATTCTATCAATGATAATAATAATATCATCATTATGATCACTTGATGACGTGAATCCCGTTATTCATCGATTTGCTCGAGCAGGCACCAGTAACATTTACATTGGACCCTATCACGTGCCAATGTAGCCCAATAGCATCTGCTTGATTCAGGATTATGAAGAGCCTCAAACCGTTGCTTCAGGGTCTTGACAAGGTAGTCTGACTATCTTGTAGGTGGGCAGCCACTGATTTTTTCACATCCCGTGGGATCCAGTCGGTAATGGCTCTAGTCCAGCAGTTGTGTCTAAATCGCATTACATGTCCAGCCCATCTGATTTTCTAAGCCTTGACAAATGAGACAGCATCTCTGATTCTAGAATAGCGGCGGAAGTCAGAACTCCAGATTCCTTCTCTCACTTGAGTGAGTTGTGATATTCCAAGCATAGCTCTTTCGATTCCTCTCTGGCAGACCGGAATAGCATTCTCACCCTGCTTGGTAGGGCCCAGGTCTCTGAGGCGTATGTCAATGCAGGGAGAATGGTAGAATCATTGAGATGTGCCCGGAGCCAGATTTTCTTTGTCCTTTTAGCTATTTCTTCGATGTCTTTGAAGGCCTTCCATGCCGCTCTCTTCCTCCTGTGCAGCTCATGTTTTAGGTCATTCATCATGTTGAGTTCTCGACCTAGGTACACATAACTTCTGCATTCAGAGATGTTTTTTTCCGTTGAGAGTGAATGGGGCCTCTGGAACTAGTTGATTTGTCATGAACATAGTTTTCTTAGATTCATCTGTAGACCTATCTTTCCACATTCTCGGTCTAAGTCAGCCAGCATTTGTGCCGCTTGACTAATGTTTGGTGTTATAGAACAATGTCATCAGCGTAGCGGAGGTAGTGTAGTTGCCGACGATCTAACTTGACTCCCATTCCTTCCTATTCTAATTGTCGCATGATGTTCTCGAGGGTGGCATTTAAGAGTTTTGGTGAAATGGTATCACCCTGTCAAACCTCTCTTTTGACATCAATGATCACTTCTTTGTAGAATGGTGAGATCCTGGTGGTGAATCAATAATACAGCTCACGAAGGATATTGATGTATTGGGTTTGAACACCCTGTTTGGCTAGGGCTTTGATGACTGCTTCAGTCTCCACAGAATCAAAGGCTTTGTGTAAAGTAATGAATGTGAGACAGAGCAGCATCTTGTACTCCCTACAAACCTCAGTGAGCTTGGTTACTGTGTGGATATGGTCGACTGTGCTGAATCCTTTCCAGAAGCCTGCTTGCTCACATGGTTGTCCTTCTTCTAGTGTTCTGCCAATCCTGTTCAGGATGACTCATGTAAACAGCTTGAAGATGATGGACAATAGGCAGATGGGGCGATAGTTGCCAATGTCGTGAATCTTGAACAGTAGAACTGTCCTGCTGGTTTTCCATTGGGAGGGTACCTTGCATTCGGATAGGTAGCGTGCGTCTTTCTCTCTCTCAGCATTCTTCGCACAATCATGGAGGTACTGAACCAGTCAGCTGTATTTTTCATCGATGTCGGCAATGGTGGCATCTTCCCATGTTGCTGCAATGGTGCCCAAGAGTTCCCAATTGGTGGTTGTTTTGGGAGTTCTCTTCTTAAATTTTGCAGCCTTTTCTCCCCATTGCGGGAAGTAGAATTCTGCACGAAGGAGATGGTGGTCCGATCCTGTTTGGAATTTGGGGATGACAGCAACATCGGTCAGACAAAACTATTGATTGAAGATGATGTGGTCAATTTTATTGTGGAACTGCCCACCAGGAGATTCCCATATCCAACGTTTTGCTTCAGCCTTCTGGAACTGTGAGTTCTCATGAATGGTCTTGGTGGACAAGATGAACTCAGTCTCTCACCCTGTTTGTTCCATTCTAGGCCATGGGTCCCAATGTGGAGTTCTTCAGCCGAACTTCTCAGTCCTATCTTGGCATTAAAATCACCAACTATGATCTTAGTAGAAGGTGTGATCTTTTTTATAGAACTCCTCAAGTTCCATGTAGAATTTCTCAATTTCATCTTCTTTGTATGTGGATGTTGGTGCATAGACAATGAAGATAAAAATTGCTGGCAGTAGGCCACATCTCTTCAAGTGTAATCTTCCTATCCGGTTTGTTAGGCATTCAAATGAATCAATGTTGACAGCCATGTTCGTGTTGACAAGGACACCAACGCCACTGATGCCTCTTACGTTTCATGTTCTAAGGAACAATTCTTTTCCGGTGTCAAATACAGCATGATGCGACTGAGGCCTCCTCGTCTCAGTCAGACCAATGATGTCGTACTTGATCTTTTGTGCTTGCACCATCAGATCCTCAATTTATGCTTCCGATGCCAGCGTACATGCATTGAAAGTACAGACAGTCATTTTAGTCCTTCTTTGTTTTGGCAGCCTAGGTTGGCCTTGAAATTTTATAAGGCACTGCTTGTTTGCCTTTCTTACTGCTGCCGTATTAAGGGCTCTTTCTGGGTCAGGAAAATCAACATTTCTGTTACTGGTTTCGTCATGTCGAACATGCATCAGACAGCTTTCCTGGCTCTGCTGTGCAGGTTCTCTACTCTCATTACTTTGTGGGGCTATCTCAGAGGGGTGGGTAGAATATTCACGGTAATTTGGAGGTAAAAGCTGGTTTCTGCTCTGCCGGGGGTATCTCTTTTGATGTGTATGATGCACTGAAAACAGAAGTGTATAAAATGGAGAACCAGGTTAAACACCTGGAAATTAAACAGTTCTCTGCTGAAAAACCAGTGGGTCATAGAGGAAATCAAAGAGAAAACCCAAAGATTCTTGAAAGCAGTATTAAGAGGAAAGTTTCTAGCTCTGCAAGAGTAAGTCAGAAAGGAAGAAATGGTTCCCATAAGCAATTTGACTTTGCATCTTAATATCATAGAAAATAAACCACAAAAGGGAGTCCTACTCAGGCAGGAGGAAGGAAATAATAAAACAGAGCAAAACAATAAGCTGGAATACCAAAAAAGCAATTCAAAAGATAAGCAAAATAAGGAGCTGATTCTTTGAGAAAATTATACAAGATCAACAATTCACACACAAGACTCACAAAGTAAGGAAGAGAGAGAGAACCCAAATAAATAGAACGAGAAAGGAAAAGGTGAAAGACCTCCCGAGATTATTTTGAGAGTTGGTATGCCACAAGAGAACCTAGAGGAAATGGACAAATTCCTGGATTCCTATAACTCCCAAGGCTGAATCAAGATGTGGGATACCTGAACAGGCCTAAAGGAAAAGAAAGTCAAGGAAATTGAGATGGTAATCAAATCTTACCAGGGGACTGGATGGATAGCACAGTAGGTAGGAAATTTGCCTTGCTTGTGACTGATCCGGGTTGGATCCCCAGCGTTCCATATGGTCTCCTGAGGGATGGGTGCTGGAACACTGTATGGCTTTAAACCCAAACATGAACATTTTTGTAATTGTCAAAAATAAGTAAAATTTTTTTAAAAAAAAGAGCATCGCTGGGTGTGACCCAAAAAGCAAAAATAAATAAATAATAAGTCTTTGAAACACAAGTCCAGATCCAGATGGATTCAATAGTGAATTCTTCCAAACCTTTAAAGAGGACTTATTGCCAGTCCTTTTCAAGCTTTTCCAGGAAGTTGAATAAACAGAAACACTCCCAAGTAGTTGCTAAGTTGGATTTAAATCCATCTGAATTTAAGTACAATTAAAAATTATCATTTAATTATAAAAACCACAGTTGTGAGGTTCATTAACTACATGACTTATAGTAAAAGCTCTAGATGAGAGCCTTTTACTGAGTTGTACCACCGACATGGCAGAGCCTGGCAAGCTACCCGTGTTTTATTTGATATGCCAAAAAAGCGTAACAATTATGAACTTCACTCCCATGACCTGAAGGAATGGTTTGAGGCTCTTCGTGTTCCTGGAGCAATCAGATGCCCCTGGAGTGCACTTGCTTGTGACAGGACATATGGAGATGCTACTGGTGCCTGCTCGAGCAAATTGATGAACAAGGTAAAACAAGTGATACACGTGATACAAGTAATAGGGGTTGAAGAACACGGAACATTCTTGTTGGCAGAGAAAGTTCTAATGGGATATGCACTTTTTATACAAATCATACGACCAAACCAACCCATCTATGATCGGTTTCTGCACATGTAAAATGAAAATGGTTCAATCAACTTTTTGAGCATCATCCGATAACTTTTGAGTAGATCCAACTTCTGGACCCCTCTTAGATATACTGAATTATGAATTCTGGATGCAGATTCCAGAGATCTCTGTCTTAACAAGTCCTCTGAGAATATTCATAATATTGAGTATAGTTTTTTTTGTTATTTAGGTCAATATTTATGGGTAACAATATCCTGTCAAAGAAGCATTTTTGCAAAAGGCATAATTACAATGGCAGCAGTTTTTTTCAATCCAGCCCTAGTATGCTGAACCAGAGACTCTCAGACATGGGGCAGAGGTGCTACTTGCTCTCCCTGTGCTCAGCCGCTCATGAGGCACCCGGGAGGCATGGCGGGTTCTAGCCCTGGCCTGCCACCCCATCAGAGCCTCAGAACAAGCGAGACGACCCCCCCTGACTGCATGGGGGCCACCATCTTCCACATCCGGACTTCCCTCTCGTCACAACTCCACCCAGCAGACCAGACTATCACAGCCCGGATCATCTACACCCACCCTGCAGCAGTTTTTTTTTTCAATCCGGCCCAGGTATGCTGAACTAGAGACTTTCAAACATGGGGCAGAGCTGCTACTTGCTCTCCCTGTGCCCAGACGCTCATGTGGCACCCGGGAGGCATGGCGGGTTCTAGCCCTGGAGTGCCACCCCAGCAGAGCCTCACAACAAGCCAGACCCCCCGACTCCATGGGGGCTACCATCTTCCACATCCGGACTTCCCTCTCGTCACAACTCCACCCAGCAGACCAGACTATCACAGCCATGATCAGCCACACCCACCCTGCAGCAGTTTTTTGAACCAGAGACTCTCAGACATCGGGCAGAGCTGCTACTTGATCTCCCTGTGCCTAGCTGCTCATGAGGTGCCCGGGAGACTGGCAGGTTCTAGCCCTGGCGTGCCACCCCAGCAGAGCCTTACAACAAGCCAGACGGACCCCCCCCACTCCATTGGGGCCGCCATCTTCCACATCCAGACTTCTCTCTCGTCACAACTCCACCCAGCAGACCAGACTTTCACAGCCTGGCTCCGCGGCTGCTAGCAGCCGCGCAGTTCATCAATAAATGCTTTATTCAGAGGTGACTACAAGAGTATGCTACCCGCACTGCAAGCCTGGCAAGCTGCTCATGTTGTATTTGATATGCCAAATACCAGTAACATTTATATTAGGTCATTCCTATGACCTAATATAATGGTTTGAGGCTATTCATGTTCCTGGAGCAAGCGGATGCCTTTGGGTTCTACTAGCATGAGACAGGACTTATGGAGATATTACTGGTGCCTGCTCTAGAAAATAAATGATGAACAAGAAGATAGTGATAGTGATAATTACAATATCCCCCTCCCAAGTACTGTTGAATGGCAACAGGTTACTTGATTTGGTAAAAACCAGTATTTTAAGTCCATCCACTGAAGGGAGTCTAAAGTCAACTACTTGCCACAAGAGTGTGTGGAGTGGGAGTGAAAGGCACTAGGATAGAGAAGGGACCAGTATAAGAATGATAGTTGGAAATAATTTTGGGCAGGAATTGAGTGCTGAAAGTAGGTAAAGGGGTATACCAGATAACCTCTCAGTGTCTGTATTTCTAATCATAAGGCCTAAAAGGATAGAGGAGGGAGAGAGAGAGGGAGAGATTGAGAGAGTGACAGAGACAGAGATAGAGAGACTGAGAAGAAAAGTTCTTGTCATAGAGGGGTGAGAGAGGGAAAGTTGTTCGAAATCTACACTGTTGAAGGAACTGGTGATGGAGCATTATATGCCTGAAACCCAATCATCAAAAACTTTTTAGCTGTGTATCTCAGTATGATTCAATAAAAAAAAAATAAAGTCAGCTTGTTAGTTTTCAGCTATGTGGCTGACTAACTGAAAGTATAAGATACAGAACCAGTCCCGAGGCTCTGAACTCCCTTTAAGACTCTTCAAATAATTTCCAAGCACTGCCCTTAGGTAAGCTCAGCCAACCCTTCTCTCTGCTCCTCTAATTCTCTATGCTGCCAGACTCTCTGCTTCTCTAGCTCACTCCTGCCAACCAGGCTGAGAACCCAGTCTCAGCTGACTCCTCAAATGTTTTTCCAACTGTTATATCTCCCCATTATTTGTACCCTGGCCATCCCTTTAAGAGTTAAAGTCCAGCCCTTTAACTCTTATAGGGACCCTAATTAGCTTCTCTAATTTTATTTTGTAGCCTGACTTTGAAGAGTTTATCTCTATCATGACAAGCACCGTCAGCCATATCTAATTATATCTCAAAAAGAAATAGTTCCTGAGAGAGAACAAGAACCTATTTCTGAGATGGAACCTGAAAACCATTATGATTCAAATGCTTTACGTCACTCAGAGATAATACAAGGCAAGCAAAATAGGTAGGTCAAGTCCATAACATTTAACATCGGTAGTGTGCTAGTAGGTAATGAAGTGCAATATGCAAATATTACAAAATTTAAAGGCAGATGATTTATTTTGAAGCCACAGGTACTTTTTCATCAATCAGAATATATATATATATCAACAAAACTGACTGCCCTTAATATTAATGTCAAGAGGTATACAAATAGAAGAATTTTTTATTTTTGTTTCTAAAGCTGGCTGGGTAACCAAGTCTGACCTCATGTCCTGAGCCCTAGAAATATATTGAGACCGGCAGCATTACCCCTCCTGCCCACCTAGGTCTTCTCTCCCATTTCATTGCATTCCTCTGAAAATTGTCTGTGCTCTAAAGACACGCAGTGTACTCTATCCTTTTAGCAACCTTTAGGTAAAATCTAAAGGGTTTAGAATCTAAATTCAAGCTTTCAAAATGAATAGTTGATTATTTAAAAACTCTTTGAAAATGTACATAACTAATTTCGACAATGTTTTTAGTACACGATCTTTTGTGTCTTTTATGCCTCTGAGCCCTGTCGGGTTCAGAGGGGTTCGACAGGGTGATACCATTTCACCAAATCTCTTCAGCGCCACCCTCGAGAACTTCATGCAACAATTAGAATGGGAAGGAATGGGAGTGAAGATAGATGGTCGGCAACTACACCACCTCTGCTTCGCTGATGACATCGTTCTAATAACACCAAACATTAGCCAAGGGCACAAATGCTGGCTGACTTCGTCCGAGAATGTGGAAAGATAGGTCTACAGCTGAATCTAAAAGAAAACTATGTTTATGAAGAATGAACTAGTTCCAGAGGCCCCATTCACTCTCAATGGAACAAACATCTCTAAATGCAGCAGTTATGTGTACCTAGGTCGAGAAGTCAACATGATGAACGACCTAAAACCTGAGCTGGGCATGAGGAATAGAGCGGCGTGGAATGCCTAAAAAATCATCGAAGTTCAGTGTTACTCTCAGCTATATGAAAATATTATTTTAAATACTAATGTAGAATGATACAAATAATAGTTAAGAAAACATCGACAATTGAGTCATGTCTTCTGTAGAATATTAGAACATAGAAGAAAAACACGAAAATAAATCTTACAAAACAAAAACGTTTAATAATGTCTAGTTATGTTTTAAAAATAATGAAAATTTGACATCTAAATAATATGTACAATAAATCAGAAGGAAAGTAACAAATATCAGATGACCTCATTTCAATTCGTGAACTAGAGAAGTATAACAAGGAAGCAGACACTAATACAAAGGCATAGGAACCTGTGAACCGAAAAACGCAAAGCTAAAGGTAGCAAGAGATGGTTGATAGCCAAGAGACAGGGAATCAAATAGGGAGAGAGTCCTATGGTGGCTGTGTTATGGTAGTGTAGACTTTGAAGAAGTATAAAATTATATACCTAAAACTGGGGCCGGAGTGATAGTCCAGCGGGTAAAGCGTTTGCCTTGCACGAGGCTGGCCCATGCCAACCCACGTTAGATCCCCAGCATCCCATATGGTCCCCCGTGCACTACCAGGAGTAATTCCTGAGTGCAGAGCCAGGAAAAACCCCTGAGCATTGCTGGGTATGAGCCAAAAAAGCAAAACAAACAAACAAACAAACAAACTGACTTACAATTGTGTAAATAAATACTGTCTCATTAAAGGAAAAATAAATTTAATGAAAAAAATTTTGCTTCACAGAAAATACCAGAAGTTGCAACACTGCATATAGCTTTACAATTTAGGATGTATTCTTCCTAAAGTAAGAAAACATATTGATTTCATGTGTTATTAATATTCAACACTAACCACAGACAGTATTTAGATTATAGATCAATGAGGGTTTTCCACTGCTACAGTTAAAGTAACAGCCTGGAATTGCTGGTACGTGGTGATGATAAAGACTTTGACACTTGATGGATTTTTATTTCTGGTCTAAGATTCTTTACAGACTGCTATCTGTCCACTACTACTCTGATGGCAACTGAGAAGAGGTCACTTACCGTAGGGCAAAAATTCTTTGGCATGAAACTCATCGTATGATGAAAAAATACTGCAATCCCTGCATTCTAATAAATGCAGATATTCTCCTGGTGGAGCAAAGAAACAATGCTTAGGGATATATACCGCTCTATACCTCCTTTGAAATAAATGAAGAAAAGACTCAGACAAACAGGAACTAAAGAGGGAAGCCAAAATATAGGAGGGATGGGGAAAAAGGAAATAGATCATCAATTAATATTAATATACAACATCCATATATTACATAACTCTGGGATATTTAAGAATTTAATTTTGACTCCTAGAATAGCAGAAACCCTGGTAGATTCTAAGTTATCTCAACAAAAGTTAAGAGTTTCTGAGTGTGTGGATAGGAGAAAATGAAATGGCAAAGGTAACTGTGATTTTTAAGGATTTTAAAATTATTTTATTTGTAATATTCTTTCATTTTGAGGGGCTCAAAATGAAGTGAAGTAATTGGCAACCTATTCACAAGAAGATAGCACTTCACCAACACCCCCCCACCACACACACATAGATATGAGAGTGTGTGTGAGAGAAAATAAATGGGACAAGCTTTACCAGTTAGTGGATCTAGAGTTCATTGTCCCACACATATCCTGGATAAATTAATTTTCATAATTTAATGACAGATGTGCTACATTTGAAGTATTTTGGTGCTGGAGAAGGTGCAGTAACTTTGTATATCAAAACTAAAAGTGTCAATACTACGTGAATTATATCAACTAAACAATAAAAAATAAAAATTTAAAAGGGGATGTAAACCATGAAATTAAAAATCTATATATTATTTGAACCTAACGAGCATGTAAATTCAAGAGCACAAATATAATCATGCTAGCATACAAATGGGTTTAATGAAAACTTGTTGAAACATCAATTAAAAACAAAAAAGTGCTAAGTTTAATAAAGGATGCACAATAGAGCTAACATTTATGAGAATAGTAAAAAAAGAGCTCATTTAACAGCGAAATGAATGACTTGTATCACTTGTCTTCCCATTGTTCATTTTCTCCAGCAGGCACCAGTAACATCTCCATATGTCCTGTCATGTAGCGCAAGGTCATCTGCTCTCTCCAGGAACATGAAAAGCCTCAAACCATTAGATTAGGTCATAAGAATGAGGTCTATAATCGTTACTGGTTTTTGGCATATTAAATACAACACAGGTAGCTTGCCAGACTCTGCTGTGCGGGTGGTATACTCTTCGTAGTAGGCTCTCAGCTCCTGCATTTACTGATAAACCGCACTGGGGAGAGCTCAGCTTTTCTTTTCTCTGGGGTAGAGCTCTGATGGCTGTGGAGTCCGGATGTTGAAAATGGTTGCCCTCCTGGTGCAGGGCTCCCTCTGGTTCTTGTGAGGCTCTATTGGGATGGCGGGCCAGGGTTTTTCAATCTAAATTATGCTGACACTCTGTGGGTATCACAGGGTTATAAGGATCAGGATCCGTGCCTTTGATGAAATGAAATACTTAAAAATAAAGATAAATGGAAATGAAAAGTCAATGTATCACTGTATTACTGTCTTCCCATTCATCATCGATTTGCTCAATTGGGCACCAGTAACACTCCATATGCCCTGTCTCATGCTAGTAGAACCCAAGAGCATCTGCTTGCTCCAGGAACATAAAGCGCCTCAAGCCACTACATATGGTCATGGGAATGAGGTCTATAATTGTTACTGGTATTTGGCATATCAAATACGACGCAGGAGGCTTGCCGGCTCTGCCATGGAAATGAAAAGTACATGTGTAATTACATATGATAAGTGTTATGTCAACGGTCTAAATAGATACATATAATCTTAAATCTCACAAACAAATTTTCTCACTCTTCAAGAAAAAATGTAGCAGTTGTTTAGAAATTATGACTCACCCACATCTATTTGTTCATTATCATCCAAATTATAATCCAAACTTTGGAAGTAAATAAAAAGTGACCAAAATGGTATCTATTTGAATACATGAAGTATGTTCTTCAGTAACTTTTACTTCAAAGACAAAATTTAAAGAGAAAATAGACACTATTAATAAAACTGCATTTTATGTTCATCTTCTTTCATCCTTTCATGAAATAAGTACTTTTCCTTTTGAATGATTTAATGAAAGATAGAAACAAATATATACTTGATATTATTGATACAATTTTGCATGAAATTGAACTTTTGCCTTGCTAAGCTCCAACTTATTTGTGAATCAATATCTCGTGTGATTTTCTCAGTGATTATTAAGCTTTTGATTTATAGTAATCTCAAATTGTATTTTGTATGTAATCCGTTTACTAGAACATCTGGAAAGGAATCAGCTGTCTTCATTTTGTGATGTTGAAAAAGATCGAGTAAAAGTGGATAAGCTTATTGATATTTTCTTCCCTGATTTTAAAATTAAGAAGTCCATCAAGTTAGAAAAGATACTGGTGTTGCTTCGGCCAGACCTCTTTCGAGAAAGAAAAGGTAAAAAATAAAGCATAAATGAACGACTTGGTATCTGAAACTTGACTAAGTCCTAGAATGGTTGTATTGAAAGATATTTTAATATTTGCCACAGAATTATAAAACATTTGAAATCAATTCAATGTTAATTATCTAACATCTCATAATAAAGAATAAAACGTCACAGTTAAAGAGTTTATAAAGCATTCCAGTAGGAATTTGTTGATGAAAATTTTAACATGGTACAATTATTACATAGCAAAGATGGGAAGATTTTATATCTGAAGCAAATTAGTTCATATGTTCACTTACCCCCTATCAATAGCACTGACTGAAAGAAAGTACTTTGTAAAATGGATCCATTTTGTATTGTACTTCCAATGCTGTATTTAAGAACTCATTGTCATATCAAGGTCATCTAGTTTTTTACCTTGTACCTTATAGTTTAGTATTTCACACTTAGGTCTATAATCTGTATTAGTTCATTTGGGGGTTCGTGTTCAGTGATTCTTAGGCTTACTCTTGCCTCTGTGCTCAGGGACCACTCCTGGCAGGGCTCGGGAACCATATGTGGTTTCTGTATAGGGCCTACTTTGGTCACATTCAAGGCCTGATCCTTACCCACTGTATTCCCTCTCTGGTCCCCATCTTGGTTAATTTTTATGTGATGACATGCCTTTTTATGTTTTTTTTTCTCTATCTGTATATAGTTGTTCCAGCATCATTTGCTGAAAAAGCTATCAATGCCTTTGGTTATTTGTCACAGAGCACTTGGTTCTATTTGTGTGGATCTTTTCAGGATCTGAATAATTTTTGAAACTAGTAATATTAGATCAAAAACATTGCTGTTCCTTCCATATCGAGTTGGTTATATACTAAGTTCTTTAATTTGCATGTAAATTTTAGAATCCATTTCTTAACACCTAAGAAATGGATTTTAGAATTCATTTCTTAATATCTCCATCTATAATTGCAAATTAACTTAAAATTCTATTGACTGGGATTATACAGATATCTCTATATATGACTCGCAGACATGGGGCAGGGCTACTACTGGCTCTCCCTGTGACCAGCCGCTCACAAGGCGCCCGGGAGGGATGGTGGGTTCGAGCCCTGGCCCACCACCCCAGCAGAGCCTCTCAACAAGCCAGACGACCCCCCACTCCATGAGGGCCTCCATTTTCCACATCCGGACTTCTCTCTCGTCAGAACTCCACCCAGCAGACCAGCCTATCACAGCCCGGCTCGCGGCAGCTTGCAGCCGCGGTTCATCAATAAATGCTGGACTTAGAGATGCCTACAAGAGTATGCTACCTGCACGGCAGAGCCTGGCAAGCTACCCGTGTTGTATTTGATATACCAAATACCAGTAACAATTATAGACCTCATTTCGGAATGGATTGAGGCTCTTTATGTTCCTGGAGCAAGCAGATGCCCTTGGGCTCTACTAGCATGAGACAGGACATATGGAGATATTACTGGTGCCCGCTCGAGCAAATCGATGATGAACGGGAAGACAGGGATACAGTGATACAGATATCTGTAGAATTTGGAAATATTGGAATCTTACCAATATTTTGTCTTCCAATACATGTGCTATGATTATGTTTCCACTTATTTTAGAATTTCATCTTTTTCCTCATTTAGATACTCTAAGTACTTTGTTAATTTATAACCACATATTTTGAGCATGGCAATGTGAATAACAGTTTAAATTTCAATCATAATCATTGCTGACATTTAGGAAATAATTTAACTCAGAATTCACTTATGACCTGCAACTGTCTCTCAACAGTTCCAGGAGTTTATTGTTTCTTTGTAATTTTATGTATAGACAATCATCTCACTTTATGAACAATGATAGTCCTATTCCATTCTTCCCAAACAGTAGTATATCATTCATTTCCTTTCCTGTGATTTTTGGGGGGTGGGGAGTGTAGGTACTACCTGCTATTTCTAGTATTCTGTCAAATACTCATAATAAGGAATTTTTCTGCCTTTCTTCCAAGTACAGATATAAAAGATTTTGTTTTCCTCCATTAAGTGGTGAAGTTAGATGAAGTTTTGGTACATGTGCTTTAGAAGTTGAAGAAATATCTATTTCTAAGGTTTTAAGAACTTTTTGAATAACTCATGAATGGTGTTTATTGTCTTATTTTCCCACACCTACTGATAAACTTATATTTCTCTTGCATTGCTTGTTCATTTTCAGATTGTGTTAATCAACTTTGAATGTGGACCAGCCTTGCATACAAAAAAATAAACTTTGCTTTTTCTGGTAATACATCATTTTCATATTGCACACTAGTAGATTTGATTAATATATTGTTGAGAATTTCCCGTCAATATTATTACTACTTTTGTCGTACACTCAGTGGTACTCAGGACTCACAACTTGCTATGTGCTCAGGGATTACTCCTGGTGTTCTTGAATTAACCTGGTGTTCTTGAATCAACATGGAAGGCATGCACCCTACCTACTGTACTATCCAGTCCTTTACACATATTCTTTTTTTTTTTTTTGGGTCATACCCGGCGAGGCTCAGGGGTTACTCCTGGCTCTGCACTCAGGAATTACTCCTGGCGGTGCTCGGGGACCATATGGGATGCTGAGGATCGAACCCAGGCCGGCAGAGGCCGGCCGCATGCAAGGCAAACACCGTACCTACTGGGCTATTCTCCAGCCCAACACACATATCTTCTTTTTAAAATTTTTTAATTTTTAATATTTTATTACACCACTGTTAGATATACAATTCCAAAGATGTTCATGTTTGGGTTTTGGTCATACAGTGTTACAGCACCCATTCCTCCAACAGTGCCCATTTCCCACCACCAATGTCCCCACTCCCCTCCCCCTCCCTTAGCCTGCCTCTATGGCAGGTTCATTATCTCTTTTCTCTCTCTCTCTCTCTCTCTCTCTCTCTTCTCTCTCTCCCTTCTCTTATACATTGTGGATTGCAATGCATACATTTAGTGGTTATCATGTGTATCCCTTTGTCTACATTCAATAGTTCTAGGTTGGTATTATCATTTTCAATGATTATTAGCATACGTCTCTGTCTTACGTAACCTATGATTCCCATGCGTTTGCTGTTGATTCCAAGACCTCCTGGTCCATGTTTGGCCTGAACTTGGATATTGTTTTTATTATATATAATATATATACACACCATACTATATATATATCACAGTATGTGTTTATATACATATATAGATATAGAATGACATTATAAATATGTATATATAGAATGACTATATAACTATGGATATATAGTCATTCTATATCTGTCTATATGTCTTTTTCCTTCTGGCTAATTTCACGCCATATGATCCTCTCCATGTCCATCCATTTATAGGGAAATTTCATGACTTCATTTTCCCTAATGGCTACATAGTATTCCATTGTGTAGATGTACCACAGTTTATTTATCCAGTCATCAGTTCTCGGGCACTCTGGCTGTTTCCAGCTTCTGGCTATTGCAAATAGTGCTGCTGTACACAATATATTCTTAAGAGCTTCTTGCAGTAGTTTTTCTTATAATATTTTGATTTGGCTTAGAATTAGAGCAATACTGATATTAATGAATAAGAAAATATTCCCTTTGCTTCTTCACTATCACTATCGTCCCGTTATCATCTATTTGCTAGAGCGGGCACCAGTAATATCTCCCTATGTCCTGTCGCAAGCTAGTAGAACCCAAAGGCATCTATCTGCTTGCTCCAGATACATAAAGAGCTTCAAACAATTATATTAGGTCAAGGGAATGACCTAATATAAATGTTACTGGTATTTAGCATATCAAATAGTACACAAGCAGCTTGCCAGGCTTGCCGTGCGGGTGGCATACTGTTGTAGTCACCTCTAAATAAAGCATTTATTGATGAAACATGCGGCCGCTAGCGGCCGTGCGAGCCGGCCTATGATAGTCTGGTCTGCTGGGTGGAGTTGTGACGAGAGGGAAGTCGGGATATGGAAAATGGCGGGCCCCACGAAGTAGGGGAGGGGGGTCTGGCTTGTTGTGAGGCTCTGCTGGGGTGGTAGGCCAGGGCTAGAACCCGCCATGCCTCCAGGACGCCTCACGAGCAGCTGGGCACAGGGGGAGCAAGTAGCAGCTCTGCCCCATGTCTGAGAGTCTCTGGCACAGCATACAGGGGCCGGATTGAAAAAAAAAACTGCTGCAGGGTGGCTGTTGATGATCTGGGCTGTGATAGTCTGGTCTGCTGGGTGGAGTTGTGACGAAAGGGGAAGTCCGGATTTGAAAAATGGCGGGCCCCATGGATTAGGGGAGGGTGGTCTGGCTTGTTGTCAGGATCTGCTGGGGTGGCAGGCCAGGGCTAGAACCCGCCATGTGTCCCAGGTGCCTCACGAGCTGTTGGGCACAGGGAGAGTACATGCAGCTCTGCCCCATGTCTGAGAGTCTCTGGTTCAGCATACCTGGGTCGGATTGAAAAGAAACTGCTGCAGGGTGGCTGTCGATGATCCGGGCTTGATAGTCTGGTCTGCTGGGTGGAGTTGTGATGAGAGGGAAGTCCGGATGTGGAAAATCCTGGCAGTGCTCATTAATTATTCCTGGTGATACGCAGGGGCCTATATAGGATGGTGGGGATCGAACCCCTGGCTGGTCACGTGCAAGGCAAATGCCCTCGGCTCTAGACTATAGCTCCGGCCCCATATCTTTTATGAAGTCAAGGGTGAGTTCTGTGTGAATACTTTCCTACATTCATAACTGTCATAAGGGTTTTCTCCTGTGTGGATTCTCATATGCTTATTGAGATGTGACTTTCATAAGAAAGTTTTCCTACATTCAACGTCCCGGTTCCCTCCCCCCTCCCCAGCCCTGCTCCATGGCAGGTTCTTTTTTTCTTTCCCTTTCTCTCTCTTTCTCTTTTCCTTCCCTTCCAGACTATGGATTACAGAACATACATTAAAGGGTTGTCATTTGTATCTTTTTGCCTCTATTTAATGCTCAGTTCTAGGTTGGCATTAGTACCCTCAACAATTGTTAGCACCCTGTTCCATTTTCTGTCTTACCTAGCCTCTGAATCCCACACGTTTGTGATAATTTCCACCTTTGACAGGACCTCCTGATATATGTTTCACTTGACCTTGGATATTGGTATCATAATATGTACCTATATATTTATGTTATGCAGATAAATGCAGTCATTCTGTATCTGTCTCTCTCCTTCTGGCTAATTTCGCTCAACATAATCTTCTCCATGTCCATCCATTTGTAGGCAAATTTTATAACTTCATTTTTCCTAACAGCTGCATAGTATTCCATTGTGTAGATGTACCAAAGCTTTTTTATCCAGTCATCGATTTTCGGGCACTCTGGTTGCTTCCAGATTCTGGCTATTGTGAATAATGCTGCTATGAACATAAAAGTAGGGATGGTGTTTCCGCTGCGTATTTTTGGCTTCCCAGAGTAGATTCCCAGGAGTGGTATCGCTGGGTCAAATGGGAGTTCAATTTCTAGTCTTTGGAGGAAAGTCCATATTGTTTTCCAGAAAGGCTGTACCAGCCGGCATTCCCACCAACAATGGATGAGTGTCCCCTTTTCCCCACACCCACGCCAGCACTTGTTGTTCTTGTTCTTTTGAATATGTGCCAGTCTCTGTGGTGTAAAGTGGTATCTCATTGTTGTTTTGATTTGCATCTCTCTGATGATTAGTGATGATGAGCATTTTTTCATATGTTTTTTGGCCATTCGAATTTCTTCCTTGCTGAAGTTTCTGTTCATTTCTTCTCCCCATTTTTTGATGGGGTTGTTTGTTTTCTTCTTGTAAAGTTCTACCAGTGCCTGATATATCCTGGATATTAACCCCTTCTCAGATGGGTATTGGGTGAATATTCTTTCCCATTCTGTGGACTGCTTTTGTATCTTAGTCACTGTTTCTTTTGAGGTGCAGAAGCTTTTCAGTTTCATGTAGTCCCATATGTTTATCTTTTCTTCTAGTTGCTTTGTTAGTGATGTTTCACCTTTGAAGATGCCTTTAGCTTCAATGTCGTGGAGGGTTTTTCCTATATTTTCTTCAATGTACTTTATGGATTCAAGTCTGATATTGAGATCTCTAGTCCATTTTGATCTGATTTTTGTGCATGGTGTTAGACACAGGTCCAAATTCATTCTTTTACAGGTCGCTGCCCAGTTTTCCCAACACCACTTATTGAAGAGGCTTTCCTTACTCCATTTTAGACTCGTTGCACCTTTATCAAAGATTAAATGATCATGTGTTTGAGGTTGGGTGTCAGGATACTCAATTCTATTCCATAGGTCCACGGGTCTGTTTTTATTCCAATACCATGCTGTTTTAATTACTACTGCCTTGTAGTACAGTTTGAAGTTGGGTAAGGTGATGCCTCCCATCTTCTTTTTCCCGAGGATTGCTTTAGCTATCCTTGGGGGTTTATCGTTCCATACAAATTTCAGGATTGTTTGGTCAATTTCTTTGAAGAATGTCATGGGTATCCTTATAGGGACTGCATTGAATCTGTACAGAGCTCTAGGGAGTATTACCATTTTGACAATGTTGATTCTCCCCATCCATGAGCAGGGAATATGTTTCCATTTCCTTGTGTCCTCTTTTATCTCTTGGAGCAGTGTCTTGTAGTTTTCTTTATACAGGTCCTTTACACACTTGGGTAAGTTGATTCCTAGGTATTTGATTTTCTGTGGCACAATTGTGAATGGAATTGTTTCCTTAATATCCCTTTCTTCTCTTTCGTTATTTGTATATAGGAAAGCCACCGACTTTTGCGTGTTGATTTTGTATCCTGCCACTCTACTATATGTGTCTATTGTTTCTAGGAGTTTTTTGGTAGAGAGTTTAGGGTTCTCTAGGTATAATATCATGTCATCTGCAAATAATGATAGCTTGACTTCTTCCTTGCCTATCTGGATGCCCTTGATGTCCTTTTCTTCTCTGATTGCTATGGCAAGTACTTCCAGTACTATATTGAATAAAAGAGGTGAGAGTGGGCAACCTTGTCTTGTCCCTGATCTCAGGGGGAAGGCTTTCAACTTTTCCCCCATTGAGAATGATGCTCGCTGTGGGCTTTTGGTAGATGGCTGTAACTATCTTGAGGAAAGTCCCTTCAATTCCCATTTTCTGGAGGGTTTTAATCATGAACGGGTGCTGGATCTTGTCAAATGCTTTCTCTGCGTCTATTGAAAGGATCATATGGTTTTTATTTTTTCTCTTATTGATATGATGTATTATGTTGATTGACTTGCGAATGTTGAACCATCCTTGCATTCCCGGGATGAATCCTACTTGGTCATGATGTATAATCTTCTTGATGAGTCTTTGGATTCTGTTGGCTAGTATTTTGTTGAAGATCTTAGCATCCGTGTTCATCAGGGATATTGGTCTGTAGTTTTCTTTCTTTGTGTTGTCTCTCCCTGCTTTGGGTATCAGGGTGATATGTGCCTCGTAAAAGCTGTTTGGGAGTGTTTCTGTTTCTTCTATTTCCTGGAAGAGCTTGAACAGGACAGGCAGTAGGTCCTCCTTAAAGGTTTGGTAGAATTCACTAGGGAATCCGTCTGGACCTTGGCTTTTGTGTTTGGGAAGAGTTTTAATTACTGTTTCTATTTCCTCAATGGTGATAGGCTTATTCAGGTATTGGAGGTCTTCTTGTTTCAGCCGTGGGAGGTTATAGGACTTCAGGAATTGATCCATTTCTTCTAGATTCTCATGTTTCACGGCATACAGGCTCTCAAAGTAATCTCTGATGATCTTTTGGATTTCTGTGGTTTCTGTTGTGATGTCACCCTTTTTATTTCTGATTCTGTTTATTTGGGTTCTCTCTTTCCCTGTCCTTACAAGTCTTGCCAATGGTTTGTCAATCTTGTTTATTTTTTCAAAAAAACCAGCTCTTGGTTTCATTAATCTTTTGGATTGTTTTTTTTTTTTTTGTTTCCAACTCATTGATTTCCTCTCTAAGTTTTATTATTTCCTTTCTTCTGCCTGGGTTGGGCTCCTTTTGTTGGTCTTTCTCTAATGCCTTCAGCTGTGTAGTCAGGTTATTTATGTGGGCCCTTTCTTGTTTCCTGATGAATGCTTGCAGAGCTATAAACTTCCCTCTTAACACGGCTTTTGCCGTGTCCCACAAGTTCTTATAGTTGGTGTCTTCATTTTCATTTGTTTCCAGAAATCTTTGGATTTCCTGTTTGATTTCTTCTATGACCCATTTGTTGTTCAGGAGTGAGCTGTTCAGTTTCCAGGTGTTTGGTTTGACTCCCTGTTTCTGTGTATGGTTAACTTCCATTTTCAGTGCATCATGGTCTGAAAAGATAGCTGACACAATTTCT
Organism: Cryptotis parvus; assembly: GCA_021461705.1. Classification (NCBI taxonomy): domain Eukaryota; kingdom Metazoa; phylum Chordata; class Mammalia; order Eulipotyphla; family Soricidae; genus Cryptotis; species Cryptotis parvus. The sequence goes on along the minus strand of JAJIBD010000665.1, from coordinate 33,101 downwards.
ATCTTTTTTATTTTATTGAGATATGCTTTGTGGCTCAGCATGTGGTCTATCTTGGAGAATGTTCCATGTGCACTAGAGAAAAATGTGTATTCAGCTTTTTTGGCATGAAAAGCCCTGTATATATCTACTAGCTCTCTTTCTTCCATTTCTTCCTTGAGGGCCAATATTTCCTTGGTGAGTTTCAGTCTTGTTGATCTATCCATCGTTGATAGAGCAGTGTTGAAGTCTCCAACTATTATTGTGCTACTGTCAATGTCTTCTTTGAGGTCTCTTAGCAGTTGTTTTATGTATTTTGCTGGCCCCTCGTTGGGTGCATATATGTTTAGTAGTGTAATTTCTTCCTGGTGTACATACCCCTTAAGTAATAAGAAATGGCCTTCGTTGTCCCTTCTAACCTTTTTCAGCCTGAAGTCTATATTATCTGATACTAATATGGCCACACCAGCCTTTTTGGAGGAGTTGTTTGCATGGAGAATGGTCTTCCAACCTTTGACTTTGAGTCTGTGTTTGTTCTGATTATTCAGATGTGTTTCTTGTAGACAGCAGAACGTTGGGTTCAATTTTTTAATCCATTTTGTTACTCTGTGTCTCTTAATTGGTGCATTTAGACCATTGACATTGAGAGAGATTATTGTCATCGGATTTTGTGCCATCTTTCTGTTTTTGCTTGTTGTGCTTATGGGTTTGGTCATATTACAGTAGACCCTTCAGTCCTTCTTTTAAAGTTGGCTTTGAGTCCATGAAGTTCTTGAGTTGTTGCTTATCCATGAAGTTGTGTATCTTTCCTTCATATCTGAATGTGAGTCTGGCCGGGTAAAGAATTCTTGGTGAGGCCTGCAGTTCATTGAGCCTTTTCACAATATCCCACCATTGTTTTCGGGCTCGGAGTGTTTCATCAGAGAAGTTTGCTGTAAATCTTAGAGATGTTCCTTTGTACGTGATTTCCTTCTTTGACCTTGCTGCTTTCAGTATTCTATCTCTATCTATAGTTTTTGTCATTTTAATTAAGATGTGTCTTGGAGTATTCTTGTTGGGGTTTCTTTTAGCAGGTATCCTACGGGCCTCCTGGATCTTGAGGCAAGTGTTTTTTAGTTCCGGGAACTTCTCAGCAATGATGGCTTTGACAGTTTCTTCTTCATCAGGGTTTTCTTCTTGCCCTTCTGGGACCCCAATGATCCGTATGTTGTTTCTTCTGGCTTCATCCCGATTATCTCTTGTTGTCTGTTCGGTAATTGTGACTCTTTTTTCTATCTTCTGGTGTTGTGTAGAGAATCTTTGGAACGCGTCTTCGAGATCACTAATTCTTTCTTCAGTAGCTATTATTCTGCTATGATGGCTTTCCACTGTGTTTTTCATTTCATTTACCTCATTTTTAATATATGTCATTTCCATTTGCATTTTCCTCACTTCTTCTAACATGTCCTCTTGTATTTTATTGAGTTTGCATTCCATTGCTTCTTTGAATTCCTTTTGACTCCTTAACATTTCTTTCCGAAATTCCTTATCAGAGAGGTTATACAACTCATTGGTATTGCTTGGCTCATCTGGACTAGTGACTTCACTCACAGAGCTGGATGGAACTTTGCGTTGCCTTACCATTATGACTATTGTCGGTTGCAAATGTGGGGTCTTGGATGACAAGATAGTACAGTTAGTAGGTGTCTGGTCTGTTTGCGGGGTTTGGGTGGGTAGCAAGGATGTAGGAACCAAGTTTCACTGGTACCTCATGCAAGATAGGTAGTAAGAGGGTCGCTAGCGTCTGCACGGTTTTGAGTTTTGGGATGATCCTGGAAGCGCAGCGCCCAAGGGTCCGCAGTGAAACCAAGGCAGTTCGCCTTGGTTCCCGTTGATGGAGTTTCCGCTCTTCCCTGGGGCAGTTTGGGTCCTCGGAGACGCAGGGGACATGCACACACCTGGGGGGAGATTTTCAGCTGGTCCCGGGAGCGCCTATTACTCAGTTTTTTTTAAAATATATTTTATTTTTAAAATTTTTATTAAAGAACCATGATTTTAAAAGTTACTGATAGTTGAGTTTTAGGCAATCAATAATTTAACAAAAATCCCTCCACCAGTGTCAACTTCCCTCCACCAATGTTCCCAGATTTCATCCCCACCCAAATCACCACTCAACTTTACAGGCAAATTGCAAAGTTTCCATTGTTGCCAGTTAGATCTGATGTTTTAGTTCTGTTGAATCTGTGTTTTGGGTTTATAGTTATACTCCTCACTTATATCCCTGGTATGAATCAAGTACTGACACCTGTATACCCATTACTTCTCATTTTCTTCTCCCTCCCCTTGATGTCTTTCCCCTCTCCCCAATCCCTTCTCAAAACACTAGGGTCAAAAGGTGATCTAGGCATCCCCCGATAATACAATTCATTTCCTCATCTGGTATTTTATATTCAACAGATAGAGAATCCTGTATTTTTCTTAATTCTTCAGCAAATTTTACTCAACATACCTTTCAGTTCCAGCCAAGTTGCAGCAAGCGGCATGATTTCACTGATTTTGAAGCTGCAGAGTATTCCATTGTGTACATATACTACATCTTCATAATCCATTCATCTGTCTATGGACACTTTGGTTGATTCCATATCTTAGCTTTTGTACTGAGTACAGCAATGAATTCTGGTGTACATATGTCCTTTTGAGAAAGTGTTTTGCTGTCCTGGGGAGAGAGCCCAAAGGTGGAATTGCTGAGTCATATGAGTGTTTAATTCTACGTTTACTGAGAATTATCCATACTGTTTTCCACAGGGGTTGTACTAGACAACCTTTCCATCAGCGGTGGATGAGTTTCTCTTTCACCATACCCAAGCCAACATGAAAATATTACTACTATTTTTGATACGTGCCATTCTCACAGGTGTGAGATGTTATCTCGTTATCATCGTGATTTGGGTTTCTCTGATGATGCTGAGCATTTTTCATGTGCCTACTGACCCTCTGCCTGTCTTCCTCTGAGAAGTGTTATTCATTTCACTGTGAAGTTTTTTCCTTTGACAAAAATTGCTTGAATATAAAAATAAACAAAATTGAGTGACATAAAAGCTAAAGCAGAGAAACATCAATGGTTCCCAAGTCCGCTTCAGATGAACCTTTTTCTCTGCTTCCCTGCAACAGGAGATTTTAAAAGAAATTATTTCTGTTTATGAACTGATTTGCTAATTAACATATTCTTACATCCCACTAATTGTGTTTCTACCAGTACTGTTCTTATCACAAATTCCAAATTGTGAAATCCAGGTTTGAAATAGCCGGTCATATAGTCACAACTCTTAAAAGCATTGAAAGAGTTTTCTGCTATTTGTCTGATCACCTTATACCAATTAAAATCCTACCTCCTGTTCTGTGAAACAGACATCATTTCTTTCTAAGTAAAACACATCTTCCCTAAATGAAGATACAAAGGTTTAACCCTTTGATCTCTTTAAATGATTAGTTAAAATATTTAGTTTTCACCGAAGAAGAATTTTAGATACAGGCATTACTACAGCATATTGCTATAGTGGTATGCAAATATTGCTGATAAGTATAATAAAAAGTTATTAATGAAAAAGAGAAAAATAGAAATATTTATCACACATTAATGATCAATTAATTTTTGGTTGAATTCTAGTCTCAGTTTTTGAGCAGTTTTATATTTATTGTTTGTTTGCATTTGGCAATAAGTAGTAACTCATCATTTTCCTGTATCTATTGCTACTATTGTGGCTCACATCAAGAAATTATAAAATAATTACAAATTAAGTATAATTTAATTTAGGTAAAAAAAATTTTTTTTTTGCTTTTTGGGTCACACCCGCGATGCTCAGGGGTTTTTTCATGGCTCTGCACTCAGGAATTACTCCTGGCCGTACTCACGGGACCATATGGGATGCCGGGGATCGAACCCGGGCTGGCATGGGCCGGCTGCATTCAAGGCAAACGTCCTACCCGCTGGGCTATTGCTCCTGGCCCCCATAATTGAGGTAAAATTTATATCATATTAAATGTTTAGGGCCCATATGGACTGCACCTGCTGCTGCTTGAAGACTGACAGGACTATAGTCAGTGACACTCAGGGGCTTTGAGCTGCCAAGCAGTGAAATTAGGGCCGAGTGCTCTGTTACTTTTTCTACCTCTTGTGCTATCTCCCCAGCTGCAACATCTCCACTTCCAAATCACTGTCACTGTCACTGTCTTCCTATTCATCGTCGATTGGATCAAGCAGGCCCCAGTAACATCTCCATATGTCCTGTCTCATGCTAGTATAGCCCAAGGGCACCTGCTTGCTCCAGGAACATAAAGCGCCTCAAACCATTCCATCGGGTCATGGGAATGAGGTCTAAAATTGTTACTGGTATTTGGCATATCAAATACAACACGGGTAGCTTGCCAGGCTCTGAGGTGCAGGTAGCATACACTTTTAGTCATCTCTAAATCCAGCATTTATTGATGAACCGCCCGCATGAGCAGGACTGTGATAGGCTGGTCTGCTGTGTGGAGTTCCGACGAGAGGGAAGTCCGAATGTGGAAAATGGAGGCCCTCATGGAATGAGTGGTCGTCTGGCTTGTTGCGAGGCTCTGCTATGGTGGCGGGCCAGGGCTAGAACCCGCCATACCTCCCGGGCACCTCGTGAGCGGCTGGGCACAGGGAGAAGCAGTAGCAGCTATGCCCCATGTCTGTGAGTCTTTGGATCAGCATACCTGGACCGGATTTAAAAAAAGACTGCTACAGGGTGGATCTCGATGAACCGGGCTGTGATAGGATGGTCTGCTGGGTGGAGTTCTGAACGAGGGGTAAGTCTGGATGTGGAAAATGGAGGCCCTCATGGAGTAGGGGGTCGTCTGGCTTGTTGCAAGGCTCTGCTTGGGTGGCAGGCCAGAGCTAGAAGCCGCCATCCCTCCTGGGTGCCTAGTGATTGGCTGGGCACAGGGAGAGCCAGTAGCAGCTCTGCCCCATGTCTTTGACATTGGATTTAATGTAGGACATCAAATTAAGCTGCCCCGGATTCTCAAGCAGGGTCCTGGCTGCTCCTTCCAACCCCAGTTGGAATAATACTTCCAAAGATTTTATCAATATTTTATTTCTCAGTAGCATAGCATCTATAATCAGCATAATTTTAAAAAGTGCTTATTTTATGGGCCTATAACTGTCTGTCTATCACTGTCTTCCCTTCTCATCATCGATTTCTCGAGCGGTAACAGTAGCACCTCCATATGTCCTGTGTCATGCTTGTAGAGTCCCAGGGCATCTGCTTGCTCCAGGAACATAAAGAGCCTCAAACCATTACATCAGGTCATGGGAATGAGGTCTTCACTTGATCACTTGAATCCCGTTATTCATCGATTTGCTCGAGTGGGCGCCAGTAACATTTCCATTGGACCCTACCACATGCCAATGTAGCCCAATGGCATCTGGTTGATTCATGAATATGAAGAGTCTCAAAACGTTCCTTCAGTGTCTTTACAAGGAAGTCTGACCATCTTGTAGGTGGGCGGCCACGTGATCTTTTGACATCCCGTGGGATCCAGTCGGTAATGGCTCTAGTCCAGCGGTTGTCTCCAAATCGCATTCCATGTCCAGCCCATCTGATTTTCGATGCCTTGGAAAACGAAACAGCATCCCTGATTCTGGAATAGTGACGGAGGTCAGAACTCTGGATTCCTTCCGTCACTTGAGTGAGGCGTAATATTCCAAGCATAACTCTTTCGATTCCTCTCTGGGAGACCCGAATAGCATTCTCATCCTGCTTTCGTAGGGCCCAAGTCTCTGAGGCGTATGTTAATGCAGGGAGAACTGTGTAGTCAAAGAGATGTGCCCAGAGCCAGAGGTTCTTTGTCCTTTTAGCTATTTCTTCGATGTCTTTGAAGGCATTCCATGCCGCTCTCTTCCTCCAGCACAGCTCAGGTTTTAGGTCATTCATCATGTTGATTTCTCGACCTAGGCACACATAACTGCTGCATTCAGAGATGTTTGTTCCATTGAGAGTGAATGGCGCCTCTGGAACTAGTTCATTCTTCATGAACATGGTTTTCTTTAGATTCAGCTGTACACCTACCTTTCCACATTCTCGGTCGAAGTCAGCCAGCATTTGTGCCCCTTGGCTAATGTTTGGTGTTATTAGAACGATGTCTTCAGCGAAGCGGAGGTGGTGTAGTTGCCGACCATCTATCTTCACTCCCATTCCTTCCCATTCTAATTTTTTGCGTGATGTTCTCAAGGGTGGCACTGAAGAGTTTTGGTGAAATGGTATCACCCTGTTTAACCCCTCTTTCACATTAATGATCACTTCTTTGTAGAATGGTGAGATCCTGGTGGTGAATCCGTAATACAGCTCACGAAGGATCTTGATGTATTGGGTTTGAACACCCTGTTTGGCTAGGGCTTCGATGACTGCTTCAGTCTCCACAGAATCAAAGGCTTTCTGTAAATCAATGAATGTGAGACAGAGCAGCATCTTGTACTCCCTACAAACCTCGATGAGCTTGTTTACTGTGTGGATATGGTCGATCGTGCTGAATCTTTTCCGGAAGCCTGCTTGCTCGCATGGTTGTCCTTCATCTAGTGTTCTGCTAATCCTGTTCAGGATGACTCGTGTAAACAGCTTGTAGATGACGGACAAAAGGCAGATGGGGCAATAGTTGCCGATGTCGTGAATGTCTCCCTTCTTGAACAGTAGAACTGTCCTGCTGGTTTTCCATTGGGAGGGCACCTTGCATTGGGACAGGTAGCGTGTGAAGAGCCGAGCTAGTGTATGGATGAGGACCGAAGGCAGATTCTTCAGGTGTTCGGGTCTGACTTTTTCTGGGCCTTGTGCTGTTCCCTTCTTTACCAACAAGATGGCATGTTGGATTTCAGAAGGGAGAATGTTGGGAATGACATATCCATCCTGTGGAATTTGGTATGTGGGCAGGTGGATGTGACTATCAAAGAGATTTGAGTAGAAGTCCTGGATAATCTTCTCCATTGCTTTTCTGGAAGATGTGATAGATCCATCAGAGCGTCGGAGGGCAGTCTTCTTGGTGTTATAGTTGGCAAAGGACAGGCGGGCAGTGTGAATGCTCTTCCTGGCCTCTGATGCATCTTCTAGTATTTCTGCTCTTCTTTTATCGCTTCTCTGCACCATTTAGCAAGCTTGGACGTTAGCATTTGGTCTCCTGAGGCTCGCGCCTTGCCACGTTGGTGAATGAGCTCAAGAGTTTCTGAAGACAAACGTACTTTTGTGTCTTTCTCTCTCTCCACATTCTTCTCACAATCATGGAGGTGCTGAACCAGTCGGTTGTATTCTTCATCGATGTCATCAATGATGGTATCTTCCCATGTAGCTGCAATGGTGGCAAAGAGTTCCCAGTTAGTGGTCGTTCTGGGAGTTCTCTTCTTAAACTTTACAGCCTTTTCTCCCCGTTGCGGGAAGTAGAATTTTGCACGACGGAGACGGTGGTCCGATCCTGTTTGGAATTTGGGGACGACAGCTACATCGGTCAGACAAAACCGTCGATTGAAGATGATGTGGTCAATTTCATTGTGGAACTGTCCGCCAGGAGATTCCCATGTCCAACATTTCGCTTCAGCTTTCTGGAACTGTGAGTTCCAATGAATGGTCTTGGTGGACATGATGAACTCAGATAGTCGCTCACCCTGTTCATTCCATTCTAGGCCATGGGTCCCGATGTGGAGTTCTTCAGCCGATCTTCTTGGTCCTATCTTGGCATTAAAATCAACGACTATGATCTTGTAGAAGGTGTGATCTTTTTTATAGAACTCCTCCAATTCCATGTAGAATTTCTCAATTTCATCTTCTTTGTATGTGGATGTTGGTGCGTAGACAATGAAGATAGAAATTGCTGGCAGTGGGCCACCTCTCTTCAAGTGTAATTGTCCTATTTGGTTTGTTAGGCATTCAAATGTATCAATGTTTACGGCCATGTTCATGTTGACAAGGACACCAACACCACCGATGCCTCTTTCGTCGCATGTTCCAAGGAACAGTTCTTCTCTGGTGTCAAATACAGCATGGTGCAACTGATGCCTCCTTGTCTCAATCAGAACAATAATGTCGTACTTGATCTTTTGCGCTTGCAGCATCACATCTTCAATATATGCTTCCGATGCCAGCGTACGTCTATTGAAAGTACAGACAGTCATTTTAGTCCTTCATTTTAGCAGCCTAGGATGGCCATGAAATTTTATCAGGCACTGCTTCTTTGCCTTTCTTTTTTTTTTTTTTTTTTTTGCTTTTTGGTTCACACCCGGCAATGCTCAGGGGTTACACCTGGCTCTGCACTCAGGAATTACTCCTGGCGGTGCTCAGGGGACCATATGGGATGCCGGGGATCGAACCCAGGCCGGCACAGGCCGGCCACATGCAAGGCAAACGCCCTACCCACTGAGCTATCGCTCCGGCCCTTGTTTGCCTTTCTTACTGCTGCCATATTAAGGGCTCTTTCGGGGTCCGGAAAATAAACATTTCTGTTACTGGATTTGGCATATTGAACACGCATCGGACAGCTTGCCAGGCTCTGCCATGCGGGCTCTATATTCTCATTACTTTGTGGGGATCTCTCAGAGGGGTGGGTAGAATATTTATGGTAATTTGGAGGTAAATAGCGCGGAAAGCTGGTTTCTGCACTGCAGGGTGTACCTGTGTCTTAGGCTCAAGCATTCCTGGGCTTGAAATACTCTCCTCTGAAGGGCGGGTCTCTGCGTGGTGGGTCCTTGTAGGCTGGGTTTCTGACAAGCCAGTCTGGAGACTGGATTAATCTGCTGGGTGGAGATCTTACCTGCTGAGAGTGTGGATTGTAAAGATCACTGCCAGCAAGGTGTGGGGGTTTCTCTGGGCTCCTCCCAGGCTCCATCGGTATGGTGGACTCGGGTCATAAGTTGCTCTCGTGGTCCATGGAATGCAGGGGGTTCAACAGGGAAAGCTGGTTTCTGCTCTGCCAGGTGTACCTGTATCTTTGGCTCATGCATTCCTGGGCTTGAAATACTCTCCTCTGAAGGGCGGGTCTCTGCGTGGTGGGTCCTTGTAGCCTGGGTTTCTGACAGGCCAGGCTGGAGACTGGATTAATCTGCGGGCTGGAGACTGGATTAGTCTGCTGGGTGGAGATCTTACCTGCTGGAGAGTGTGGATTGTGAGATCACTGCCAGCAAGGTGTGGGGGCTTCTCTGGGCTCCTCCGAGGCTGCATCGGGATGGTGGACTCAGGTCAGAAGTTGCTCTCGTGGTCCATGGAATGCAGGGGGTTCAACGGGGAAAGCTGGTTTCTACTCTGCCAGCTGTACCTGTGTGGGAATGAGGTCTGTAATTGTTAATTTTAGACCTATAATTTTAGACCCATATGTAGATTTTATGGGTCTACATATCTGAAAACATCCCCATTGTACTTATAATATGTACAAAGTTACCTGATATGTACATGTACATAACATGTACATGAATAACTGATAACCTGTGTATATGTTTATAGAGAGTATTTTTATTCTTTAGTATTATATTACAGGATAATGTTTATGTAATATGAACCCAACTTTACAAGTTTTGGTCTATCCCTTACTAAATTTTGCTGTGTTGTCAGGAAAAAGTCAGTTGTCAACTTTGCGTTTGTTGCTTTGTAAATAAATAATTTGGGCATTTATTTTGGGTACACATGAGGATAATTAAAGAATGGGCTTGTGAATGGAATCCCTTGGCTTGTGGGTACATGTCTTATATATTATTAAGAAAGTAGCAGCGTAACTTTATACATGAAGAGCATCTAATAAATCTTTCAAATTTTCTATGAGAATTAAAGACATTATACGTTGTCATGATAACACATTCTGAATTATGTGTAGCAGATGCCTAGAAATTTACAATATACATTATTTTCTGTAGATGAAGTTTTAATTGTTCTTCAAGAAGAAGGGTTTAAAATACTGAGTCAAAGACAAGTAGTTTTATCAGAAGATGAAGCACAGATACTGTGCAAGGAATTTGAACATGAAGCCTATTTTGAAGACCTTATAGAAAACATGATCAGGTGAAGTAATCTTGCAGTCACCTCTAAATTTAGAGGTGTGCCACCTGCACAGTAAGGTTTCAAGCTACCCGTGTTGTATTTGATATGCCTAATACCAGTATCAATTATATTAGGTCATTCCCATGACCTAATATAATGGTTTGAGGCTCTTTAGGTTCCTGGAGCAAGCCGATGCCCTTGGGCTCTACTGGCATGAGACAGGACATATGGAAATGTTACTGGTGCCCGCTCGAGCAAATCGATGATGAATGGGAAGATAGTGATAGTGATATTCAATTCAACATTAATTTAAATTTCCCAGTAAGCAGAATTTTATTCATAATTTTATTCATAATACTATTTTTTCTTAACTTTAGCATTTTATGCCTCAGATATGTCATGTGACTATAATTTTTGAGATTTGAGATCATTCCTCTGGTTATGAATATTTTCTGGTTTCTAAATTGAATTGCTTATCTACTATGTGATTTCCCTTTACAAAGTTTGTTACTAATGGAACCCAAACTTGCTACCTTCTCATTGAGATATTACAGGTACATATTTTAGGGTTATTTAATTGTATAACAACCCCTTACCCCTTCTATGGTTTTGCACAGGGCTTTTTCCCTGATTCTGTGCCCAAGAATCACTCCTCATAGTGCTCAGGGACCATATGGGATGAGGTTGATGGAATCTGCATAGGCCACATACAAGGTAAGAACCTCACCTGCTGTACTATATCTCCAGTCCCTCTATAAATGTTTCATACAAGTGTCACAGTTAAATATGTGAAGCTTACAGTTAAGTTATCTGGAATTATAAAAGAAAAGTTATATGTCTTGTCACTTGCCTTCCCATTGTTCATCGATTTGCTCGAGCGAGCACCAGTAACATCTCCATTCGTTTGAAATGAGGTCTCATTATAGTTCATAGTTTTTGGAATATCGAATACACTACGGGTAGTTTGTCAGGCTCTGCCGTGGCTCTGGGTTCATCCAGGGGGCCCAGTCTTTTTCTATTTCAGACCATCAACCATCCAGGGCCCATGGGGCATAGCCCTGGGTATAGACAAGCCTGTCTCCTGTCTACCATCTGCTGATGCAGCCAGGCACTGAAGCCACACCTGCAACACTTCAAGGGGCAGGATAGCCAAAGTTATATAAACATCATACAAATTTATTACTATTGGGGCTGGAGCGATAGTCCAGCAGGTAGGGTGTTTGCCTTGCACGTGGCCGGCCTGTGCTGGCCCAGGTTCGATCCCCGGCATCCCATATAGTCCCCTGAGCACCACCAGGAGTAATTCCTGAGTGTAGAACCAGGAGTAACCCCTTAGCGTCGCCAGGTGTGACCCAGAAACAAAAACAATATTACTATTAATTACCTCTTAAAGAGCATGTCACCTCTCATAGAAAGGGAAAAGACTATAAGGCATGCAGTTGTCATTTTCTTTTCAATAAATCTGAAATAAGTTAGAAAACACATAAATATTAGACAAATGTTTGGGGAAATTAGGTCATCAAATATAGCATTAATAGTGTCAGAAATTGGCATTTGTTGTTTGGCACTACACCTTATACATAGGAATTAACATATTGCAGCAAATTTTCAACAAATTTGTCATTGTTTCACCATGACTCCTTGAAGATGTGAGCCACAGACCTTAATTATAAGTCCCATATTTTACCAGGAAATGTTATGCTGTGACTTGAAATCCACTTCTCCCTTTACACCAATACCAGTCTGCCAATGAGTTACTCCAGGCCAATGACTGGGGATGGCAGGAAACTCAAACAGAGGTCCCGGGAATAGGAGGGGTTCCCTAAAGACCCGTTTTCCAAGGTATTTTCATTAACTCTGACTATCTGTCCTTAAACATGCAGGCAGCTTGAAGTGTTTCCACCAATATTCCCTCTCCCTTCTCTTATGGTTTTCCCAGTCATATCTGCTCCTTTTCCCATTCTCTTTCATAATGTTTTCCTCCAATAGAACTCTTTCACCACTGTACCACTGTCTTCCCGTACATCATCAATTTGCTCGAGCGGGCACCAGTAACATCTCCACATGTCCTATCTCATGCAAGTAGAGCCTAAGGGCACCTACTTGCTCCAGGAACATAAAGAGCCTCAAACCATTCCATCAGGTCATGGGAATGAGGTCTATGATTGTTACTGGTATCTGGCATATCAAATACGACACAGGTAGCTTGCTGGGGCTAGCTCCACCTTTGAAGAACCTGAGCTCTCTTTTAAACATGTTTCTCTCTCTCTCTCTCTCTCTCTCTCTCTCTCTACCTTCCTGAAAAACCTCCAAATAAAATCTTTTTCATTTCTCTGTTTGTCTCCTCATGAAATTTTTTTTTCTTTACATTTTTTTTTTACTGAAACCACCCAGATTTAAATTTTTTTGTTCTGTGAAAAGACAAGGATGGGAAGGGCTAGGAAGTCCTAGGGCTGACTTTTCTTTCCTGCCAAGAGCAATTTCCTCACTCCAGGGGGTAGCTCCTGAGCTGTAAGTGGATTTAGCTTGACAGCCTCTTAGTGGGGGCTGGCAGAGCCCTGCAGGGGCTCACAGACTATCCATCCTAGCCTTCCCAGCTGGCCCCTGGGCTCTCAAAATGAGAAAAGGCCTTCTGTCTCTTCTCCACCTCACATAAGAAACAGAGCCCTCCCCAAACCCTGGGCATAAATACCAGCAAGAAATTTCCTCAAATTCAGAGTTTGTGAACAGAAAAGTTTATTGGAAAGTAAGCAGAAGAGAAACTCCCTAGAAGTAGGAAAACTGGCTCTTTGGCTCTTTGTGTGACTTATCAACAAAGTATGAGAGAATTCTCATTTGTTCCCCAGAGGTGTCCTGTTAACTTAGGACTCACTTGTGTTGTAAGATAAGACTAATGCTCTGTATTTATTTAGAGCCTTTAGGTTACTTATTTGGTCTTTTCCCTGAGTATCTTGACCTGCTGTGAGCCCAAGAGCTGGGACAGAATTTATGGTCTTGGGAAAGAGTTAACTACCCAGTCTCAGAGAGTCCAGGAATTTGCAGGGATGTCTAAATGCAGGTTTAAGTCAGCTGAAATGAAGCAGTAAGCAATAGTGGGCACAGAGAAAATGGAGGCTTCCTCTTTCAGAGCCAGGAAACTTTGGGCTGTTTTTCCTCATCGGTTAACTGCACCCAGACAGCAATCAGTAGGTCATAATCAAAAAACCTGTAGTACTTATTCCAGGCAGTGGCATCCTGGATATAAAATCAGAATGTCCCACTAAGAGGGGAACCAGAAACAAGGACCTCACCACTGCTAATTTGTCCCTTTATAATTGACGGTTATTTTAATTTTAATCAGTTTTAGAGCATAAAGGTATGTTTGTAAAAAGTTTTTTAGAATATTCATCTCCTGTTTTTCTAGAACACTCAGGAATCCCTTTGTAGTAAATTCATCTGCAAATGGTAAGTATGTGACAATCTTTAAATCATCTGTTCCTCTTTCCCCCACTTTAGAAGCACTATATATTTCTGTTCACTTTTAAAATCAAGAGGCTTTAACAACAGAAGTCAAACTTAAATAAAACACTTTGCAGAAATATCAGATATTTTTCTTTGTAACATGGCATTTATTTTCCAATGCACACATCTGTCAAACTGTAAGAACAAAAGCATCATTTCCCCACATGGAGACCTCAGAGTCTGCTCACACGCTTCTTTGAACTATGTATGGTTCTTCTTCCCATGAGTTTCCAGGTCACCCTTCTGTGCCAATGGCCATAAAAGTCACTGTGGCTTGTGATGGCTTAAAAGAAAACCAGAAGTGTATCAAGAAGGAAAGTTCTGTAAGATGTGTCTATGCAGAGCCTGCAAAGTGAGTGGTCTGCATAGGCTCTGGGGTGCCTCGCTTCATCCTGAGGGGAGTCTTCACTGTGGCAAATATTTCCTTCACGCTCTTTTCGGGTTTGTTCCCTTCTGGGCACTTCTCGCTTTAACGTTCTTCTTAGGGGTGGCAGGTCTCGGAACAGGTGGCTTTCCCTTTGGTTTAGGGGGATTACTACGACTGGTGCGTCCTGGTGTTCGTTTCTTGTCCTGAATTGACCTTTGCTGTTCCCGAAGCCTCTCTTCCCACTGCTGCAAAGAAATTTGCACACAGTCAAAAACAATCCATTTCGCCCCTTTATGCTATTAAGTGACTACCAGAGTGAATGCAATTTTTTAAAATCCTAGTATATTTATTACTTGTGACAACAATTAACAGCTGTCCTCTGTGGTTGAGCAAGTCCAAGATGATTTAGAATGTGCTCAATGTTTCACTGGAATTCACAGGTCCTTCTAGCTGAACACAACTGCCATAATCAAGAAATAAAGTTATTTGTAAGAAGTTATCTGCAAAAGGGTGCATGTTTTCTGTATATGATGCACACCTTTTGCATGTAAATGTTAGAGCTGGGATTCACTTCACCAGACTTTCCAACACTCAAGACTCTAAAACGTGCAAATTTTCCCAGAAGTCCTAAAATGCAACATTTCCACACCAATGATATTTTTAAAGTTTTGACATTGCTAAAAGCAGAAGTTTTCCAGTCTCAAAAGGAACAGGTTTCACTTAATTGTTTTTCATTCAAAGGGAGACAAAAACAAAATGTCACCAACATTTTCTAAGTAATTCAGATTAATATCTGTAATATCTACTTAGTGTAAAGGGAAAAGAGGCATGGGACAGTGGTTTCCTTCATAAAAAATAAATTAATATGTATAATATAAATAACTACTATTTTAAAAATAATTGCATGTAAGGAATAAGTGCAAAAGTCCAGTTGAATAGACAATGCATCTTATTTACAACACACATGTCTCTAGTTTGTTAAGGGTATATTAAACTCAGCAGAATTTTTTAGCAAAACTAAAGGCCAGGAATTGCAGCAATATTAATAGAAAAACAAATATTGTCTTCACAAATCTAGCACAAATTCTAGATAATAACTCATATATAATCCATTGCAATCTTGAATATTAGAGTCAATTCTGCTGCAATGTTCTTCCTTGTAAGAAAAATAATCATCCTGAGAGGCCTGATGGTGTAGGGATAAGGAGCTTGGCTTTCATGCTGCCAAACCTGGGTAGATCCCTGACACCACACATGGTCTCCTGGGCCTTGCTAGGAGTCACCACTGAGCAGAGAGGCAGAAGTTAGCCCGGGGCATGGTTGGGTGTTGCCCCAAACCACCTCTCCGTCCCCGCGAAATAATAAATTTTAAAAATATTGTTTTTGAGCAACCAAGAATGTTTAGCTCAGGTGTAATTATAGTGTTTGTTTCTGTTATTAAGAAAAGCACTGAAGAGGAGAACCTGTGTCCAAACCAACTTCTCCCGGAGTTAATAGTAGTATATGCTCTTCACTTGGTCAAGAGTATTTGTTTATAGAACTGTAGACCACAGGCAGTAGAAGCACCTTTTGTGGACTTGGCAAAAGCTATTTAATATATCTAGGCCTATTTTGAGAGAGGGGCTCCTTTAGAAATTTCAAACCATTAAACTAATTTCTTTTATTCTACTATGAATTCACATCTATGAGCAAAAAAAAACTCCACTGTTCTGGTAAAGCTATCAGTATTTTTATGTTATTACAAAAAAGCCATGCATTTGGCTATAAAATAATTACTTTCCTTATATTATTCATAGTGACCAGTCTTAAACTTATTTTAGGTATAGGGAGAGAGTCTGCTTTGTACATTTGTGGCATAAGTTTCACAACTAGGCATTTAACAAGTACAAGTCGATTTCTGTTTAATCTCAGTGTAAAAGTGTTGCAGTACACTCCTGCCCAGAGCCTCCACATCTGTCCTGGACTTGCCTCCTGCAAGTCACTTTGTAGATAGGAGGAGGACAGTTTGAATGTGGCATTTTATCTGACCATGTATTCGATACTGGCTCTTATAAATATTCTCTCATGCAATCATCGAGGGAGTAACTAGATCTTACCGGTATATTTGCCTGGCCACGTTGGATCTCTAAGTAATTAGACCAGAGAGAAATGCTATTTGCCTTCAAGCAAGCAAGCAAACAGGGATCTCTGATAACTCAAAGCTAAAATACAGAACAACCGTAAAGCAAAGACGAGACTCTTGTGAAGACTTGGAGAAATATTTAACTGGCTATAGTATATTCTTTGGTACGGATGCATGCCTTTGTATTCTGAGATACAGTTCATCTCAGAAACTCCTCTTTACCCTGCAGAGATATTTCCTAGCATATCTTGGCTAGGCAACATTAACATCTCAAACGGCCTAGGTGAGGTCCTGGAAGAAACTATGGTAGAGCAGTAGGGAAGTAGATCAAAATATTTTGAACTACTCTGTACTGATGGCTTTCCATTAGAGTGGGCTGTCTGGGTGGCAGGGAAATAAAACTAGCCTGCTTTCTTTCTCAGCTCTCTTTTGCGGCTCTCCCTCTCCCTCTTCCTCCCTCTCTCTCTCTCAGTACTCTCTTTCTCTCTCTCTCCCCCCTTTCTGCAGGAGCTGCTTTATGTTCTCTCTGCAGCGCCTTAACACCTGATGGCCATCATCTTGGCCTACACATGGCCAGGGCCTAGCCAGGAACCCTAAGTTTGGAGTTTTTCCTATTACTGATTTGTATGCCAGAACCTCTGTTAAATAAAAGCATTTTGAAACCTCGCCAGATTCTTGCTTTCTCTGTCCACAGGCCACCGATCCCCTGAGACAGAAGGGGATCCCTGGCCCTGCTCCTGGATTTTGTGCAGGGGCGCCTCAGCATTTCCCCCACATTAAAGCATGTTAAAGTGATGACCCATATGCTTAAACAATTGAACGTAATATAATAAACCAAAAATAAATTCAATCTGGCAATAATCAGTAGACAAATATTAAATGAAACAAAATAACTTTGGATGTTAAAGGTAGATTTATGATGCAAATTCCAAGTAAGAAATGGCTTACTCTTAACTGCCTACTCAGAAGACAAATACTTCTGCTACTGCTAGATTTCATGAAGATAAAAGAATGTGAAAAATTCCAAATTCTATTGACCTTTATATTACTTACATCCATTTCACAGTGTTGATAATCATACTTACTATGGATCTTTTACTGAGCTGATCTCTCCATTTTTCAACTAAATAATTTTCAAGGACCATCATTCTAGAAAAAAAGTATCTTTTACTAAGAAAGTTAAAATATAAAAATTATAAAAAGAAAATTCTTCAGTAATTTTTAACTCCCCACCCACATACCTATCCACCATTCATATTTTATTGATACTTCTTTTGATTTTTCTTTTTACCTATGAATATATTTTAATTACATATGTATTTTGTATTATATATTTACTTTTATAATTCAATTGTATGCATTTTATGACTAGAATTAAAATACAAATTTAATAACTATATAACGAACATACGAACATCCAAAATACTTTGAACTACTTCTCTACTGCTCTACCACCTTCTTTTTTATAGCAACTAATACCAATGCTATGTTGAAGATTCCTGGTGCTTACTATTTTGCTTAGTATTTTGTTAGATCACATTTCTGAATGAATTACTGAGACAAACAGCAGGTATTTTAAAACTGTTTTAAAGTCAGAATGCCTAATTGTTTCTAAAATGGTTGCATTTTCATTTATTTAAAAAAATAAAATACTAAGACTTAGGGGAACAGAGAGATAGTATAGAGGCAGGGCCCTGAGTTTAATCCCTGGCACCATACAAGGTCCCCTGAGTAGCACCACATATGGTCCCCTGAGTCCTGCTGGGAGCGACCCCTGTGCACAGAGCCAGGAGTAAGCTCAGAACACTGTCAAATGCTGCCCTAAACCAAAAACAAAATACGAAGAAAAAATAACAATAGCAAGACTTAGGTTAAAAAAAAACAAAGGAATCTTGTTTGATTTGGATTGGCGAATGAATAAACTTTGATGTTATCATTTGTATTGATTTTCTATCATTTGTCACATTGAATTATACACAAATATTTATATAATGTATTGTTTAAATCTTAATTCATATTAACCTTATAGAGGAAGTTTACTATTCCTTTCTTATTTCTGTTACAGGTATTATTCTCAACTTTTATTTCTCATTAGCATTCCTTGTTTACAGTCCACACTTGGTGATTCTCAGGCCTTCCTCTTGGCTCTATGCTCAGAGATCACTCTTGGAGTGGTTTCAGGGACCATATATGGGTACAGAGATTGACTGACATATGGGTGAGTTGCATGCAAAGCCTACCCCTATATACTATATTTCTGTCATTCTAAATTTTATTTGAAATATTTTTTTGTTATTTTTTGGTTGTACCTGGTGATACTCAGGGGTTACTACTGGATCTGCAGTCAGAAATCACTCTGACAGTGCTCAGGGGACCATATGAAATGCCGAGGACTTAACCTAGGATAGTAGCATGTAAAGCAAGCATCTTACCAGCTTCACTATCTCTAAGCCCCCTCCTTTCAAAGATATTCTACACATACAGTGTAATGTAATATACTTCCCTTGTATTTATGTTGTTTTTAGTTGCAAAATATTTTGATGTCCAGATATCACATATATGTAAATTATATGCTCTTCACTTTAAAATAACTTTTAAATCCATTTGAAATTACATTGATACTATTTTAATGAAATATTTTCAGCCTTTACAAAATAATATATTCATTTCTAAATGATTTGATTTATGTCACTTATCGCCATTGTATGCTATAGTGTGTGCCTTGAGTTTCTTCTATTTTCTTTCTCTGTGGGGTCTAAAATTACAACATATGGTTTTGTTGGAATCAGTGTAGCTTTATATCAGTTTTGCACATCTGATAAGGAATTGTTCTTCTCATCTTTTTTTAATCCTCTCAAATTTCATTTAAAACATCAAATTTTGAAGGTATAAGTCTCAATAATACAAAAATGTTTCTATGAGAAGATATTAAGTATAAAAAAGGAATAGTTTAGAGGTCTGGAGCAATAGTAGGGTGAGTAGGGTGTTTGCCTTGCACTCAGCAGATTCAGATCGATCCTCAGATTCCCGTTTGGTCCCTGAGCACCTCCAGGAATAATTTCTGAGTGCAGAGCCAGGAATAACCCCAGAGCATTGCTGGTTGTGACTCAAAAAAAAAAAAAAAGTGATAGGTTAGAGACAGGCAGGGTGGGGGAGGGTGATGGGAAGGAAACTGGGGATATTGGTGGTGGGAACTGTACACTGGTGGAGGGATGGGTGTTGGAAAACTATATGACTGAAACTCAGCCATGAACAGAACTGTAACTGTATTTTATGGTGATTCAACAAAAAAAATTAAAAAGATAAAAATAAAAAGCAATGAGTGAATGAAAACTGTCACTTTATTTATTTGTAATTTATTTATCTGTTCAAATAGAATTCAATGACTAGCAACCCTAGAAGGGAATCTACAACTGCAGCAGGAAAATCACCCTACCAGAAAACAGCCCCTCACCAGTCACTCAATTAACACATAGTCATTCAACTTTTTTAAAGAGATGAGACATTAGCAGAACAGTTGGAAACTCCAGAACAAAAGGTTATAGGGACAACAGGAAGAAGACAGCAAGTCCATATTTCCTTTGAGATGTTAAATATTTGTAACTCTGTATTTTTTATTTAAATGTAGTAGTATAAAAAATGTCCATTTGGGGTTTTAGTTCCAAAAGCTATTTTGGAGAAATAGCATTGAGCTGGATGAACATGAATGGCAGAAACTCCAGGGAATAATCTTGTGAGAAAAATAAGCAATGCTGAGGATGGAGCAACAGTACTCCATCCTCAGGACAAGGTAGGACTACTTGTCTTGCATGTAGGCAATGTGGTTTCAATTCCGGACATCCCAGGTGGTCTTCCAAGAACCCCAAGGAGTGATCCCTGAGCAGAACAGGGTACACCCTGAGTATCACTGGGTATAGCCACACACACACACACACACACACACACACACACACACAAAGAAACAATTTTGCTGGGGAACACAATTGCCACCAGTTTTGGATTCCATCCTGGGGCTTGTACAGTGTTTGGTCT
Source organism: Cryptotis parvus (assembly GCA_021461705.1). Taxonomy (NCBI): domain Eukaryota; kingdom Metazoa; phylum Chordata; class Mammalia; order Eulipotyphla; family Soricidae; genus Cryptotis; species Cryptotis parvus. The sequence continues at coordinate 13,093 of JAJIBD010000665.1, read as the reverse complement.
TTATATTATAAGGAATGTACCAATGTATGTATAAAGATACCAAAGAAAGAGGCTATGGGGGTAACACACTCCTGCTAGAGATATGTGTGTGTGCATATACATGTTATTGTATATGTATAGACTAGGCTTTAATAAATAAATGCTGTAACCAAGTATGGAACTGTAATCTCTAAAATCCCTTTTACCAATCCTATAAGCTATTAAAGAGCTGCTCTTAACAGCTAAAATATTCTAATAACAAAAGTTTTTAACTGGATAAAAATTCAGGTTTGCTACACTGAACAAGAAATTGTTTCTACACAAAGCAACACAACTTGTCTACACCTTCTTGACACTTTTTTTTCTGTTATTTCAGTTTTGGGACCCAAAGAAGTGCTCAGGGATTATTTCTGGCTCTGTGCTCAGGGATCCCTCCTGGCAGGCTGGAAGAACATATGAAGTGCTGTGTATTGAGTCAGAACAGCCAGGTGCAAGGCAAGTTCCTAAGCACTGTGTAGCTTTGATTTTGTTTTAAGTCTTCGGGCTACATCCGGAAGTGCTCAGGGATCACTCTTGGGGTTTAGGGAACCAAACATGGTGCTGGGGATGGAACTTGGGTCAATGACATAGCGGGTAAATGCCCTATCCACTAGATATCACTCAACTCTCCGAAATTATTGCTTTAAGATTCCATTTTAGAGGCCAGAGAGATAGAACAATGTAAGGCATTTTACCCACACAGGGAGGACCCTGGTTTGATTCCTAGCACCTCATATTGACCCTTGAGTACTGCCAGGAGTGATGATGCCATAATAAACAGCCAAAGCATGCCCTGAGCACTGCTAGGGGTAATTCCAAAACCAAAAATAAACTAAGCCCTCCATTCTATGCTCACATTTGTAGATTTTTAAGATATATTTTAATATTTCAGATATATGATATCCACTGAGAAATATAGCAAGACTGCTTTTTAAAAATGCCCTTTTGTGAGATCCCCGCTCTCCCCACCAGTTGCGTTCCCACGGCGGGCAGCCCCCAAGCCACTCCTCTCCAGGATAAAGGGCTCGATCTTTGAGAAGGGGACCAAGCCCACCCAGCTTCCTCGGACCTCCCACCTGACGGCATCTACCCCCTGATGCCCAGCAGATCCCCACGCTCCCCACCAGGTGCGTTCCCGCGGCAGGCAGCACCCCAGCCACTCCTCTCCAGAATAAAGGGCTGGAACTTTGAGAAGGGGACCAAGTCACACGCAGCTTCCTCGGACCTTCCACAGCACTACACCCACCCTGACCCCCTGACTCTGGAACCACTAACCGTTTTGAATTTTGACACCCCGAAATTCAAAACCATGCAGACGCCGCTTAGCCTCCACACGAAGTATTATCTACGTACCTGAGATACCACTGAGCATTTGCCCCTACACTATTTGCTATACGTCCCTAGCTGCAAAGTAATTCAGGCACCTACTAACTCTATTGAGTAGTCACCCAGAACACACATTTTCAACCTACGATAGTCATTATGGTAAAGCAACACAGAATTCCTTCAAGCTCTATGATTGAAGTCACTAAAACAGATGAGTCAAGCAATAACGATGAGCTATATAACCTCTCTGAAAAGGAATTTTGGAAGGAACTGTTAAAGATGCACAAGGAACTCAAAGAAACAATGGAATAGAAAGTCAATAAAATACAGGAAGACATGAGAGCAGAATTGAGTAAATTTCAAACCAAAGTACAAGCAGAAGTGACAGATATTAAAAATGAGGTAAGTGAACTGAAAAACACAGGGGAAGGCCTCCAAAATAGAGTAACAGCTACTGAAGAAAGAATTAGTGATCTCGAAAACAAGGTTCAGAGATTCTGTAGACAACACCAGAAGATGGAAAAATGACTCACAATCAATGAACAGACTACAAGAGAAAATCTGGATGAAGCCAAAAGGAACAACATATGCATCATTGGGGTCCCAGAAGGGCAAGAATAAAACCCTGATGAAGAAGAAACTGTCAAAGCCATCATCGGTGACAAGTTCCCTAAACTGAAGGAAACATGCTCCCAGATATAGGAGGTCCGAAGGATACCAGCTAAAATAAACCCCAATAAGAATACTCCAAGACACATCCTTATTAAAATGACAAAAACTATAGACAGAGATAGAATACGGAAAGCAGCAAGATCAAAGAAGGAAATCACATAGAAAGGAGCATCCCTGCGGTTTACAGCAGACTTCTCAGATGAAACACTCCAAGCCCGAAAACAATGGTGGGATATTGTGAAAAGACTCAATGAACTTCAGGCCTCACCAAGAATTCTTTACCCAGCTAGACTTACTTTCAGATGCGAAGGAAAGATACACAACTTCATGGATAAACCACAACTCAGGAAATTCATAGACTTAAAACCAACTTTAAAAGAAGGATTGAAGGGTCTATTGTAAAATAAGACAACCCAAAACCACAAGTTTAAACAGAAAGATGGCACAAAGCCCAATGACAATAATCTCTCTCTCAACGTCAACGTCTAAAGGCACCAATTAAGAGACACAGGGTGGCAAAATGGATTGAAAAACTGAATCCAACATTCTGCTGCCTACAAGAAACACATCTGAATAACCAGAGCAAACACAGACTCAAAGTCAAAGGCTGGAAGACCATTCTCCACGTAAACAACCCCTCCAAAAAGGCGGGTGTGGCCATACTCATATCTGACAATATAGGCTTCAGGCTGAAAAAGGTTAAAAGGGACAATGAAGGTCATTTCTTAATAATTAAGGGGTATGTATACCAGGAAGAAATCACACTGCTAAACATATATGCGCCAAAGGGGCCAGCAAAATACTTAAAATGACTATTAATAGACCTCAAAGAAGACATTAACAGTAGCACAATAATAGTCGGAGACTTCAACACTGCCTTATTGACTATGGATAGATTGACGAGACTGAAACTCACCAGGGAAATACTGGACCTGAAGGAAGAAATGGAAGAAAGAGAGCTGGTTGATATATACAGGGCTTCTCATCCCAAAAAAGCTGAATACACATTTTTTTCCATTGCACATGGAACATTCTCCAAGATAGACCATATACTGAGCCACAAAGCATACCTCAACAAAATAAAAATGATTAAAATTGTGTCAACTATCTTTTCAGATCACGATGCACTGAAAACAGTAGTTAACCATACACAGAAGCAGGGAGCCAAACCAAACACCTGGAAACTAAACAGCTCACTGCTGAACAACAAATGGGTCATAGAAGAAATCAAACAGGAAATCCAAAGATTCCGAGAAACAAATGACAATGAAGATACCAAGTATCAGAACTTGTGGAACACAGCAAAATCTGTGTTAAGAGGAAAGTTCATAGCTCTGCAAGCATTTATAAAGAAAAAAGAAAGGGCCCACATAAATAACCTGACCTCATAGCTGAAAATGTTAGAAAAAGACCAACAAAAGAAGCCCAACACAGGCAGAAGAAAGGAAACAATAAAACTTAGGGAGGAAACCAATGTGCTGGAAACCAAAAAAAAAAAAATCTGAAAGATTAATGAAACCAAGAGCTGGTTCCTTGAAAAATTAAGCAAGATCGACAAGCCACTGGCAAGACTTGCAACGACAGGGAAGGAGAGAACCCAAGTAAACAGAATCAGAAATGAAAATGGTGACATCACAACAGGAAGAAACAGAAATTCAAAAGATCATCAGAGATTACTTTGAGAACCTGTATGCCACAAAACATGAGAACCTGGAAGAAATGGATAAATTCCTGAAGTCCTATAACCTCCACGATTGAAACAAGAAGACTTCCAATACCTAAATAAGACTATCACCATCACGGAAATCGAAACAGTAATTAAAAGTCTGCCCAAACACAAAAGCCCAGGTCCAGATGGGTTCAATATCGAATTCTACCAAACCTTTAAGGAGGACCGACTGCCTGTCCTGTTCAATTTCTTCCGGAAATAGAAGAAACAGAAACACTCCCAAACAGCTTCTACGAGGCACACATCACCCTGATACCCAAAGCAGGGAGAGACAACACGAAGAAGGAAAATTACAGACCAATCTCCTTGACGAACACAGATGCTAAGATCTTCAACAAAATACTAGCAAACCGAATCCAAAGACTCATCAAGAAGATCATACATCATGACCAAGTAGGATTCATCCCAGGAATGCAAGGATGGTTCAACATTCGCAAATCAATCAACATAATACATCATATCAATAAGAGAAAAAATAAAAACCATATGGTCCTACCAATAGATGCAGAAAAAGCATTTGACAAGATCCAGCACCCATTCATGAGTAAAACCCTCCAGAAAATGGGAATTGAAGGAAGCTTCCTCAGAGAGTCAGCGCCATCTACCAAAAGCCCACAGTGAGTATAATACTCAGTGGGGAAAAAATCGAAAACCTTTCCCTTAAGTTCAGGAACACGACAAGGTTGCCCTCTCACCTCTTTTATTCAATATAGTACTGGAAGTACTCGCCATAGCAATCAGAGAAGAAAAGGACATTAAGGACATCCAGATAAGCAAGGAAGAAATCAAGCTATCATTATTTGCAGATGACATGATATTATACCTAGAGAACCCTAAACTCTCGACCCAAAAACTCTTAGAAACAATAGATATGTATAGTAGAGTGGCAGGGTACAAAATCAATACCCAAAAGTCGGTGGCTTTCCTATACACAAATAACGAAAGAGAAGAAAGGGATATTAAGAAATCGATTCCATTCACAATTGTGCCACAGAAAATCAAATACCTAGGAATCAGCTTAAGCAAGTGTGGAAAGGACCTATACATAGAGAACTACAAGACACTGCCTCAAGAAATAAAAGAGGACACGAGGAAATGGAAACGCATTCCCTGCTCATGGATGGGGAGAATTAACATTGTCAAGATGGTAATACTCCCTAGAGCTTTGTACAGATTCAATGCAGTTCCTATAAGGATACCCATGACATTTTTTAAAGAAATTTACCAAACACTCCTGAAATTCATATGGAATAATAATCCCCCAAGGAGAGCTAAAGCAATCCTTGGGAAGAAGATGGGAGGCATCACCTTTCCCTACCTCAAACTGTACTACAAAGCAGTAGTAATTAAAACAGCATGGTACTGGAATAAAAACAGACTTGTGGACCTATGGAATAGAGTTGAGTATCCTGACACCCACTCTCAAAGACATGATCAGTTAATCTTTGATAAAGGTGCAAAGAGTCCAAACTGGAGTAAGGAAAGCCTCTTCAACAAGTGGTGCTGGGAAAACTGGACAGCTTCATGTAAAAAAAAATGAATTTGGACTTGTGTCTAACACCTTGCACAAAAATCAGATCAAAATGGATTAAAGATCTCAATATCAGACCTGAATCCATAAAGTACATTGAAAAAAAATACAGGAAAAACCCTGCACGACATTGAAGCTAAAGACATCTTCAAAGGAGAAACACAATTAACAAAGCAACTAGATGAAAATATAAACATATGTGACTACATGAAGCTAAAGAGCTTCTACACCTCGAAAAGAAACAGTGACCAAGATAGAAAGACAGTCCACAGAATGGGAAAGAATATTCACCCAATACCCATCTGATAAGGGGTTAATATCCAGGATATATCAGTCACTGGTACAGCTATATAAGAAGAATACAGCCAACCCCATTAAAAAATGGGGAGAAGAGATGAACAGAAACTTTTATAAGGAAGAAATTCGAATGGCCAAAAGGCATATGAAAAATGCTCATCATCACTAATCATCAGAGAGATGCAAATCAGAAAAATAATTAGATATCACCTCACACCACAGAGACTGGCCCATATCCAAAAGGGTAAAAACAACAAGTGCTGGTGTGGATGCGGGAAAAGGGGACTCTCATCCAATGTTGGTAGGAATGTCGACTTGTACAACCTTTCTGGAAAACAATATGGACATTCCTCCAAAGACTAGAAATTGAGTTCCTTTTTGACCCAGCCATACCACTCCTGGGATATACCCTGGGAAGCCAAAAACACATAGCGGAAACACAATCCTTACTTTTATTTTCATGGCAGCACTATTCACAATAGCCAGAACCTGGAAACAACCAATATGCCCGAGAACTGATGACTGGATAAAGAAACTGGTACATCTACACAATGGAATACTATGCAGCTGTTAGAAAAAATGGAGTTATGAAATTTTCCTATAAATAGATGGACATGGAAAGGATCATGTTGAGTGAAATTAGTCAGAAGGAAAGAGAGAGACATAGAATGACTGCATTTATTTGCATGACATAAATATATCAGGTGATCTTACCAAAAGTGGAAATTACCACAAACGTGTGGGAGTCAGAGGCTAGGTAAGATAGAGAAGGGAACATGTATGAATAAATGTCAAAAGGGTTGATACCAACATAGAACTGAACATTAAATACAAGCAAAAAAATTCACATGATGGCTTCTAAGTGTATGTAGTGCAACCCCCAATGTGTAAGAGAAGGAAAAGAGAGAGAGGGAGAGAGAAAAAAGATAAAGAACCTGCCATTTAGGCAGGCTATGGGAGAGGGAGGGAATTGGGGACATTGGTGGTGGGAAATGGGCACTGGTGGAGGGCGGGGTGCTGGAACACTATGTGACTGAAACCTCCAAACATGAACAACGTTGTAATTGTATATCTCACGGTGGTATGTAAAATGTTTAAATGAAAAAAAAGCCCTTTCATGCTGGTCTTTAAAACCAAGACTGCGAGTGTGTCCACGCGTGCCTGTCGTAGACTTATAAGACTGACTGGGGGTGGGAGGTGGAAGGAGGGGGACGCTAGGAACACTGACGGCTGGGAACTAGTGAATGAAGGGTGTTAGAACATTGGATAATTAAAACCCAGTCATGAGCAACTTTGTAACTATGTATCTTACAGTGGTTTCATTAAAATATAATAAAAATAAAATATTTGTAGCTTTGTGTAAATACAAAGATATGTTGGAAGGTCTTAATTCATGGATCCGTGAGCATCACCTCTCCTAGCCTGTGCCTGTGCCTCTCCAATCAATCCAACAAGGAGCAAAATATCCTTACCAAGAGTCATAGTGAGTGACCTTTGCCTGCTCTGAAGACAAGTGCCAAACTTTTCATCTGATCCAAATCTCTATCTCACCTGAGTAATTTATTTGCCCTCTTCTAAATTTAACTAAAAAAACCCTCAAAGGTTTATCACTGTTTCACTGCTTGAGATAATCCAGAGAATCACATAGAAATGTTACCAAGCCCTGTCCTTACTTTGTGAGTAGGAAAGATGCCGTTTCAATATGTCCTAAAATGAATGACTTCATCAGATGACTTACCATAGCTGTAATTTTTGCTCAGATATGTTGCTAGAGTTGGCTTTACTTTTTTTGCACTTGCACTGATCTAAAGAAAACCAAAGAGAGATTTAAAATATATACTGACAAAAGGCTCAGGAATCAGTGTGTGTGTATGTGTGTGTGTGTGTGTGTGTGTGTGTGTGTGTGTGGGGGGGGAGGTTCGTGTTGAGGAAAAGTAACTCACCTGGGCTTAGACGTTTACAGTCAAGGTCAAGAGGCCGTTCCTGTACCATCATGTCTGGTGTGATGTCTATCCACTTCACATCTGAAACACACACAAGACAGTGTGGGTGAAGGCCGTGATCTTGTCTGTTCACCCAACTAGGATAAGGCACTTTCTAGAGACATAACCGACAGTCTCACAGACGATAGTGCACTCAGACATGCCTGTGATAACTTTTGGGTCTCCAGGTAAAAGTGGGCACAAGGCGTGGAGACCATGAGCAGTGCGCCTCTAAAGCTGATGTCAAACATGTTCATCCCACTATGCAGCTCCAAGGAGAGCAAAAAATCAGGCAGTTTAGCATCCTAGTTGGAACTGTAAGATAACATATTGAGTGGACAAAGGGAGATTCAAAAGAACAAGCACAAGATATTCTCATGTATCTGTCAGATACAGAATAATTGTATGAGAATATGAGAAAATGTATTGTAGTAAAGGGGGGATGCCTAGATCAGCACTGACCCCAGAGGATAGGGAGAAGGGCAGAGAAAGAAAGCAGTCAAGGAGGGAAGGAAGATAAGAAAGGGAACTGCTGGGGAACACAGCCCAGGGGTCTCGGTTATACCAGCAATGTGGGAAAGTGGTGGGGTCACGCTGACTCAACAACGTTGAAAACATGAGATTTAAACTACAATTGCATTGAACTCTGAAATGTGCCTGCAAGGTTGCAGGTGGGAGTAGTACGGGAGGGAACATGGGAGCACCGGTGGCGGGAAGTTGACTTTGACTGTGGGATTAGTGCCGAAATATTGTATGTCCTGAATCCAGCTATCCATAACTTTGCAAATTATGATATCTAACTAAATAAGAAGTTTAAAATAAAAAGTTAAAAAAGAAAAAGCAATCATTCTGATAGGCTGAAACACATACAACCTGCAAAAATTCCATTATCCCTTCCTGAGTCTATCTAAAATGCTGATTTTTGATGGAAGTGGATATTTTACACTAATCAAAGCAATTATGATACAGCCCTTCCAAATCCCACCTCACATGGCAGAAAAAAGTCCACAACTTCCAATGGCAAAAGAGCATGGCCTTGTAACATCATGTGCTTCAAAAGATCATATTTTATTTCTTTCTTAAACTGAAGCAGAGGTGAGTTTGATTTTGATTTACTTCTACTCCTGGTGTTTTGGGGTTTGGACTAAAGGTGGAATTCAGAAATCACACAGAAGTCATGCTCTTTAAAACCGCAGAAACAGCCCAGAGACAGCAGAGCAAGAGGGTAAGGCACAAGCCTTCCAGGCTGCCAAGCTGGGGTTGATCCCTAGCACCCTATAGAGTTCCCTGAACCTGCCAGGAGTGACCCCAGAATGCAGAGCCAGGAATAAGCCCTGAGCACCGCCAGGTGTGCCCAACAATGTAGTAGCAGTAGTAGGGGTAGTAGTAGTAGTAGTAGTAGTAGTAGTAGTAGTAGTAGTAGTGGTAGTAGTTATAACAACAACAATAATAATAAAATTTAAAGTGCAAAAACGTTGAAAAATGAAAAGAATACAGGATTTTGTATTTCATCGCATTGCAGCCTGCGCTGGTTTCTGGAAAAGCAGTAAACATAAACAGAAAACAGATTTGCAGGATGAGCAGTCAGGCTGGAGAAGGATGGCTCCTGCCTTCACAGCAAGAGCTTCCGAGATATCATGCTGAAGAAAGAACCTAGGCTGGAGCAGTTTTAGTATTGAGGCATGGCCAGTGCTCAGTGCTGGCTCCACAGACTGGGCGTCCTAAGTATATATACCAGCTTGCTGCTGCTGCTTCCATTTTCCCTTTATCCTGGGAACTGGAGGGCGGGGGGAGGGCTTGGATAGGGGAGGTAGCAGGAGAGGCACATTCATCTATGCTCATGGCCCACTCCTCACTGTGTGCTCAAGGATAACTCCAGGGAGGTCTGGGAGACCCTAGTGGTGCTGGGAATCGACCCGAAGGCCAGTTGCTTGCAAAGCAAGTGCCTTTCCCCCTGTTTCCCAGGCTCCCATCCCTCTACTCCTGTAAAAGACAAAGGTCCTCCAAAGTTCCTGTTGAAAGTCAATCTCCCCCGCCCCAACCCCGCCGCTTTTTACATCCTTCCTTGGATACTAAAATTTCTGCAGAGAAACCAGACTTGGCCCAAATCCAGTCCTCCCACCCTGTCCCCATTCCAGCAGCCTCAGGCAGCAGGCCAGAAGCCAGCGCGCAGCCAGTCAGGCTTCATGAAATGTGGCCCATGGGAACCATGCGAACCTCTAGGGAGCCTCCTGGCCCCACCCCCCACCCCCCCAGTGCCTCCTCCAGCCTCACCCTCAGGGAGCTCCATGATGATGGCCTCCTGTGAGATGCACACGCCGCGGTCATAGACTGGCAGGTCGTAGCAGGCCAGGCTCTCGGGCCAGCTGTGGTTGGAGACCTTCATGAGCGGCTCGCAGTCGTCGCGGGCGCGCTGGCACACCGACTTGCACGGCTTGATGGGGTCGTGCAGGAACTCCAGGGTACAGATGGGCGCGTACATGCGCAGAGGAAGAAGCGCAGCACAGCGCTGTAGTTCCCGTCCAGCAGCTCCTCGTACTGCTCGATGGCCAGCACGGCGTTCTCCTGCGTGCTGTGGTGCAGGTGGTTGGGCATCCGCGTGATGTTCCAGGGCATCTGACTGCACCTGGGGATGCGCACGGCCTCGCACGGAGCCCCGCGCACCCCCAGCGCCAGGCGCAGCCGCGCGCACAGCGCCGCCAGCACCGGCACGAGCATGGCGGGGTCCTGGAGCGCGTTCGCGCTGCCTGCCAGGGCCTAGGTACCGCTGTCCTCTCCCGCGGCGGGAGTCCTCAGGGGCCCGGAAGCGCTCTCAGCCAGAGGCCTGCTCCCCGCCAAGTAGGATGGGGGTCCGCGGCGCCGGCCTGCGGGTCCCCCGCCTTCGGACTCGCGGAACGAACCCTCCAACCGCGTTCAGCCCTCGGGGCGCAGCGCCAGTCGCAGCTCGAGGTCAGCCAGCCAGGGGCATGCCGGGACCCTATTTATCCCGGGACCCTCCTGACGTGGGCTCGGGGCGCTGCCTTGGCAACGGCAAGCGGCGGGGACAGCCCCAGACCGCCCCACCCCGCGGCCGGTCGCAGCAGACGCGCTGACATCACCTCCTCTGGGGGCGGCCGCGGGCAGCGGTCCTGCACCCCGCGCACACCCCACAGCCCCTTCTCTGCAGTCTGGCCAGTGCTCTTGCTGCCGACTAGGAGGAAGGATCCTGGTGGTGGTTCTGGACAGCACGTGCAACAGGGGTGCAAGCGAAGAGTTCAAAAGAGAGAAGCATGCTCCTTGGATCAAAGCTGAACTTTTCTGTCCTCTAAGTTCCTCCGGAGAGCGCTGGAGGAGAGGGAGAGCCACCGTCCCTCAATTCCGAAGCATTTTGATTTTTCCACTAGGGGGCAGGCGACTCGCCGAGGAGGGAAGCTGGTGTGCGGCCTGGGGTGCTGCAGAAATGGACTCAGAGCCTGTGTGGCAGGGCATTTGATTTTCCGGTTATTGTTGTGGCTAGTAGGCAAAAAATTTTGGACTCAAGGCTTTCTGGACTGTCCTTTGTTCGGACCTGTTCCAGGAATAGAACTACCCGAAGCTTCGCCGCCTCCGTATCTATTGAGATTGGTGTTTCATCTAGCAAAATTTCCCCTTCCTTTCCCCCCAACTCTTTAGCCCTCTCTTCAACATGAATCAAAGCGAACGCTGGACTCCACGGTTTGAAAGCTTTGTCCCCTTGTGCCAAACTCTTTCCAGCTTCAGTCTTATTTTATGACATGCTTCGAAATCGTCTTTTACGGGTAAGAAGGTATAGACTATGGAAAGATGGTGTCTGTGTTTTTGTTTCCTCTTTTGCCTTATTTTATAAGGAAGAATTTTTTTTTAAAAAAACAAACCGCTGACTCAGTCACAGAAAACAAAGTTTATTGTTGTAAGTGTAAACCAATCTTCAACCAATATGTTTTCTTATTGTTGTAAGTGTAAACCAATCTTCAACCAATATGTTTTCTTAAAGCATTTGAGAACAAAAGCATGTTCTACGTTGTAAATCTGAATGTAAGGCAGATAAAGTTTGTCTTTTCAAAGCTCATATCAACAAAATCAGTTTAGTTTTGACCTTGACCAAGAATGAGCATTAAAAGAACCCAGTGAACAAAAACATTACTTGTGTTCCCACTGTTCATTGATTTGTTCAAGCAGGCACCAGTAACATTTCCATATGTCCTGCCACATGCTAGTGTAGCCCAATGGCCTCTGCTTGCTTCAGGAACATAAAGAGCCTCAAAACACTCCTTCACTTCATGGAAATGAGGTCTATAATTGTTACTGGTATTTGGCAGATCAAATATGACATGGGTAGCTTGCCAGGCTCTGCCATGCGGTGGGATACTCTTGTAGTCACCTCTCATCTAATGCAGCCACACATGCAACACCTTGAGGGGCAGGATACCAAACCTTAGAGTAAAATATCTATTTATTTGTTCCCAAGTGAATTTGTGCACAGAGATTTTGTCCACAGAGTTTGGATTTTTTTCCTTCAGCAGGACACAAGGAATCAGCTTCACATGTTCACAAAAGCATCTTCCGTACTTTACAGGGTTAGGAATCTGTCCCCAAATCCCTGGCCTGAGTTTTTGTCCCCACTCAACTCACTGAGCACAAGTAAGGGAGCACCCAGTATCCAAAGGACTGGGCATCTATCCCAACCACACAGGACTGAGCAGCTGCCACAGATCACAGGACTGAACTTCTGCCCTGACGTGACAGAACTCATCACTTACTCCCACCCCATAGGGACAGAGCACATGTCCCTTTACACAGAACTGATAACTTTCTTTGGAAATCCCTGGGGTACAGTGACCTCTGGCTCACCATGAGTTCACAACACTGCTGTTCAGGTTCTCCTCGATAAAGCTAAAGACAGTCCCAGGAAAAGGGGTCACATCTCAGGTGCCTTTCTGGGGGCCTAGAGGTACAACAGTGATGCACCTCAGTATTCCCCTCCACCCAGACATTGACACGCACCCCCCCATGTACACCACGGCTTCCACCTCCATGTAGATGGGTCACACTTGTTGCTTCCGAGGAGCATTTATGCACTTGATTCTCTTCCTGCAAAGGCTCTAGAATACCAGGGTGGGCTGCGAGGGGGCCACTCTACATTGTCCTGAGGGCTGAGGTCAAGCAAACATTCTTAGGGGACAAGGGTGGCACCAGATCTCTGGTATCCCAGGGCTCCAGGGCACAGAAGGGAACTCTACATCATCTCTCCCCACAAAGCCAGCACAGTCAACAGGTCATTATTTATTTCTCACTCTTCCTCCATCGACCTAATACAACAAAAAAAATCCTATGAAACGTCTCAAGGCATTTCTCCCCGACGGAATCTGCATCGCCATGTCCGCCTCCGGGAAGAAGGCACATCTCGGGCACTGTGCACAGGTGTGGCACATACTGGTGGCTCTGCCACCACGCTGGGGGCCTGCTCCATGGGGGAGGGCCTGGCTCACTGAAGAGCACCGCGGCTGCTGCCCGGAAGAGAAACTCGGGGAAGATGGCTGA
>JAJIBD010000664.1:0-39700 GCA_021461705.1 Cryptotis parvus | reverse complement strand
CATAACTTAAGATCTTAGAGAGTGATCAACAAAAGGACCAACCCAAGCAGAAAGAAAGAAATAATAAAACTGAGAGCAGAAATCAATGAGATGGAATGTCAAAAAACAATCCAGAAGATCAACGAAACCAAAAGCTGGTTCTTTGAAAAAATAAACAAGATTGACAAACCACTTGCAAGACTTGTAAGAAAAGGAAAAGAGAGAACCCAAATAAATAGAATCAGAAATGAAAACGGGACATCACAACAGAAACCACAGAAATTCAAAAGATCATCAGAGATTACTATGAGAGCCTGCATGCCACGAAACAAGAGAACATAGTAGAAATGGACAAATTCCTGAATTCCTATAGCCTCCTAAGTCTGCAACAAGAAGATTTGGAATACCTCAACCAACCTATCTCCATAGAGGAGATTAGAATCGGTAATCAAAAGTCTCCCCAAACACAAAAGCCCAGGTCCAGATGGATTCACCAGTGAATTCTACAAAACCTTTAAAGAGGACTACTCCCAATTCTTTTTTAAGCTCTTCCGCAAATTGAAGAAACAGAAACACTCCCAAATAGCTTTTCCGAGGCACATAGCACCCTGATACCCAAAGCAGACAGAGATGTCACAAAAAAAGGAAAACTAGAAACCAATCTCCCTGATGAATACAGATGCTAAGATCTTCAACAAAATACTAGCAAATAGAATCCAAAGAGTCATCAAAAAGATTATACACCATGACCAAGTGGGATTCATCCTGGGAATGCAAGGATGGTTCAACATCCGCAAGTCAATCAACATAATACATCATATCAACAAAAGAAAAATAAAAACCATATGATCATATCAATAGATGCAGAGAAGGCATTTGACAAGATTCAACACCCGTTCATGATAAAAGCTCTCTGTAAAATGGGGATTGAAGGAACCTTCCTCAAGATAATCCAGGCCATCTACTACAAGCCAACAGCGAGCATCATTCTCAATGGGGAAAAACTGAAAGCCTTCCCCTTAAGATCAGGGACAAAACAAGGCTGTCCACTCTCACCACTTCTATTCAATATAGTATTGGAAGTACTTGCCATAGCAATCTGGGAAGAAAAAGACATTAAGGGCATCCGGATAGGAAGGGAAGAAGCCAAGTTGTCACTATTTGCAGATGACATGATATTATACCTGGAAAACCTGAAACTCTCTACCAAGAGGCTCCTAGAAATAATACATTCCTATAGTAGAGTGGCAGGGTACAAAATCAATACCCAAAAGTCAATGGCCTTCCTATATGCAAACAGCGAAAGAGAAGAAAGGGACATTAAAGAAACCATCCCATTCACAATTGCGCCTCAGAAAATCAAATACCTAGGAATCAGTTTGACAAAGAATGTAAAGGATCTCTACAAAGAAAACTACAAAATGTTACTTCAGGAAATAAAAGAAGACCTGAGGAAATGGAGACACATTCCTTGCTCATGGATTGGAAGGATTAACATTATCAAAACGGTAATACTCCCTAGAGCTTTATACAGATTCAATGCGGTGCCTATAAAGATACCCATGATGTTCTTCAAAGAAATTGAACAAACACTCCTGAAATTTGTATGGAATAATAAACCCCCCACGAATAGCTAAAGCCTTGGGAAAAAAGAAGGTGGGAGGTATCACTTTCCCAACCTCAAGCTCTACTACAGAGCAGTTGTAGTTAAGATAGTGTGGTATTGGTATAGAGAAAGACCTGGCTGACCTATGGAATAGAACTGAATATCCTGAAACACACTCTCAAATATACAACCACTTAATCTTCTATAAAGGAGGAAAAAATATTTAGTGGCGCAAAGAAAGCCTCTTCAACAAATGGTGCTGGGAAAACTGGGCAGCTATGTGTAAAAAAAATGAACTTAGACCTCCTTTTAACGCCATGCACAAAAGTCAGATCAAAATGGATTATAGATCTCAACATCAGACATGAATCTATAAGGTACATCGAAGAAAACATAGGAGAAACATTCTACAACATCGAAACTAAAAGTATCTTTAAAGACGACACACCACTGAACAAGCAAATGGAAGCAAAGATAAACAAATGGGATTATATAAAATTGAAAAGCTTCTGCACCTCAAAAGAAACGGTGACCAAGATACAAAGACAATCCACAGAGTGGAAAAGGATATTCACCCAATACCCATCTGACAAGGGGTTAATATCCAGGATATATCAGGCACTGGTAGCCCTTCACAAGAAAAAAAACAGCTAACCCCATCAAAAAATGGGGAGAAGAAATGAACAGAAGCTTCCAAAAAGAAGAAATTCGAATGGCCAAAAGGCATATGAAAAGTGCTTTTCATTTTCAATCATCAGGGAGATGCAAATCAAAACAACAATGAGGTACCATCTCACACCACAGAGACTGGCACACATCCAAAAACAGCAAGAACAACCGGTGCTGGCATGGATGTGGGGAAAAAAGGGACTCTCATCCACTGCTGGTGGGAGTGCCGACTGGTCCAGCCCTTTTGGAAAACAATATGGGCATTCCTCCGAAAACTAGACATTGAGCTCCCATTTGATCCAGCAATAGCACTCCTGGGAATATACCCGAGAGACCGAAAAACACATAGCAGAAACACTATCTGTACTTCTTTATTCATCTCTGTGCTATTCACTATAGCTAGAATCTGGAAACAACCTAAATGCCTGAGAACAGAGGACTGGCTAAAGAAACTGTGGTTCATCTACACTATGGAATACTATGCAGCTGTCAGAAAAGATGAAATTATGAAATTTACCTGCAAATGGATGGACATGGAGACTATCATGCTGAGTGAAATTAGTCAGAAGGAAAAGGACAGATATAGAATGACTGGATTCATTAATAGGATATAAATAGATACCAGTGTTTTACTAAATGTGGGAAATGGTAATGGCAGATTAAATCTCACCACTGAATATACACAAAGAGACTTAAGTGATAAACTCTAAATATCTGCAGGGCTAGCCACAATGTGTAAAACAAGAGGGAGAGAGATGCAGAGACAGAGAGAGAGAAGAGAGGAAACAGGGCTACCTGCTGTTGGGGGCAGCCTGGGGGGGGTGGGAGGGGGTAGGGTACATTGGTGGTGGAAATGGGGCACTGGTGGAGGGATGGGTGCTGGAATACTGTATTACCAAGAACCAATTGTGAACACCTTTGTAATTGTATGCCTCACGGTGGTATAATAAAAAATTTTTTAAAAAAGAAAAAAATTATGAAGCCGAACGTTATTTCAAAAGTGAGTCTGACCCAGGGCACAGCTGGGTTACCTGGAAGTGGGCGGTCTCTCTGGGCGGTTCTCGTCCGCTATGTTAGGTGTGGTAGGAGCCAGCATCTGTTTAGAGCATTATTTCTCAACTGGCGCTCTATGGGCTTTCTGTGGGCCCTTCAAGGTAGCCAAGAAGACCACAGGTAAAAATTGATGTGGGGGTCTCCTTGCAAATCCCAGGATTCTCTCCCTAAGCATCTCTGTCCTGGCCGGCATTAAATTTTATTTTATTTTTATTTATTTATTAATTTTTTTTCTTTTTTGGATCACACCCGACAATGCTCAGGGGTTTCTCCTGGCTCTGCACTCAGGAATTACTCCTGGCGGTGCTCGGGGGACCATATGGGATGCCGGGATTGAACCCAGGCCGGCATGGGCTGGCCGTGTGCAAGGCAAACGCCCTACCCGCTGGGCTATTGCTCCGGCCCCGGCATTCAATTTTAAATACAACAAAATGATTCCCTGGTCCTACATATGGGCCTCTAAGCACTGTCAGGAGTGATCCCTGAGCACAGAGCCTGAAGTCAGTTCTGACCTACCCTACTTGTGGTTCAAACCACCACCCCCTACCTATCTACCCCCAAAAAAAAAAAAACAAAGAAAAAGAAAAGGATAGTTCAAAAAGGCTCCTCCCACTGCCTTCTGGGACGCTCCCTAATCCTCCTCAACATGACTCTGCAACCATGCATTGGGACCCACTGCTACATAGTAAATCATCCCTGGATGACAAGCAGATGCCCAACAGACCTTGGCTGTGTCGGTATGTGACTCTCCCCTCGGTATGGGGAAGGGGCAGTGAGAGTGCTGGGCACTGCTGGGGCACTGTGCAGCAAAGAGATGGCATTCATCGAAACACCTATCAGAGATGGCTCAGTACCTCCCAAGCACTCTGGAAGTGCCCCCTTAGCACAGAGCTGGGAGCAGCTTCTTCACATTGCAGGGTGTGCTCTGCCCACACCCCATCTTCCCAAGCCAAATATTTATCAGGACCACATTTGAGCCAGGTCCTGCCCTAGGAACAGAAAGGCAATAAGCTCTCGTGCAGAAGAGCTGAGCTCAGGGAGCAAAGGTGCTGGCGCTGGGCTGGAATGTTGCCCTGGCTGGCCAGGTGCCCAGTGGGGCTCCCCCTCTGCCCGGGACCCACTCCACAGAGCTCACCTGCTGTGAGGGCATGGTCCTTCTTCAGGTTCTCACCCTGGTTCTTCAGACTTGAGATCTCGGTGTTCCTCTCGGACAGGCTCTGGCACAGCATCTGATTGTAGCCTTTCTGCAGGGGCGCTTATCTGGGGGAGGAGGCCACACATCAGCGGGCCAGCCCAGGCCTGCGAGACATATCTGTGCTTCCCAAGGAGGGACAAAGGACTTGTTGGAGAGTTGGGGAAACCAAGAGTTTTCCATTTCAATGGTTAAAAGTGATAGAAGGGCCAGTTCCTTCAGGAACCACCATTTCGCACACAATTATAATGTTGAACGAATTCTAATTTACTCCTAAAAGGGCTGGAGCAAATGCGGGAGGTCTGGGTTCCATCAGCAGCACATGAGTATCCCCTGTACTTTTTAATTGTTTCTTTGTGGGGAGGCACAGCTGGCGATGCTCAGGGGTTATTCCTGGCTCTGCACTCAGAATTACTCCTGGCTGTGCTAAGGGGACCTTATAGGGTACTGGGTAATTGAACCTGGGTCAGCTGCGTGCAAGACAAACGCCCTACCCGCTGTACTATCATTCCGACCACCACCACTACCATCACTATCACTACCAGCACCTCACATTTTTTATCTTTGGATCCACCAAGGGAAGTGCAGCTATAGTGACAATACCCAATTCTGTGGACTCTCCCCTATAGAGAGACCACGCCTGGGTTCGAACCATATGATATTAACTGGATTCAAAATCCAAGGGAAGGGGAAGATAGTGACGAGATTAATTTCCTTGATGATCACAACTATCCTCCATAGCTCAGAATACTCCAGAGAATACTCCACCCTTATTAAAAGGAAAATCAAGAATCCCCGCCATGGTATGAAGGTCAGGGAGCCGCCAGGTGGCGCTCAGAGTCCTTGTTTCCGGATCATCCTTCCTGCTGCAGAATTAACATTCTCACTGTCCTAAAAGCATGGTGATTTTACACGCTTTCTGGCTCACTTTCTGTACCATGATGGTTCAAGTTCAGTTCTGTGACTTTTGGGACTTTTGCACTTACATGTTCCCCTCTGGGGCATCTGAGAGCATGAGAGAAGGGGGTATGTTTAGAGGCTGGGGCCACAGCCTCCACACTAGGTCTATATCTGGGCATATCAGTATTTTGGAAAGTTCCAGTGTAAAATGGTAATTTACCTTGTATTGTTCTCTGCGGTGGGATGCAAGTTTGCCATAAGAGGTACTTGGAGCAGTTTTTTTAACACAACAAACACACAAACACAAACAAACAAACAAACAAGCACACAAAAATTTCTAGTTCTCTATTCCATCTGGAAGATACCAGAGGCACGCCATAAAGCAACAAACTTCCAGTCGAGAACCCTTACCCCCCTAAATACTACAGTACTTCTGACAGATAAGAAGTATTTCAATATCAGTATTAGACTTTCCAGATTTCAGATTTTGGGCAAACAGAAAATAGTCTTCAGAACTCTTTGTGATTTTTACTCCCCAAACTAATATCCATATTGTCAACAATTGGCATAAATCCCAGGGTGTTTAATACTCTGTAATAAAATGGGCACTGACTTGTAAGGTTAATATTGCTAGGAGGAGTGATTGCTTCAAGATCATCATTTTGCTGCTCATTAGCACAGGTGGACAGGAGCGCTGGGATGTGAGCATTTTCTAGCGAGGTTGTAGCAGATCAAAGCCCTATGAGAGTAAGTCATTATGCATGTGGCTTCAGGAGAGCCAGGGAGAACATGTAAATAATCAGAACAATAAATCAGTCTGTCATGTGGTTCTGCTTTTAGCTGGATGCTCTGCATGCAGAAGGATATTTTTATTTATTTTTATTTTTTTATTTTTTGCTTTTTGGGGTCACACCCAGCAATGCTCAGGGGTTACTCCTGGCTCTACACTCAGGAATTACTCCTGGCAGTGCTTGGGGGACCATATGGGATGCTGGGGATCGAACCCGGGTTGGCTGCGTGCAAGGAAAACGCCCTACCCACTGTGCTATTGCTCCAGCCCCAATTTTTAAAGAACTCCAATGTGAGTGGATGAAACTTGATTTGCGTTTAGACCAATGGCAGCCCGATTAGCCTTGTTATAAAATACGCTCAGTTATGAGTGATGATCGAGGGCAGGTGACAGCATGATGAATCGGAGCAATTACGTCTAGATAATTTCTTTGTAAGAAACCATTTCCCTAGCCATCACTCCCGCTTTAAACAATAGTCTGGTTTGGCCTGCTGACATTCAACGATGTGCAGAAACTATTCATTCTTGTCTGTTACTGGGACAAGAAAAATGTCACTTTTGTTCAAGAAAGCTCTGAAACGGAAGAATAATTAAAAGGCTATTTTTATCCAGTGGCAAAATTTGGCTCAGATCAAGGAAAAGATGCCCACCAATGAGTTAGCTACATGCCAAGACAGCTAGGAAAGGTTCCTTTTGGAATGTGACTTTTTTGTTGTTTTTCTGAAAAACAAAAAGTTGAGGAGTGTCATTTGTTCATTTAAATATTAGAGCATATGTGTACTTGTTTATTTCTTCTTCCTCATTGGTATGTAACCAGGGTACAGGAAAAACCATGACTTCCATGTTGTCTGGTGAATTCCCAGAGTTTGTTACAGGACACAGCATAGGGTAGGTACTAACAAATATTTATTTGAGTAAGTCAAGCAGGAATGGATGCATGCACACATAAGTGGGTGGGTAGGTGGACGGATGGATAGATACGCACGTGAACAGCATGAGAGGATGGGTAGGTGGTGGAGAGGGTTGGTGATGGATGGGTAGGTGGGTGGAGTTAGATGAATGAGTGATGGATGGGTGGATGGACAGAAGGATGGGCAGATGAACAGAGAATGAATGCATGCAAAGATACATGAATAGGATCAGTTGATGAGTAGGTGGCCAAATGCAGGGTGGATAGATGGGTGGACAGAAGAACCAGCAATTGTATCCTTTGTCCTTTCCAAAGGCACCATTTCTGGGACTTACATTGTGTACTTTGAATTGGTTACAGAAGTGAAAGGCAGGAAACAGGGAGATTCAGAAATCAAAGCCCCAAGCATTATGCATCAGTACTAGAAATCATTAGTCGTCAATTTTTTTTCTTTGTTGGGATTGAACTCATGCATGAAATTAACGGCCATGTTAAAGTAGTTCTTAAACATTTTTGGGATCTAATTTCATGAGAAAGGAATATGACTGGAAAATCCAGACTTCCACATGGTAAATTGTTGTTTGATGAAATTCCCTATAAGTGAACCAGTAACTGCCTTCAGGGTTTGCAACAGGGCTCAGAGTTTGGAACACTAGGGGCCCCTCTGTTCCCTGTCTAGCTAACTGTAGGCCACTCTTTCTGGAGGGGGCATGGTGGGTGTGAGAGGAAGTCACATAAATGGCAAAGGTGAAGGGAAGGAAGTAGTGGGGGAGGTGAGAGCATGGGGTGTGCAAGGAGTGGGCTGTGGTATGAACGGCACCATTTTGTGTGTGTATTTGCACAATTTTGCACACCAATTGCTGTGCAAGCTGCAATAATTCCTAGCTTTCTCTGAGCCAGCCTCAATCTCGTCATCTGCAGAATGGTATGTATCAGAGGATTGTGAGGTTTAAATAAGCTAATGCATGGGGTTACAAGCTTCATAGGCATAAGGCCCTGAGTTGAATCCCTGGCATCTAAATCTACAAATAAGCTCATGTGTTTCAGCACTTGCCCTGGTGTTTGCATATGGCAGGTCCTTAATAAAATTAATATTGTTCTGACAAGTCTAGGGATCTGCAGAATCCGCCATCCCTAGGATCTGTGCCCATGGTACACTGTCCCCTGAGCTCCCCAGAACTCCTGGTCATGGCAAAAAGGCACAGACCGACTTGTTCTTGAGTCCTACCTGACTTTTCAAGGCCTGGACCTCTTTCTTCTTTGCTTCAATGTCTTCATCTAGCATTTTCTGTGAGGCCTCCCTATCCTTCTGTCTGGAGGAGGCTGTCTCGGACAGCTTCTGGGTCAGGCTGGCCACCTCGCTCTGCATACTGGCTATCACAGCATCTTTATACTTGGATTCAAGCTCAAAATCCGACAGACGACTGATTTCTTTTCCCATTAGCAGAATGATTTCATCCTGGGAAAGGTCAGATGGGAAGTTTGTAAGATGTGGGTCCAGGTCTATAAGAGAAACATAGGGGAAACGTGCTGGGATTCCTCGAGGTGTGGGTGGGGGCTGAAGGCAGGGAGGGATGTAAAGGACAGACTTGGAGGCTTTGACTGTGAGTTGAAAAATCTCATGTTGACAAACCTCACAGCGACAAGTGTCAGGTAAAAATGGCTTTTTAGTATACAGACTCCTGTAGTGGGCATTCAAATTTCATAGGTCATGAAACTTTCTTTTCCCCTAAAGTGAAACTTTAATGTTAAGAACCATCCCACTTGGAAGCTTGGTTTCTAGAAAGCTTGTTGTGATCACTTTTATTTATAACATTCTTGCCTCATATAATGGGGACTAGAAAAGACAGCAAAAAATGCTGTTTGATCCCATTCTCTCTAAAATAGAGCTGTTTGTTTTTTTTGGAGGGTAGGGGTAGTTTAAATGTAATACATTGGGGCTGGAGTGATAGTCCAGCAGGTAGGGCGCTTGCCTTGCACACAGCTAACCCAGGTTCAATATCCGACATCCCGTATGGTCCCCTAAACAGCGCCAAGAGTAATTTCTGAGTGCAGAGCCAGGAGTAACCCCTGAGCATTGCTGGGTGTGACCCAAAAAAAAACAAAGAAATAAAAAAAAAAAAAAAAAAAAAAAAAAAAAAAAAGAAAATAAAAGGGATCTATAAACTATAGGCTGGAGAAAAGCCAGGTCAATAGACCTCACCACAGGTAATATCAATCCAGCCATCCATCTCTCTAAATCAAAAGTTCTGCAGCTGAAGAATGTGTTACACTTCCCAAAACAGGTTAAACAAAAACCAAATCTAAATTTTCTTACTAGATGTCATCAATAAAACACCAGGAGGACTGAAAAAACAAAATCTCAGGATATTGTTTCCAAATACAAAATTTCTGCTTCTAGAGGAATCCCTCCTCTCCCAATAGTTTCCCATTGGCGGGGAAGGAGGTAAGGCGGCAGTTTCCAGGCCACTGAATTGTCTGGAGCGGCTCAATCAGCCTCACTGCCCTCTGGCTCCCTGATCTGCTGACGGACTGGGCTTCCGTCAAAGCCTGTCTGGCATTGCCCACTACTATAAGGGTCTTCCTTTGGGTCCTGGCAAAGGTGTGTGACAAATTTAGGAGGGAAAACCAAGCATATTTTGTATCCTAGAGCTGCCCCTGATTCAGCTGATCATAAGCCACCCAACCTTCTAAGCACCCAAGCCCCCTGCAGCAAGCATTTTATTTTTTAAATTCTAGGAATGTTTATTATGACATAGTGATTTATAAAGGTGTTCATAATATAGTTGTTTCAGGCATATAACATCTTAATCCCAATGTCCCCTTCCCTCCCACCAGGTTCTCTCCCACCACCCGGCCCATCCCCTTGGCAGGCATAAAACACATTTATTTCATATTACTCGGTTCAGTAAAACTTAAAGAAATGGCAAATAGAATTATCAGACAACAAATCAATAAGTCAACTTGTGATGATGAATTGCCATATGGTTTTAGCCTTTCTTAGTCTAGTAGAAGACAACCACAAGCACACTTAGTGTTAGTGAGCGTCATACTCAATGCCTGTGAGGGAACTTTCTCCTGTCCTTTAAAGGAGCTCTTTCAGTGCTTCTTGGAAAACTGGTTTCAAGGCTACAAATTCCCTAAGCCATTGTCTGTCCACGATGCTCTGCATATTTCCTTCAAATCTTAATGATTACCTACCTGGCTACAGTATTCTTGGAGGGTGTTCATTTCATCAAGGTTTTGTATCATACACTTTTTGTATTCTTCTGGCTCATAGAATCTCATTTGACCGGCTGTATATCCAGTGGGCTTTCCTTTGTATAAAAGTTACTTCTTTGATCTTGCTGCATTCAGTATTCTGTCTCTGTCTTTGGACTTTGTCATTTTTTAGTATAAAGTGTCTTGGACTTTTCCTAACTGGGGCTATTTTCACTGGCACTCTCGGTGCCTGTAACCCTCAACTCTGGGAAATTCTTATTGATTCTTTTTTTTTTTTTTTCTTTTTGGGTCACACCCGGCGATGCTCAGGGGTTACACCTGGCTCTGCACTCAGGAATTACTCCTGGCGGTGCTCGGGGACCATATGGGATGCCGGGGATCGAACCCGGGCCAGCATGGGCCGGCGCGTGCAAGGCAAAGGCCCTACCCGCTGGGCTATCGCTCCGACCCCAGTCTTATTGATTATTCTTTTGGCTGCTGTTTCTTCATTACATTTGCTTTCCTGTTCTTCAGGGACTCTGATGATTCTTAGATTGTCCCTCTTGAACTCACCCCATAGTTTTCTGCCCAGCTATTAATTTATTTAAGACTTTTTTCCCACCTTATGCTGCTTTCTAGCAGTTCCCCCTCACCTCGGAGCTCCTTGATCTTCTGTACAGCTTCTTTATCGAAAGCTTCTATTGACTCTTTATTATCACCTTCATTTCTGTCATTTCTGACTGTGGCTTTTCATTTAGACTCTCACACTTTCTTGTGCTCTGTTGATTACTTGTGCTATTGTTTCTTTCTTTAAACTCATGGAACATTATCATCATAGTGTTATATAGTGCCTGAGGATTTTCTGGTGTTGCTATGTCTTCAGTGATATTATTTTTCTCATTGAGCCTGGTGGATTACTACGTGATTTCCCCATTATTTTTCTAGTGTTCTTGCTGTGCTGGGGTCTTTGTAGTTAACCTCTCCTGTAAGTCACTGAGGGATTAAGCAGAGGTCACTCTCCATCTTCTCTGCCCATCCTGTGACATTGGAGCAGCAAGCAGAAGGTTGGGCAGGAGCTGTGGTGTGGGTCCCATATGGAGACTGCTGGGACCCACCCAGTAGGGAGATGCAACAAATTTATTGAGCAGCTATTATATGCTGGGCTCTGTGCTGCAGGACCGGAGTATGCAGAAGCATTCAGAGGTGGTGATGGTGGATGCTGTGGTTTCAACCTTTCTGGTGAGGACTCTAAACTTTGCAGGGAGAGCATTTGCCCTTCCCTGTGGTCTCTGCGGAAACCATGGGCTCTGCTCCTTGTGGGCCCACCTCCCCATGTGCCCGTGAGCCATGAGGGGCCAATCAGAGCTTTTTAGAATGCTCATCTCTTCCATAGGAGAGGCTCCTGCCTCTTTTTGATCAAGAACCTTACTTACACTGATAGGTTCATAAGCTTGCATTTGTCTTTGTGGCATATAAAGCCACCTCTTGCAGGATGCCAAACTCAGGGAAGCAGAGACTGGTGGTGGGGTATATTCTAATGACTTCATCACAGCATCTGGTGTATGTGGGAATGATTTATGTATGAAATCCTACCATTAATAGTTTTGTAAACCATGCAGTGTCTAAAATAAAATTTAATTTAAAAGTATATGAATAAATAAAATTCAAAAACCTTGCATCTGCCATCCAATGGTGGAGTCCATTTGCCCCCCTATGACAGGACTGGCCGCTGTGACTGGTTCCCCCTCACCCCCTGGCCCACAACCCCACCCCATAGAACCTGGTGGGAACTCTCAGATTCCCATACTGTGAAGGTGTTTAGGATGAACACCACCTCCAGCGAGGGCCTACCATGCCAGAAATCCGAGCTGAGGGTCCAGGCATAGGAGTGAGGCCGCCAGAGACCACCAGCCCAATCACTTCATCCAAGCCAGCAGTCAGGTGACTGTAGGTACAGGGGAGGCCAGGGATGCAGGCAGGAGAATTTGTGGTGTAGCCTGTAGATCCTGGGAAATAACTGCTGTTTCAAGCTGTTTCGTTTGGGGGCAGCTTGTTAAGTCATCACTGATAACAGACAAGGCCCTCGAGTGCGGCTTCTAATGGCACTATGACTGAGGGGCACCACATGCCATCACCAGGGGGCAGGTCCTGGGGACCTGTGGACCTGTGGATCTCTTGGGCTTGTGATTGCTTGACACCCTGTGTCTGTGGATCTCGTTGTTTGGGATCAATGTCAGGAGACCCCTGACTTCTGCGTGAAAGTCTTGGGAGGAAGAGGTGCTTTCTAGGTGGGAGCAATAGTGCAGTGAGTAAGGCACTTGCCTTGCATGTAAGTGACCCAGGTTTGATCCCTGACATCCCATATGGTCCTCCAAGCACGGTCAAGAGTGATTCCTGAGTGCAGAGCTAGGGAGTAACCCTTGAACACTGCTTGGTGTGACCCCAAACAACAACCACCACAGAGGTGGTTTCTTGGAACAGAAAATCAAACACACACACACACACACACACACACACACACACACACCCACCCCCTTTCAAGGCCCCAGAGGGGAGGCAGCGGCGAGAGTGATCCTTGTATCCTCACCTTATCCTGCTGGCCCAGGTCCTGGTCCATGTAAATCTCTGTAGTTTGGGAGGTCCCGGGAATCCCCTCAGCCATTGATTGTTCTGACAGGCCTATGGCGCTGGTCCACACTGACACAAAAGACAAATGGAGACCACAAAGGAGACCTTCAGGGCCTCTAAGATTACGAAGAGTATTTTCACGGTAACGCTCCCAGTCATTCCCCTCTAAGGAGTGTATCGTGGTACGAGAGGCACAGTGACAGAGCAGTTCCACTGTCAAGGAAAGAGTTCCCCACTCTGCTCTGGGTCAGCTGTGCTGAGTCACGCTAATGTGTCTCTTTACAGGCTTTTTTTCCCTCTGACACATGGGTGATGACCTTCAGTGGGCATTTATGCTCAATCTATGGTCCAGGACAGGAGCTCATCCACACATGTAAAAACTGCTACTTAGTTTCCACCTATGTGATTTGCATACTAGCAGTCTCTGCTGTAAAGGACTATTGGAAAATGATATGAAATAATGATGCAGAGGAGGGGTCAGTAAATTCTGCTCTCTGCCTGTTTTATAAATAAAGTTTTATCAAACACAGCTGCCATTGTTCATTTACATATCTGATTATGGCTGCTTTCTAGCCACAGAGGAGTTGGGAGTTGTGACAGAGAACACAGGCCCTCAGAGCCTAAAATATTTGCTATCTGGTTCTCTGCAGAAAAAGGCCCCAATGTAGAGCTGTTAGCATTACATGCTAGCTATTTTTTTACTGTAATAATATTTTATAAGAACATTTATATTAGAATTTTTTCTCCAGCTGTTTTTTTCATCTGACAGATAATCCAGCAAACCCAGCCTCCCAGGTTTGCAATGGTAACTGTGTTGCATTGCAATCTTTGACATGGTAGCATGCAGCCCATCATGTAAGTGTGCCCAAATAATTTCAACTAGGATCTGCTTGATAGACATTTAACTTTTCTTCTGTGACAAAGACTGTTTCCACGAGTTATAGCAGTTCTAGCAT
Source organism: Cryptotis parvus (assembly GCA_021461705.1). Lineage (NCBI taxonomy): Eukaryota > Metazoa > Chordata > Mammalia > Eulipotyphla > Soricidae > Cryptotis > Cryptotis parvus. The sequence continues at coordinate 25,816 of JAJIBD010000664.1, read as the reverse complement.
CATTATGTTTGGGGGTCCCATTCTTTATCATATTAGTCACATGACAATTCACTCACATCAACCACAACAACATTTAGTACATTCATTTTTTGGTATAAAAACATTTGAGAGAAATTTCAACAGTTCAGCTTTTGGAATTAGATGGTTTGGGCAGTTTCTATATTTTTATGTATGTGGGACTCTTGAGGATTCGGGACCTTGAACTGCTCCTGGCAGTGCTTGGGGACCATCAGGGCAGACCAAGTGGTCCTTAAGAGCAGGGACATGCAGTGGGAAGGACGGAGTCCAGGGCCCAGCAAATGCAAGGCACGCACTCTCCCACTGAGCCACAGCCCTGGCCTCTAAGAGGCATTGCTTGAAATTTGCAGCTATGATATCTGGGCAACCAGTTCTTGTTAGGAAGTGAGAAGTGGAACCAAGCATTCTCAAAGGCAATTAAACACTCATGTTGACATTAACAAGCAGAAGTCTGCACCATCAGACTTCTGAGTACGCATTTCTTCAATCATAAATTGATTTTGAATTTGAAAAACTGCATTTTTTGGGGCAAATAATGTCACTTTAGAGCTCAAACATGTCTGCAGATCACCATTATTACTCATGTACATAGCCAATGGCCCGTGGACCTGGCGTGGATATATGGGGGTGGGAGGTGCAGGTGGGTCAGCTGGGTCTTAAACAGTGAATGACCAGCCAGCCTGACTTCCCACCCACCCTCTGGAGCTGTGTATGCTCCAAGACAGGCTGAGGTCACAGGACAGTTCTGCTCCTCCGGGTGGCTGGGATTCTCAGTAAAATCATCTCATCTTCCTAGAGGGAACAAGCAGAGGTCAACTTGGGTATGCCCAGGTTGCTTTCTCTGTGAGGGTAAACCTGTCTTGAGCCAGGCCTTTCCTACCTACCACAGAGGGCATTTGCCAGTGCTCTTGCCACACGCTCTGGTGTTGTTTTCCTCACTCCCACTTGCTCATGCAGGCCCTGCCTACCACCCAGCCTCAGCACGTCCCTTCTTCCCAGAATGCTCTTCTTTCCTCTTCTGCACCTAAGGGATTGGACTCCCTTAGGACACCCTCTTGACCCCCACTCCCCCAATGGGTCAGGTCATCTGTGCCAGGATCACAGGGAGTCCAGAACCTCTCCTGTCTGCTGGAGTTATGTTACGCTTTAGTGATGTTGTTCTGTGATCATTTTATTTTCTTTTTTACAGAGCGGGGAGGTTATATTTGGCAGTGCTCAAGGTTTACTCCTAGCTCTGTGTGCTCAGGGCTCACTCTTGATGGTTCTCAGGGAACCATATGTTGTTTCAGGGATCAAATCAGAGTTGACTGCATGCAAGGCAAGTGCCTTACCCCAGCTCCTATGACCATCTCCCTAACGTGCCATCTCTCTGACAGAACAATAAGCTCGTGAATTAAGGGGTCATGTCTCAGCTCGTGCTAATTTCATTGACAAATGTGCAAAATTGGATCACTGTCACTGTATCACTGACTTCCCATTCATCATCGATTTACTCGAGCGGGCACCAGTAACATCTCCATATGACCCGTCTCATGCAAGTAGAGCCCAAGGGAACCTGCTTGCTCCAGGAGCATAAAGAGCCTCAAACCATTCCATCAGGTCATGGGAATGAGGTCTATAATTGTTACTGGTATCTGGCATATCAAATCACGACACGGGTAGCTTGCCAGGCTCTGCCATGCGGGTAGCATACTTTTGTAGTTATCTCAAAATCCAGCATTTATTGATGAACTGCGTGGCCGCTAGCAGCCGCGCAAGCTGGGCTGTGATAGGCTGGTCTGCTGGGTGGAGTCTTCTGGTCTGCAAAATTGGATATGTAGAAGAAATTTCTGCCCAAGCTTACCAGCTAGAAGAAGCCCAGACCACCCTGGAAATTCTGATTCTGTTGTATTTTGATTAGTGGGGGATGGGCTCTGAGAATTGCTTGGGAGCAGATGCTTAGGGGCCTGCTCCACACTCCACTGAGCATGTGTGTGTGGGGGGGGGGCGGGGACGACACACATGGGCTTTTGGAGCACTGTCAGGTCTTCTCCTGGTCCTGGAGAGTCTCTAGCACATAAGGTGCACACAGTGCCACTCTAGAGAGACTAGACCTATATTTAGATTTCACAAAATGTGTATAAAAGGAGAGTCATACCTAATAGGCTCTAACCTTCCTAAAACTTTCCATTCACCAACTCAAGTGCTAGTTTGTACATTTAAATTCGTTGCAGCTAAACTCATAGATGCTGCCTCCTTTAGGTCTGGAACTCCTGCCCCTGTTCTCCTCTACCTAATCTCTTTCCAGCCCACATCTAGAGCTGAATTTAAAAAATATTGTACATGCTGCTGACCTCCCCCACAAGTGTGCCCCTAAACTGTGTCTTCAGGATGTGGAACATCATGAATGGTGAAAACAAGTAGAATATCTCTGCTAGAGAGCAATTTTGTTTTTCAAACATGTAATATTTAAGGCTGAGAGCCAGTGTGTGCGGGCTCTGATTGTGGGAGGCGAACCACATAGTTCCCCGAAGCACCTCCAGGAGCAAGCCCTGAGCGCTGAGCCAGGAGCATTCTCTGAGCACCGCCAGATGGGACTCGAGCCCCGCCCCTATGTTTAGTGTCTGCCAAGTGCTCACACAGCGTCTGGCATCTGGTGAGCGGCATCTAAAACACTTTGGATGCTGGGTCCCACTTTATCTTCATGATCACCTAATGACAAGGGTCCTCAGCACCATTCCCATTTTATTCACTTATTTAGGGTTTTCCAAGTGCTGTTCAGGGGCTTTTTCTGCTGACACTTAGCCAAGAGGCAAGGGCCCGAGGATGGGGTGCAGCTTGGGCACTGTGGTGCTGGGATTACCCAAGCTTCCCTCGCAGTGCTCAGGAGCCTCCAGTGCTGCACTCAGCTCCATCTCCATTTCATAAATAAGGATCATGAGGCACAGGGATGCCAAGTGTTTGCCAAAGGTCACACAGCCAGTCAGAGGTAGTTAAGGTTTGACTCTCAGCCTATTCTCTTAATCACGATGCATTCAAGGTACTGACTGAAATGGAAAGAGCGTTCATGATCTAGTGATGAATTAAAAAAAGCAGGTTGGGGCTGGAGAAACAGTAGGGGCTAAGGCCTTGCACATGCTGGCCTGGGTTCGATCCCCAACACCATATATGGTCCCCTGGCCATGCCAGGAGTCATCCCTGGTTACAGAGCCATGAGGTAGCCCTGAGCATCACTGGTGTGACAGAACAAGAAGGAGGAGGAGGAGAAGGGGGAGGACGAGGAGGAGGAGGGGGAGGAGGAGGAGGAGGAGGAGGAGAAGGAGGAGAAGGAGGAGAAGGGGGAGAAAGAGGAGGAGGAGGGGGAGGAGGAGGAGGAGGAGGAGGAAGAGGAGGAGGAGGAGAAAGGTTGCTGATGTTAGATCCAAATGATCCCATTACTAGGAAAATAATGTAAGTCAGGAGAATGATTTTTAAAATCATTTTTTAAAATCACCCCTTACATTTTCTGTGGGCCCATGCATCCCCACCCCATCCCATGAGCTCTGAGATCTGGCATGGGGTCAAAAAGCTGTTTTTGAAAACATTTGGAGGAAATAAATGAACCCCAGACATGTCCAGGTGCATCCATGCCCTCCCTGCCCCCAGGCCCCCAGTACCTTGCTTGATGAGGGGAGCTCTTTGGTTGCTCTCCATCACGAAGGAGAATACCTTCCCACTGGAGCTCAGGGGTCGCTGGTGGTGGCCAGGCGGGATGATGGAGGGCCTGGAGGACCCCTGGGACCAGGTCCTCTGCACTGGTTGTTGCCGGATGCCTTGGAAGAAGTGTGGTGGCGATTGGGACTGGTTCGGCGGCTGTGGCCCTGGCCAAGGAGATGAGCTCTTTGCCCATGGGAAGGTGACCTGTGGGGACAGAAAGGGTCAGCAGCAGGCACTGGCTTCAGGCCAGCCACCTGCAGGCTGTTTTGCCTTTCACACTCAGGTAAGCACAGAAATGGAGACTACGTTTGTAGAGGAGTTTAATGGACACTTTGGTCACTAGGTCTCTGCTCATGAGTCACCTGCCCTGAGGAAGTCATCCAAAATACTCCCCAAGGTTGGGGTGTGGGTCATTTTGTGGGTCTCATTGTACACCATTACCCCCTCCCTCACCCGACCCTCAGTTTCCTGGGAATTTCTTTGCATCAGAACCCTGCCAAGAGGCTCACTGAGTTACACTTGGAGCCTCGTCCTAGCTGGTGGCTTGGGAATGAGGTGCTGAGCATGGTAGACCTTTAAGAGGATGGGGACACTGTGTCTCTATCACTCACGCTGGGGCCCTAGCAGTGGAAGCCATGATCAGGATACTCTGAGTGGCCCTCAGGTCCTGGGAGAGACATGGAAGTGCTAATCCTGCTTTCTGGAGGTCTCTCTAAGTCTCTAGAGAGAGTTGTTCCAACTGGCCAGTTGTTCCAATCTGTGTTGCTGCTCTCAGCCAGCTCCTAGGCCTTTGTTCCTTCATACCTACCACCGCAGATTCTGGGCAGCTGTTCCTTCGGCACCTGTGGAGGGAAACTTTTGTCCCTGGCCCTGCATAACATGCTTGAGATCTAGTGTTTCACCTCAAATCTCACCTCAGCCTGAGACATTATTTTTCATATTCTTTTTTTATTACTTATTTAATTTTTAAAAAAATTTTTATTTTTTTAACAATTACAAAGATGTTCATTTTTTTATTTGTGAGCTTAATTTATTCTTTGGCATTTCCAAGATTCCTTGTGGATATAGACTATTTTATTTTATTTTATTTTTTTAAAATTTATTTATTTTTAACAATTACAAAAATGTTCATGTTTGGGTTTCGCCATACAGTGTTCCAGCACCCAAAGATGTTCATGTTTGGGTTTCGGCCATACAGTGTTCCAGCACCCATCCCTCCACCAGTGCCCATTTCCCCCCACCAATGTCCCCGATTCCTTCCCCCTTCCCTAGCCTGCCTCCGTGGCAGGTTCTCCATCTCTTTTCTCTCTTTCTCTTTCTCTCAGCCTGAGACATAATTGCTGAGGCTTTGGTCTTTGTTTCTTCAAACATCCCTGGACACCATCACTTGCTGCATTTACGATTCTAGTCCCCACCACAGCCCTTCTGAGGAGGAGGTTTCCTCAGCCCTCCTGCAGCCTTGGCACGGTGACGGGTCGCTTTCTCTCCTCCCTCTCTCCCTCTGTCTCAGTCTGCCCAGTATTTTGGCAGAGAAAGAACCATATTTTTCAAGTCAGAGACTAAGTTCAAAGGCCTGTTGTTGGAGTGAGAGGGTTGCTATGGTCCACTACCCTTCTCCTGTTGTGGCCAGGCGAGGGTATGAGCTCTGGGGTACTGAGGAGAAACAGGACAGATCTGCCAAGTCACAAACATGGGAACTCCTGAGACTTCATCTAGGTTTATTCCAGAGGAGGCTTCTTTATTATGGAGCCTTGAACCCAGCTTTTAGCTACAACAAGCGCAAATCCATGTGTCCACCCTGAAGACTCTTTGCTGGAGTCTATGAGTATAGCAGGCAGAGAAACCAAGAGACCAACTCCAGCTGCCTGGGGACACCACCTGTGACTGGTGTTCACAGGACCCTGTATGCATTCCTGGTGGTTAAAGGTTCATTGAGCAAGTGGACTGATACAGGAAGAGGTCTAGTCTAAGGGGTTTTACTCCCACCTGCTAGAGATTTCTGGTAGAGGTGAGAGAGTTTCTGCCCCTGCTGGTTTAGAAGGCAAATGTGCCTCACTGCCAACTAACTACAGAGGAGCTTAATGGTGTGGTATCATCTCAGGGTTCTCAAGAGCTCCATTCTTGGGTCCTCTAGAACCCACCCAGGGAAAGACACCTCCACCTCTCAACCCATTGTTGTGAGCAGGGCTTGTAATCCGCTCATCATACTGTGTGACCAGAGTGATTGGTTCAGCCATAGTGATTGGGGCAAGGTAAACCAATCAGAGCTAAGCAGACACAGGAAGCTTTGGCTGGATAATAGGTTTGAGGGGAACTTGGCGACGAGAATGTGGGAAGTTATCCACAATTCCACTGCCTATCTCTAGGAATCTGACTACCCAGGTACAGTCATACTAGTACAATCACAGAGCACTTGTCCTTTTGCTATAAGTGTTTTTCACTTAGCATAATGCCCTTAATGTTTAATTTGGTTAAAAAATCATCTATATTGTAATACATATCAAAATTTCCTTTCTTAAAAATATTTTTTAAAGTTTTGGACCACACCCAGCTGTGCTCAAGGTTTACTACTGGTTCTGTGATAGGGGAATCACTATGGGCTCAGGAGAACATACTGGCACCAAGGATGGAACCAACGTCAACCCTGTGCAAGGCAAGCACATGGACCAGCTCTTGGGTCCCTGTCACTTGTCACTTGTGTTGTCACTTGTCTTCCCGCTGATCATCGATTTGCTCGAGTGGGCACCAGTAACATCTCCATACGTCCTGTCACATGCTAGTGTAGCCCAAGGGCATCTGCTTGCTCTAGGAACATAAAGAGCCTCAAACCTTCCATCAGGTCATGGGAATGAGGTCTACAATTTTACTGGTATTTGGCATATCAAATACGACACACGGTAGCTTGCCAGGCTCTACTGTGCTGGTAGAATACTCTTGTAGTCTGATATTGGGTCCCTGTATATAATTTTTTTTCTTTTTTTGGTCACACCCAGCAGTGTTCAGGAGTTACTTCTGGCTCTGTACTCAGGAATTATTCTTGGTGGTGCTTGGGGAACCACATGTGATGCTGGGGACCAACCCCAGGTTGGGTGCCTGCAAGGCAAATGCCCTTCTGCTGGACTATTGCTCTGGTCCCCATAATATAGATATAATTTATATATAATATATATATAATTATATATATATATATAATTATTTATCAATTTGCTCGAATGGGCGCCAGTAATATTTCCATTTGACCCTATCATGTGCCAGTGTAGCCCAATGGCATCTGGTTGCTTCAGGAATACAAAGAGCCTCAAACCGTTAGTTCAGGGTCTTGACGAAGAAGTCTGACCATCTTGTAGGTGAGTGGCCACGTGATCTCTTTCAGGGTCAGGAAGATGAACATTTTTTATTACTGGTTTTGGCATATTGAATAGGCATCGGACAGCTTACCAGGCTCTGCCGTGCTGGCAGTATACTCTTAGCTTGCTGGGATAAGCACCGCCAGGAGTAATTCCTGAGTGCAGAGCCAGGAGTAACCCCCTGAGCATCGCTGAGTGTGATATCGCTCTCCACCCTGACAAGCAGGTCATATCCTTCAGTCGCTCCATGTAGCGGAGGACACATGGCCTGTGCCCCGTTTGTCCCACTGGCGGTCCTTGATGAGCACAGTGAACATGGGGCGGTAAAGATGGTAAAGAAAGATGACCGCTAGGTATCTGTAATTATGTCACCCTGTGGGCTGAGTCTGAGGCCCCACCGAGTCACCCAGGAATGGGGTCCCCTGGCTAAGAAGCTCTAATCAAGAAGGGTTTTCTTTTCCTCTGGAATTCTGCTTAAGAGACTCCCTCTCCAGCCATAGGGAAGGTGTTCTGCCCTTTCACTCTCACTCTGTTCTCTGAAATGAAATCCTTTTCTGAATTTGTGGGGCATCTCAGGGTGCAGGGTGCTGGAATATATATTTATTTTTTTCTTTTCCTTTTTCTCTTTATGTGCTTCGGTTTGGGGGCCACATCCAGCAGTGATCAGGACCTACTTCCAGCCCTGCTTCGGGGTCACCTGCAGTGGTGTTGGTAAATCATGCAGAGCTGGTGATAGTTTGGCTCTCCTGCATGCAAAAAAAAAGTCCTTTGTTGGTCCTTGAAGCTATCTCCCTGGAACAGATTTTTTCTTCTCTTTTTTAATTAAAACAAAAGTATTTTTAATTAAAAATTAAAACAAAAAGTAAAACATACTTACAAAAGTAAGGTGTGCCTGTGTGGGTGTGTGTGTGTGTGTGTGTGTGTGTGTGTGTGTGTGTGTGAGAGAGAGAGAGAGAGAGAGAGAGAGAGAGAGAGAGAGACTTGGGGAGGACTATTGCACTGAGAACTGCTGCCCAAAAAGGGTTGCTGGATTTGTGTCCCTGCTCAGGTTGGACTCTGAACTGCCCGTGGTACTGAATGTGAGGTTGGCCAGAGCTGGGCTCTGTCACTGGTGCTGCAGAGAGCTCCGCAGGGCAACTCTCTAAGGGAAGGTACCAAATAGGTGTAAATGCAGCAAAGACTCCAATCTGCTCTTCTGGTTCCAAAAGAAAAAAATAAATAAATGTTTTAAATTTATTTTTTTTTTATTATTATTATTATTATTATTATTTATTTTTAAATTTTAAGCCATACTGGTGGTGCTCAGTGCTTCATCCTGGCTCTGCACTCAGGGCTTGGTGAACCATACGGGATTCCGGGATCAAACTTGCTGTGATTACATGCAAGGCAAGTGCCCTGGGGTCAGGCAATAGTACAGTGGGTAGGGCTTTTGTCTTGACCTACCCAAGTTCGACCCCCAGCATTCCATATGGTCCCCTGAGCACCTTCAGGAGTAATTCCTGAGGGCAGAGCCAGGAATGACCCCTGAACATTGCTGGGTGTGACAAAAAAAAAAAGCAAGTGCCTTACTTGCTGTACTATCACTCTCACTCTTGTCACTTGTCACTTGTCTTCCTGTACTGGCTCCTGTTCGATTTGCTCGGGCGGTGCCAGTAATGTCTCCATTTGTTGTGAATGAGGTCCATTACTGTTACTGTGTTTGGCATATTGAATACACCACAGGTAGCTTGCCAGACTCTGCCATGGCTCTGGGCTCATCCCAGGGGGCCCAGTCTTTTTCTATGTCAAACCATCAACCATGCAGGGCCCATGGGGCAGAGCCCTCCTATACTCTCACTCTAGCCCCTCTTTATTTTTTCCTTCTAATGCTTGTTGTTTAGAGTTAAAGGACAGAGCTTTACAAGGTCAAAGTTGCTTTCCTCTAGTTAGCAGGCTTGCTCTACCAGAATCCAGGTCAGATTTTCTCAGAAACTGCTGCTGGTAACTGCAAGGAGACAGATGGGGCAAGCAGTGGGGAGAAGTAAATCTATGGGCAGAAAAACTCACATTAGAAGCTAGAGCTGGTTGCAGGATCTCAGATTTGATGCTTGCATCTTTGAGTCTTCAGCAGGGAGCAACCCCAGAGCACTGCTGGGTGTGCTCAAAACCCCAAAGAGATGAAAGGTCTGGCTGTGTGCCCAGGAAGCTATCTGTGAATAGTGTGGTTAAAGCCAACTACCAATAAGTCTTTCAAAACTTTCATTTAAAACACCTGGTAATGCCTTCTTTTACCTGCCTCTGTTCTTTGACTGCATGGTATGTAACATGGTTGTTCTTTCAGTTTTGAGGTAGCATGTGTTATATTCCTGAGGTCTTCCACACTCTCTTTGGGAGCATGTTGTTGCCATGTGGATTAGTTGTGGTGACACCCACAGCTGAATTCATATCAGCGTGAACAAACCCCAGTCAATGATTTACTCTGAAAATCACAACTGATATTTTCCCCCTGAGATTATCTACTTGCTCTCTGTTATCCTTTCAGTTTCTGTGTCAACCCCTGAAATGGGTATAAGGCATGTTTTTTTGTTTGTTTGTTTTTTTTGCTTTTTTGGGTCACACCGGCAATGCTCAGGGGTTTCTCCTGGCTCTGCACTCAGGAATTACTCCTAGTGGTGCTCGGGGGGACCATATGGGATGCTGGGGATCAAACCCGGCCAGCACGGGCCGGCTGCGTGCAAGGCAGACGCCCTACCCGCTGGGCTATCGCTCCGGCCCCAGGACATGTTTTTTTAAAAAAAGAAAGTAGTTTGCATACGGGACTCCCACAGGCCAAGGTCTGGAAGACCCATCAAATGGTGGAGTGGACTCTGGACCTTGGGGCACTTATCACATGCTTGTCATGAGCCATTTGTCAGCCATTTCTGATGCTGCTACAGCTGAGAAGAGCACAGGATCCAGAGCCCCTGGTGCAGTTACATTCACCCGCCATAGTCATCTTGGTGGGGGAAGACATTTTTTGTGCCCTTTCTGTGGGTTAAGAAATTAAGAAACAGAAGCTCAGAGAGGTTCAGTGGCTTGTCCTAGGTCTCCCAAGCAGGTGATGGTTAGGCTATAAGATCTAACGCCTGTGTTCTTAGGGTTTCGAGATTATTTGAAGTCACAGTTTATGCCTGCTCTGTGCTTTGTAGTTTGGTGGAGGTGGGGCATGCCTAGCAATGCTCAGGGGCTACTCCTAGCTCTGTGCTCAGGAGTCATTCCCAGTAGTGCTTGGGGTCCATATGTGTTGCTGGGGATTGAACTGGGACCGGCTGCATGTCAGGAAGCACCTTAGCCTTGTATTGTTTGACCAGCCTGCATACCGGCTTTCTCTACTTATCAAAGTATTTTACATGACAGGTTATGGGGGGGAAAATGCAAGAACTAGATGATGTGGAGAACACAAGTCCATGAGTACGTGGACATGGGATTTTCTGGGAACACTGAGGAGTTTCTTATGGAAACGTTATTAATGTGGCTATGCCCTGCTTTGGAAACAGCTCAGTGGGCCCATCTCTGTCTCAGGAGGTGTGTGGTTATTCACATAAATTCACTGTTGGGCCAGAAGAGTTGTGGGCCAGCTGGCACCAACTTGTGAAAACAGATTATTGGTTTTTTGTGAACTGTTTGACAAACAAATATGTTAAAAACTGAGGTGATATAAATGTACAATTATATTAGGACTAGAGAGATAGTATAGTGGGTAGGCTGCTTGCCTTTCACTCAGCCAACCCAGGCTCAATCCCCATATGGTTTCCTGAGCACTGCCTGGAGTGATTCCTGAGTGCAGAGCCAGGAGTAACCCCCTGAGCACTGCCATTTGCAGCCTCAAAACAAATAAAAAACCCCAAACAAATATACGGTTAAGTTATATCAGGAACAATAGTAACACATACAAAATGTAACACTCACCCTCCCTAATTATTTTACTAGACTTCATTATTGTCTGTGCTCTGAGGTTACTGAACTACACTGTCCTAATTTTCTACAAATGCTCCCTCAGAAGATGCAGGCTAACTTTTTCCAAGCCTGTGATTTTCCAAGTCACCCTCGAGAACCTGAAGCTGGCCACCAAGGATACTCCTGCCACAGAAGTCTGGAAGCCCTCTAAGTCAGAGTTTGCATTTGTTTTGTTGGTGGCCTACACTTAAAAAGAGGTGACCCTGAGAGCAAGTTGGTGTACAGTGTGTGTAAACGCAGGCCACACCTGGAGCCCTACCCTCGGGATCAGGGCAGAACCCCACCAACACCGTCTTTAAGTCCTGGAAGCCCCCTGGAAAGCCATTATCTGTTTACAGAGCAGTCCCCGGATCAGAGAGGAGCAATTGAAGGTCTAGCACACATCTTTCTTATTTCATTTAATCTCACTAACCAACTGAGCAAAGATTTCTGCCAGTGTTTGTGTGGGAAGTTCATGCCTTTGTAAATCACAGTCACATGCTGTGTATGAGGCCAGAGGTCAGCAAAAGTCACTTAAAGCGCTCAGGATCAGTTGGCGGAGTGGAAGACATGACGAGGGAAGGGGAGTGAGCAGTTTATTGTATGTGCAAAGAATTTGCTGCACAGTCTTTATACCACCAGACCTTGCTTCACCTTTGTCTGAGGGCTGGAGATTAAACATTTACCAGCCACCCACTGTCATCTGCCCAGAGCCCAGCAAAGCACTGAAGGTGTTCATGGACCTGAACTGAACAACTGGATAAGAGTGTCCAGCAGAAATACCTGTGACCAATTCTGGGGTGGGGGGAGCACATAATAAGCCCGGCATACTTGTAAGAGTGGACTCCAAAAGAAGATCCCGCCCCACTCCCAAAAGTCCCCAAATAAAAATGGGGACATGTCAAGGTGACAGAATGTCCAACAGGAAAGCGCTCTCAGTGACCAGGGCTGGGATTTTCGAGCTAAGAAATGAATAAGATAGTTTTTCTCCCATAACCCAGCCCACATGATCAAAATACATGAATGAGTAAGTAAATCAATGGGGAGAAGAGACAATGATCTCTATGGAGGAGACAGACATCCATAGCTACACCCTCCTCTGGGACGGGGCTGCTGCTGGCTCCCTGCCCACTTCTCCTTTCAGTGCCCTGTTCACAGAGATTTGCCTCTGAAGAAGAGTGCATTGAAAGAGTAAAGTGTTCACTTTTAGTGGGCAAGCCTAGCACACTCAGCTTGACAGGGTGAGAGGGTAACTTCCCTGGGGTGTCAGGAGGATATTGGGTACCCCATGATGTGATGGAACTTGAAAACACATTTCAACTTTGTGGCATGATTTCAGAAAGTCCACAGCTCTGGTTTGATGGGAGAAAAGCATAAGATAATTCAGGCAGGCAACGACATCCCAGATACCTGGTCAGGACAACTTAAGGCTGCTGCAGTGGTGGATAAAGCCAGGGAAAGTGGAGAAACTGTCTGAGACCAGAGCAGATTAGGAGACTATGATGGTCAAAGGCACGTGGGTTCCTGGTCTGGGTGGTGGATCCTGAAGTTCCAGTACTAGCCATGGACCAGCTGATGCCCTGGTGTGAAGCCCAAACTGTGGGATGTTAGATGCTGAAGTGGGCAAGCACAGAGATGGGCGGAGAGGTGCTCTCTACCAACTTCATAATTTTTTCTAAGATAAAAATATTTGACTTTTAAAAAGTGACTTTGAGTTATCAGAAAAAAATTCACATGCAGCATGGAACATAGCTTACCCAGAGGGGAATGTTTTGGAGTTGTGGCCTTTTTACTGGCTGCTAACTGGGGAAGATTTCCCTTCCAGAGGAAAGCCCTCAGAGAGGGGATGTGGATGCTGACATGCTTTGTCTGTTGGAACCAAAAGCTGACAAGGATTGCTTGCCTATAAAAGGTGTCAGAGGCTGTACTAAGCAATTTGCATACACTGCCCACTTAATGCCACATAGGTGTATGTGGCAGTCGTTGTTATATACCTGGTTTTGCAGGAACGGAACCAGAGCTTTGAGATTTGAGCTTTGAGTGAAGAGCATGTGCAGCTATCAAGAAGGGGCCACAGATTTCTTAGAAAAGTTGGCCTTGATAGGTTTGGTGAGACACTCTTCAACATTTCCTCTAGAGAGAGCCCACAGGTCTGGGATGCCAGGCAGTGGAATCCTAGGAATGAGTTACTCAGAGCCCAGGAGAGTCCCACAGAGGATGGATGACTTATTAATCAGCATTTAGAGGGGGCCGCATGTGAGTCTGCATCTGGAAGCCAGCCCTAAGCTCAGAGGGGCTGAAAGCACATTGGTAGGAATAGGGCAAGGGGGCATTCTGGGAGGGCTGTGGCTCTCCTGGGAAAGACTCTGGCTGCCAAGACATGTGTGGAACAGACCAGGGAGACATCTGTGAAAGTTCTTGCAGTCATTTGGGGGGAAGGAAGCCAATACAACTGCAAGTAGAATCCAATGAATACGTGTCCATAATTATATGATTGGCTTGACCAGAAAACCAGCCCATGCTCCAGCTCCACCCAGTTTCCAACTAAGTGATTTTCTCCCCACTGCTTTAGGAGTAGGGAGATTTTAATTTGCATGGACCAACTGGGTAAGCCTGAGGAAATGTCATATGAGCTCCAGGTTCCTTGTCTGGGCAATGATGGCTGAACTCTTCGCATGGAATAAGGGAAGGCTGGGCGGGAGAGAGTACAGCAGTTTGAGCACATGAGCCTAACCTGGGTTGCAGTCTCTGCATGGTATGACATCCTGAGCACCCCAGGGTGACCTGGAGGTCCTGTGCACCACATTTTTGGGAGCTTGCATTGAACTACCTGTCTGGTTGCTGAGTATTTTTTTTTAAATTTTTTTTTATTATACCACCGTTAAACATACAATTACAAAGGTGTTCATAATTGGTTCTTGGTAATACAGTATTCCAGCACCCATCCCCTCCACCAGTGCCCCCATTTCTACCACCAATGTACCCCTCCCCTCCCCCCCCAGGCCGCCTTAATAGCAGGTACCCCAGTTTCCTCTCTTTCTCTCTCTATCTCTCTCTCTGTCTCTGCATCTCTCTCCCTCTTATTTTACACATTGTGGCTAGCCCTGCAGATATTTAGAGTTTATCACTTAAGTCTCTATGTGTATATTCAGTGGTGAGTTTTAATCTGCCATTACCATTTCCCATATTTAGTAAAACACTGGTATCTATTTATATCCTATTAATGAATGCAGTCATTCTATATCTGTCCTTTTCCTTCTGACTAATTTCACTCTGGTTGCTGAGTATTATTAGAAGTGGCCCCCAAGAACCTGAGCGCTGCTTGGGAGCTCCCCAAATAAACAAACCAATAGATCAGCAGGGAAAGCACAGTTCCTGGGGACTGGATATTCCCTGTTTCCCTGCACCACTTCCTCCTCAGGTTGAGGTTAGAGGGTTCATCACTCCATCCACATTTGCCCGCTACAAAAAGCACCTCGTATAATGTAGTACCCCTTGCCCTATTTGCACACCTGTTCTTCCCAATGACCTTATTAAAGACAGGGAGGCGGGTGAGAGATAAGGGGGGGGTGCCGCCGCCCGCCCCCGCCCGGTTCGTCCCGCCCCCGCCCGGGAAAAAAAAAAAAAAAAAGGAGAGGCAACCAGAGTGAAGCTGATGCATGAAGTGAAAAGTAAAGTACAGGGAACACATACAGGGAAGCAGAATCCCACTTTAAGCAGGGAGGGACATTCTGGGCCGAAGATTGTAAAGGAGGCAAGACAGACTTACCTGGTTCAGTACCAGGTGTGGTTCAATCCTTCACCCCCCACCCACCTCCAAAAGGGAGGGGCCTTCTGATGCCTGCTGCAGCCTGGGTGAGCCTTGAGGACCTTCTACTTGATGAATTAAGAGGGTCACAGAGGATGATCTAGTGTGAACCACAGTTGCAGGGAGCCCTGAGCTGTCCATTTCACAGGGACAGAAAGAATTAGTGGCTGGAGGAGCTGGGCAGGAAAGGGAGAACTTTTGTTTGTTCATGGACAGAGAGTCTGGGTATGGGAAGATGAAGGCTCTAGAAAAGGATATAGTGTCAATTACACAAGTACACAACAATGTGAAGGTACTGAGTGCCACGGAACCTCACACGGAAATGCACTGATGGGAAACTCTCTGTGTTTTGTCACAACTTAAAAAAGGGAAAAAGTAAAACAGGTTAAAAGAGAGAGGGGGAGAGGGAGAAACAGAGAGGGGGTGTCTTTTTTAGGTTTCTCTTTTGGATGGATGAAAGGTTTGGGAATATTCTGAAACAAATTGTGGCGGTGGCACCATAGCCCAGTGGGTAGTTGGACTAGAGCTAATCAGATCCGGTACTATGGTGGGGTTTGTGGTTTGTTGTGTAAATCGGACTTTCTGAAGCTGTTAGAGCAAACAGTGCACTGCCACTCTCCTGTGGCATGACCACGGCCAGCTTGCTCTCTCTCTCGTCTGTGCTGGGGATATGGTTTCACCTGCACACACAAGCTTCTGAGCCACAACCACCAACTCACCAATGTGTGACTCTGATACATCAGTCATCTCTCAGTAAATCTGTTTTCACAAAAGCAGCCCAGGGACAGAGATTGTGGTCCAGGGGTTAAGTGCTTGCCTTGATGCAGTCAATACTGTTTGACCCCTGACACTGCCTGTAGTCCCTGGAGCATCAACAGGAAGTGATCTCTGAGCACAGAGCCAGGCGTTAGTCCTGAGCACTGCAGGGAGTTGGCAACCTGCCCCTACCTAATAAGGCAGCCTAGTATTCTATATCTGCATGAATTCCCTCTATTACATCAAACAAATCCCCCTTTGGATGGACCTTTAGGGTTCAAATTTTGTTTCCTTGGTATATCTCAACAAATATGTTTACATGAAAAAATAAATAGAAAAAATAGATATTAATTGTATGCTACAAATGAGACCTTTCTGGGGAAGAAAACTGTGTGCCTCTAATTTTACTAAACACCCCCACCATAAATTCTTGTTGTCAGACAAGGCTAATCATTGACTAAAAACACACACACACACACACACACACACACACACACAAAGCCAGTGTTTTCAGGCTTAAATTTTGAAACTGCTTTTTGTTGTTTGTTTCCTAACAAGAAATCTTCCTATGCTTTGGATAGGTGATTCTAAATGGGGATTCCTTAGTGCTGGGGGGTGTCCTGTAACCCACCGAGAACTTGTGAGGTGCTTGGGGCCCTCCCTGAAAACGTGTGTAGGGTTTCCAGACTTAGCACAAATTAATCAATGAAAGAAAGCAGAAACACACAAATGAAAACAGAGGGTACCAATTACATCTAAATTTTAGACATAGTGAGCTCAAATAATACCAGGGACTTTATTCTATAAAGCAGATTTGTTACCTGAAATTCACATTTCCCTGGATATTCTCTAACTTGGCAACCCAAATTATGGGTAACAGGGCCTGGGGTGGCCCCAGGAACCTACACTGTTGGTTCTGGATCAGTGTGTATGGCATGCCTAGAACCCCTCCTGGGAACCCCAGATGAGGTCAGCCCCTTCTGGGGCCGATGCTCCTGGACCCTGCTCCCAGCAGACCTTAGCACAGTCGAGGAGCAAGCATGCTTTGATGATCTACAGAGCACAAGGCAGTGGGCAGCAGAGGCTATGAAACACAGGCCTAGGACTCTGCCAAAGCTGAGTGTGATGGATGTCGTGTCAGACACCAGTCTGAGAGTGGCTGAGGGGTACCCCATCCCAGGACTCTGTCCGGATCTTCTCACTTTTAAGGCAAACATCCTACCTGCTGTACTCCACTCCAGCCCCCGTAGAGAATTTCTGATTTGGCGTTTAACAGCAGCTGCCGAGTACCTGGGCGTCTGTCTTTATGGGGCTGCTATGGGGCAGACACTGAGCTCATGAATGCTGTCTCTCAATCTACCCTGGAGAAGCCTGAGTCCCAGGCATACCAGGGAACCCTGGATGATATCACAGCTTAGAAAAACGCAGAGCACTGATAGGTCTAGAAAGGAAATATCCATCTCTGAGTTTTCAAAAGCGCTCAACAGCTTTCTGCCTTCTGGCTCCTGCAGGGCATTAGCAGGGAAACACAGCTCTCTGTGAACCCACTTATGCATGTAATTTCACAAATTACCTGCAGGGGGCAGGAGGACTTGTTTCGCTCGCGGATGTACAAGAAAGAGCCTGAACCTCACCCAGCTCCAGTTCTCCCGGGACACATACCACAGCAGAAAACCAGAGAGACTGTTCTGCAGGGCAGGTTCCACCCCTTGGCTCGCACCTGAGCCCAGGGCTTGCATACAAGGTGACACAGCACAACACCTTTGCCATCCCCATCCCTGGCCCTCCACCCAGTGTGGACTCACCAAGGGTGGGTTTTCAACCATTAGCTCGTAAGTCAATCCCGAAGACCCGAACCGCAGGATGTCTCCGGGCAACAGCTTCACAGCTACGTTCTGGATGTGGCACTCGTTGACGAAGGTCCCATTGACGGAATTGAAGTCTTGGAGAACAAAGCTGCCCTCGGCCTCATTGAATTCAATAAGTGCATGATGGTTGTCAATGTCAGCGGACTGAAATAAAACAGGATATGGACTTGGTCACGGATATGGAAGAATAACCTGGGGACTCTGAGCTCTATTAGGAGGGTTCTAACCTTTACTACAGAATCCTAAACATTTACTCTGAGGACCCTAACACATACTATCAGAGACCTAACCTTTATAACAGGGCCCCTAACATTTACTAGGGGTGGGGGGTCGGGGAGACACATGCTAACCCGAACTGAACCAAGATTATCCAAGTGCTTTCAAGTCTGGCGTTTTCTGTCTTCCTTGGCAGCACAGAAGGTTGCTCTGAAACTGTCTTCCGTAGAGCCAGTCCTGAGTGTGGATGCGCTTCTGGGATGCGTTCCTGGCGAGGGCTCTGCGTCCCCTCTTGGTTTTCCTTTCTCAGCTGTGACTGTGCTTCTGGAGCTTTGAACAGTGCCTGACACACAGTAGGTGCTTAATAAAAGTTTATTCGGTGAAACCTTTTAACACAATTTACTGCATTGATCAATCCCTGGGGAGTCCATGAAAAGCCTGTTAATAGCCTAGTGACCTGGGGAAGGTGTGTGGTTGGAACCCCCATGGTGACCAGGGAGGGGTCCCAGGACAGAGCTGTGCCAGGGAGAAGTAGAAGCTAGTCTGAGACCCCCACCTCAGGATATACCCAAGGGTGCCCAGTACTTCCCCCAGCCCCAGCAGGGGAAGCAGAGTGGGAGGTGACAGGCAGGACTTTGGCACAGGACAAGGGGAATGTCATCCCTTGGGGGAGCCAAATCGGGGAGCCTCAGAGCAGTGGGCTCCTGGAGGGGTATGGCCATACCTTGGGCTGGGTTGTCCACTGGCCAGATAGGCTGCCACTGGATCTCAGGTCCTGCCCATTATCCGGGAGCAGGTCTAGCAGGACCCTGATGGTGAGGGGCCCATTGGGGTCACTGCCCAGGAAAGTGTGTCGGAGCTCACTGGGCAGCAGAGCATACTGGACTCTGGCTGCCCTGCAGGTCCTTACAGCCGAGTCCCAGAGGAGCTCCTCCTCACTAGGAGGTGTGGGCAGAGTCCCAACTGCCTGGTTGCCTTATCTGGTTTCAGTGGTAGCAGGGTTCCAGAAGACCACAGAAGTGCCCAGAGCTCTGCAGAGCTCTCTGCCCATTCAACCTGCTGGCTAGTCCCCAGGCCAGTGACCCCTGAGCCTTCACACAAGCCTGTCTCATGACACATACTCAGCTTGACTGGGCTCAGCCATCTTCCTCACAGGCCTGCCTTCTCTCAGGAACTAAGAGCTCCCAGGTGGACCCGGGACTGCATCAGGCATGTATGTCCTGCCTGATGCCACACTTCTGGGCCATCACAGACTCAGACCTAATGTTGCTACTACTCCATATTTTTGCTATGTTTCTAGCAGTTTTTGTATATTAATATTTTCCAATTATTGTCTACACCCAGGGCTCTGCCCTGTGGGCCCTGGATGTTTGATGGTCTGGCATAGAAAAGACTGGGTCCCTGGGATGAACCCAGAGCCATGGCAGAGCCTGGTAAGCTACCCATGGTGTATTCAATATATCAAAAACAGTAACAATAATGGACCTCATTCCCAATGAATGGCGACATTACTGGAGCCTACTCTGAGCAAATCGATGAACAATGGGAAGATAAGTGATACAAGTGAAGATTATCCAAGGTTTCAGGGAGGGAGAAAAGTATAGTGTAAGAGAAAAGGAGGTGAGGAGGGCTGGAGAGATAGTACAGTGGCCAAGGGGCTGTCTTGCACATCACCCACCCCAGATGGATCCCAGCAAGGTTGGTTCACGATTTGAAAAATCATCAAACATAAATGCTACTTGTCTGAATGCAAGGTGCCCTCCCAATGGAAAACCAGAAGGACAGTTCTACTGTTCAAGAAGGGAAACATTCACGACATTGGCAACTATCGCTCCATCTGCCTGTTGTCCGTCTTCTACAAACTGTTCACTCGAGTCATCATGAATAGGATTGGCAGAACATTAGATGATGGACAACCATGTGCGCAAGCTGGTTTCCAAAAAGGATTCAGCACAATCAACCATATCCACACGGTAACCAAGCTCATTGATGTTTGTAGGGAGTACAAGATGCCACTCTGTTTCATGTTCACTGATTTAAAGAAAGCCTTTGATTCTGTGGAGACTAAAACAGTCATCGAAGCCCTAGCCAAACAGGGCGTTCAAACCCAATACATCAAGATCCTTCGTGAGCTGTATTACGGATTCACCACCAGGATCTCACCATTCTACAAAGAAATGATCATTGATGTCAAAAGAGGGGTTCGGCAGGGTGATACCATTTCACCAAAACTCTTCAGCGCCACCCTCGAGAACATCATGTGTCAATTAGAATGGGAAGGAAAGGGATAAAGGTAGATGGTCAGCAACTACACCACCTCCACTTCACTGATGACATCGTTCAAATAACACTAGCCAAGCGGCACAAATGCTGGCTAACTTTGACCGAGAATGCAGAAAGATAGGTCTACAGCTGAATCTCAACAAAACTATGTTCATGAAAAATGAACTAGTTCCAGAGGTCCCCATTCACTCTCAATGGAACAAACATCTCTGAATGCAGCAGTTATGTGTACCTAGGTCAAGAAGTCAACATGATGAAAGACCTAAAACCTGAACTGCGCAGGTCGAAGAGAGCAGCATGGAATGCCTTCAAGAGCATCGAAGAAATAGCTAAAAGGACAAAGAACCTCCGGTTCTGGGCACATCTCTTCAACTCCACCGTTCTCCCTGCATTAACATATGCCTCAGGGACCTGGGCCCAACAAAAGCAGGATGAGAATACTATTCGGGTCTCCCAAAGAGGAATCGAAAGAGCTATGCTTGGAATATCGCGCCTCACTCCAAGTGAGAGAAGGAATCCAGAGTTCTGACCTCCGTCCATGATCCAGAGTCAGGGATGCTGTCTCATTTGCCAAGGCATCGAAAATCAGATGGGCTGGACATGTAATGCGATTTGGAGATGACCATTGGACTAGAGCCGTTACTGACTGGATCCCACGGGATGTCAAAAGATCATGTGGCCGCCCACCTACAAGATGGTCAGACTTCTTTGTCAAGACCCTGAACGAACGGTTTGAGGCTCTTCATATTCCTGAAGCAAGCAGATGCTATTGGGCTACACTGACACGTGATAGGGTCAAATGGAAATGTTACTGGCGCCGCTTGAGCAAATCGATGAATCACGGAATGTCAAGTGATCAAGTGAAGTAAACCATCATAGCCATAGGCTAGAGAAACAAATCAATAAATGAAGAAAGAGTACCTTATACAGCCCACATCCATTCATGATTTTATAAAAAAAAGTTGTCAAATTAATAATAGAGGAAAATGTCATCAACCAGTTATATAGGTTTACAAAAAATCCTGTAGTTAACATCGTAATTAATGGTGAGAAACCAGGAACTTTCCCATTAAGATCAGGAGCAAGGCAAAGATGCCCTGTTGACCTCTCCTCAATATGTGCTGAATGTTCTCTGCGAATGCAATCACTTGTATCACTTGTTTTTCCCATTGTTCATTGATTTGCTGGAGTGGGCACCAGTAACATCTCCATATGTCGGGTGCTAGTGTAGCCCAAGGGCATCTGCTCACTCAGGAACACGAAGAGCCTCAGACCCTTCCTTCAGGTCATGGGATGAGGTCTATAATTGTTACTGGTTTTTGACTTATCAAATATGACATGGGTAGCTCACCAGGCTCAGCCATGAGGGTGGTATACTCTCAGTAGTAGGCTCTCATCTCATTTTTTTACTGATGAACCGTAGCGGGGAGAGATCAGCTTTTCTCTTAGGTGGAGCTCTGACGAGCTGTGGAGTCGGATGTTGAAAATGGTGGCCCCTCATGGTGTGGGGGGTTCCTCTGACTTCTTGCAAGACTAGTGTATCAATGTGAAAGATCCTGGGAAGGACCTGGTCCTAACTTCCATTATTGTCTAAGACTGACATGCGGCCACAGAGTGGCCATGCACCAGCGCAGCTGTGGGTCTGGAGCGTCTCTTTTCTGGTGTTGCTGGCTCTGGTGGCTGGGAGCTCGCAGCCATGCCGGGCCAACATGGAGGTGGAGAAATAGGAAGAGGAGCCCAAATCCCCTCTCCAAGTCCAGCCAGTATGCCCCCCCCCGCATGTGAGCAAACCCTTGGAGCTATGTTAGGACTTGACCAGGGACTGGCTGAGCCATTTACCACTCTCCGGAGCTCCATGGACTGCTCCATGTGGGTCCAAGCATGAATGCAATAAGACAAGAAAAGATAAAAACAGATGACTGGGAAGCAAAAAAAATAAGACTGTCTTTGTTTACAGATTATACTGCAGAAAATCTCAAAGAACAGGAAAACCCTTGAAGTGAATAAGCAGTTACAGAAAGGTTGAAGGCTACATGCCCAATATACAAAAATCAACTGGGGCTGGAGAGAAAGTACAGCAGGTAAGGCCACGTGCTCCTATATGTACTTTAAAGGGTTCATTCAATCCGGCACCCTGTAGGGGCTCCTGAGCACAGCCAGTTATGATTCCTGAGCACAGAGCTAAGAGTAAACTCTGAGCACAGCAGGTATGGCCCCAAAGAAAAGCAAATTAATAAAAAGAAAAAGTTAATTACCCTCCTATTTACCAGTAATAAAAACTGAAATTAGAAATTAAAAACATGGGGCCAGGCGATAGCCCAGGGTAGGAGTTTGCCTTGCAGCGGCGGCTCATGCTGGCATGGGTTCAATCCCGGCATCCCATATGGCCCCCTGAGCACCGCCAGGGTAATCCCTGAGTGCAGAGCCAGGAGAGACCCTGAGCATTGCCGGGTGTGACCCAAAAACAAAAAAAAAGAATAAAAACAGAGGTCAAAGCAATAGCATAATGGGTAGGGCATTTGCCTTGCATGCAGCCTACCCGGGGTTCAATCCTCTGCATCCCATATGGTACCCTGAGCACTGCCAGAAGTGATTTCTGAGTGCAGAGCCAAGACTAACCCCTGAGCATTGCCGTGTGTGATGCAAAAAAAAAGTGTGTGTGTACGGCCACACACACACACACACACATATACACACACACACATATATATATATATATATCACTATCTTCCCCCGTTCATCACCGATTTGCTCAAGCGGTCTCCCGGTAACATCTTCCATATGTCCTGTCTCATGCTAGTAGAGCCCAAGGGCATCTGCTCGCTCCAGGAACATAAAGAGCCTCAAACCATTATATTAGGTCATGGGAATGACCTAACATAATTGTTACTGATATTTGGCATATCAAATACGGATACCGTCAGCTTGCCAGACTTGCCGTGCGGGTGGCATGCTCTTGTAGTCACCTCTAAATACAGCTGTATTTATTTTTTAAAGTTTTTTATTATTTATTTATCTTTTTTTACAGTTACAAAGATATACAATTAAAATGTTCATATTTGGGTTTTGGTCATACAATGTTCCAGCACCCATCCCTCCACCAGTGCCCATCTCCCACCACCAACTACCCGGTTCCCTCCCCCTGCCCCAGTCCCCCCTCCATGGCAGGTTCTTTATTTCTTTCCTTTCTCTCTCTTTCTCTTTTCCTTCCCTTCCAGACTATGGATTACAGAACACACATTAAAGGGCTGTCATGTGTATCTTTTGCCTCTATTTA
The DNA here is from genome assembly GCA_021461705.1 of Cryptotis parvus. NCBI lineage: Eukaryota > Metazoa > Chordata > Mammalia > Eulipotyphla > Soricidae > Cryptotis > Cryptotis parvus. The sequence goes on along the minus strand of JAJIBD010000664.1, from coordinate 2,614 downwards.
ATGCTCAGTTCTAGGTTGGTATTAGTACCCTCGACAATTGTTAGCACACTGTTCCATTTTCTGTCTTACCTAGCCTCTGACTCCCCACATGTTTGTGATAATTTCCACCTTTGACAAAACCTCCTGATATATGTTTCACTTGACCTTGGATATTGGTATCATAATATGTACATATATATTTATGTTATGCAAATAAATGCAGTCATTCTGTATCTGTCTCTCTCCTTCTTGCTAATTTCACTCAACATAATCTTCTCCATGTCCACCCATTTATAGGCAAATTTTATAACTTCATTTTTCCTAAGAGCTGCATAGTATTCCACTGTGTAGATGTACCAAAAGCTTCTTTATCCAGTCATCGATTTTCGGGCACTCTGGTTGCTTCCAGATTCTGGCTATTGTGAATAACGCTGCTATGAACATAAAAGTAGGGATGGTGTTTCCGCTGCGTATTTTTGGTTTCCCAGAGTAGATTCCCAGGAGTGGTATGGCTGGGTCAAATGGGAGTTCAATTTTTAGTCTTTGGAGGAATGTCCATATTGTTTTCCAGAAAGGCTGTACCAGCCGGGCATTCCCACCAACAATGGATGAGTGTCCCCTTTTCCCCACATCCACTCCAGCACTTGTTGTTCTTGCTCTTTAGAATATGTGCCAGTCTCTGTGGTGTAAAGTGATATCTCATTGTTGTTTTGATTTGCATCTTTCTGATGATTAGTGATGATGAGCATTTTTTCATATGTTTTCTGGCCATTCGAATTTCTTCCCTTGCTGAAGTTTCTGTTCATTTCTTCTCCCCATTTTTTGATGGGGTTGTTTGTTTTCTTCTTGTAAAGTTATACCAGTGCCTGATATATCCTGGATATTAACCCCTTATCAGATGGGTATTGGGTGAATATTCTTTCCCATTCTGTGGACTGCCTTTGTATCTTAGTCCCTGTTTCTTTTGAGGTGCAGAAGCTTTTTAGTTTCATGTAGTCCCATATGTTTATCTTTTCTTCTAGTTGCTTTGTTAGTGATGTTTCACCTTGAAGATGCCTTTAGCTTCAATGTCGTGGAGGGTTTTTCCTATATTTTCTTCAATGTACTTTATGGATTCAAGTCTGATATTGAGATCTTTAATCCATTTTGATCTGATTTTTGTGCATGGTGTTAGACACAGGTCCAAATTCATTTTTTTACATGTTGCTGCCCAGTTTTCCCAACACCACTTGTTGAAGAGGGTTTCCTTACTCCATTTTGGACTCTTTCCACCTTTGTCAAAGATTACATGATCATGTGTTTGAGGTTGGGTATCAGGATACTCAATTCTATTCCATAGGTCCACAGGTCTGTTTTTATTCCAATACCATGCTGTTTTAATTACTACTGCCTTGTAGTACAGTTTGAAGTTGGGAAAGGTGATGCCTCCCATCTTCTTTTTTCCCGAGGGTGGCTTTAGCTATCCTTGGGGGCTTATTGTTCCATACAAATTTCAGGAGCGTTTGGTCAATTTTTTTTGAAGAATGTCATGGGTATCCTTATAGGGACTGCATTGAATCTGTACAGAGCTCTAGGGAGTATTACCATTTTGACAATGTTGATTCTCCCCATCCATGAGCAGGGAATATGTTTCCATTTCCTTGTGTCCTCTTTTATCTCTTGGAGCAGTATCTTGTAGTCTTCTTTGTACAAGTCCTTTACACACTTGGTTAAGTTGATTCCTAGGTATTTGATTTTCTGTGGCACAATTGTGAATGGAATTGTTTCCTTAATATCCCTTTCTTCTCTTTCGTTATTTGTATATAGGAAAGCCACCGACTTTTGGGTGTTGATTTTGTATCCTGCCACTCTACTATATGCGTCTATTGTTTCTAGGAGTTTTTTTTGGTAGAGAGTTTAGGGTTCTCTAGGTGTAATATCATGTCATCTGCAAATAATGATAGCTTGACTTCTTCCTTGCCTATCTGGATGCCCTTGATGTCCTTTTCTTCTCTGATTGCTATGGCAAGTACTTCCAGTACTATATTGAATAAAAGAGGTGAGAGTGGGCAACCTTGTCTTGTCCCTGATCTCAGGGGAAGGCTTTCAATTTTCCCCATTTAGAATGATGCCCACTGTGGGCTTTTGGTATATGGCTGTAACTATCTTGAGGAAAGTCCCTTCAATTCCCATTTTCTGGAGGGTTTTAATCATGAACGGGTGCTGGATCTTGTCAAAGGCTTTCTCTGCGTCTATTGATATGATCATATTGTTTTTTACTTTTTCTATTATTGATATGATGTATTATGTTGATTGACTTGTGAATGTTGAACCATCCTTGCATTCCCAGGATGAATCCTACTTGGTCATGATGTATAATCTTCTTGATAAGTCTTTGGATTCTGTTTGCTAGTATTTTGTTGAAGATCTTAGCATTCGTGTTCATCAGGGATATTGGTCTATAGTTTTCTTTCTTTGTGTTGTCTCTCCCCTACTTTGGGTATCTGGGTGATATGTGCCTCAGTAGAAGCTGTTTGGGAGTGTTTCTATTTCTTCTATTTCCTGGAAGAGCTTGAAAAGGATTGGCAGTAGGTCCTCCTTAAAGGTTTGGTAGAGTTCACTAGTGAATCCGTCTGGACCTGGGCTTTTTGTGGAA
>JAJIBD010000663.1:0-64412 GCA_021461705.1 Cryptotis parvus | reverse complement strand
GCCCCCACAGGCGTTTGGTGCCCAGCGCTTCCCACACACTTTCCCACACAGCAGAGATTTGTTGTTCTGGAGCGCCATAGAGATCCTTTGCTCAGAACCAAACTCACTTTTGGGTGGGGGTTCCCTTGGTGGAGGGGGTGTTGCGGGGGTGTGGGGAGGCACACAGCAGTTCCCTGAGCTACTCCTGGCGGTGCTTTAGGGACCCTGTGGGAGGCTGGGGATTGAACCCTGTGCACCCTCATGAAAGGCAAGTGTCCTGTCCACTATCGCTAGGGCAGCTAACATTTGTTTTAACTATGCAATCTTAGCGTGGAGTGTAAAGCATGGAAAGGCTTTTTTTTTTTTTTTTTTTTGCTTTTTTGGGTCACACCCGGCGATGTTCAGGGGTTTCTCCTGGCTCTTCAGTCAGGAATTTCTCCTGGCGGTGCTTGGGGGACCATATGGGATGCCGGGATCGAACCCAGGCCGGCATGGGCCGGCCACGTGCAAGGCAAATGCCCTACCCACTGGACTATCACTCCAGCCCCCTGGAAAGGCATTTTTTAAAAAACTTTATTGTTTTATTGAATGACCATACGATGGACCATGACAAAGCTGTTCAATATTGGGCTTCAGTCATCCAGTGTTCCAACACCCATTCCTCCACCAGTGCACATTTCCCAACACGACTGTACCCCGTTTCCCTCCCATCACCCCAATGTGCTTCTACGGCTGTTCTCCCCCTTCTCTCCTTTTGCACATTATTGCGATGCAGACCCTGAAGATTTATCATGTATATCACTTGGCCTACTTTCAATACTTAGTTCTAGTCTAGCATTACTATTTCCAACTATTTCAAATTATCCCTTCTCTATCTTACCCACTGCTGTCCCCATACACATGTGTTAGATTCCAACCATTGACAAGTCCTCCTGGCTCCTGGATTCCCTGGACTTGGATATTAGTCTTACACTATTTTTTTCTTTAAAACCAGAAAGGCATTTTTAACTGTTCATGTTCACAAGAAAATAAATGATCATCGTTTATCAGCTTAGTAGTCTTCCTCTCTCTCTCTCTCTCTCTCTCTCTCTCTCTCTCATTACAGCTGGTCCCGCCATCCCCCTGCGGTCTCCTACACCAAAAGGCCGCAGGCCACCAGCGCAGAGATTGAGCAGAAGGAGGAGTGGGACAAGGACCTCGCACACGGAAGCTGGGCATCACGACGGTGGGTTCCAAAAAGCGAGATGACCACCAGCCCACTCAAGGGCCCGAGAGGAAAAGTCCTCCACGATTCCCAGCGTGAGTGTGTGCTCGCAGCGTTGGGTGCTTGTTTCCGTGTCTGGACACGGAGCATCTCCTGAAAGGCTCCTGTCAAAGCGGTGCTCAAGCGTGCCTGGCTGTGCTGCTCACTCTGCCCTGTAGGCCGTGGGGGTGGCCGTGGTCCAGTGAGGGACAGGGAGAGAGAGGTGGACTGCTTCGGGCATCTTGCTGTGACACTGTAGGGTGTCACATCTCCGCCTGGTCCCATAATATTGCTAGGACGGGTGGAGGGAGACAGAAGCTGATGTCGGGGGTGTGGGTGCAACCCCTCCTCCTCCCACGTTCTGCAGTCAGGAAGGGCAGCTGGTGGCCCCACAACCTGCCACAGTCAAACTCTTCCCCAGCCCTTGACATTTCAGATCTGTTTATTTGACTCTTCATGAAACATTTCCAGGTTTATGGCGCCTGAGTGATAATACAGCAGGGAGGACTCTTGCCTACAATGTGACTGACCCGGGTTTGATCCCTGGTTCCCAATATGACCCCCCTATACCCCATGTGATCCCCTGAGCCCTACCAGGAGTGGCCCCCTGAGTGCAGAGTCAGGATTAAGCCCTGAGCACCACTGGGCGTAGCCTCCCTTCGCTACAAGCCCCACCACCCCCTGCAAAGCTGAGTTTTCAAAAAACTTACCATTAGTATTTTATTTTAATTCATTTATTATTTTTTAAATGGAATCACCGTGAGATACACAGTTACAAAGTTGTGCATGATTGGATTTTGATCATCCGATGTTCCAACACTCGTCCCATCATCTGTGAACATTGTGAACATTTCTCACCACCAATGTCCCCAGGTTTCCTTTCTAGCCCTCATCCCCAGCCTGACTCTATTGGTTACTTTACTACTTCTCTCTCTCTCTCTCTCTCTCTCTCTCTCTCTCTTCCTCCGCCTCCTTTTCCTCCTCTTCTTCCTCCTCCTCCTCTCTTCTCTCTCCTCTCCTCTCCTCTCCTGTTTTCTTCCTTTTGGGCATTATGCTTCCAGTATAGATCCCGAAGAGTTATGCTGTATGTCACGTCACCTACTTAGAGCACTCAGTTCTTATCTAGGGCGAGCCGTTAGCATTTTCCAATTGTCATCCTCTTCCTTTAGAACAATGTATATTCCGAAGGTAGCATGGCTAGGAGGAACACTTACGCCTGCGACTGAACCACAGACTGCTACATGGCCTTGCAGAATGGCAAGGACAGCAGGTGGGTCGGGCCCAGGGTGCTGGGGCAGTGGGAGCCCATTTCCTCCCCCAAAGAAGGCCCCTAGAGGAACCACCATTAGGTGCCTTATCAAGGCTCTCCTGGGCTGCAGTGGAAGGTGGGAAATAGTCTAGGAAGATGTGGGAAGCCCCTTCACCTCCGAGCTCTGGACACCTTGGACTGAACCAGAAAAGCCCAGCCCACCCTCACCCAGTCATCATAACCCTGACATTTGTTTTGTCTGGACCCTGTGGTACAAGGGCTGACTCCTGGCTCTGTGCTCAGGCATCACTCCTGGTGGGCTCGGGGACCCTATGGGGTGCCTGGGATCGAACCCGGTAAGCACCGAACGCGCTGGATCCATCTGGCTCCTCCTGCCCTACCTCTTACTTCCTCTCCACTGTGGTCACCTGGGTGCCACAGGTCCCGCAAGCACCTCCCTTTCCCTCACCCAAAGACCGTGTCAACCAGCTGTGCTCAAAGTGCGCCAAGTTACGCCTTCGCTTGCAGGATCCTCTGAATTCCAGGGAAGCTGGAGGGGATTTCCCCGGCCCCTTCACCCCACCAGACTCCCATTCGCAGTGCTCGGCCCTGTTGATCGTCCATGAGCACTAAAAGTGTCCTGGCAATTGTTCTAGGGCTGTTGCTTTTTAATGAGCAATTTTGGCCATGTGGTACATAACCAACATCAGCAGTGCAGGGCCTCAACCTGATTCCCTGGAAAATGTACCTTGTCTCCTGTGCTCCTGTTCTCTGGCATGAAAATAATTTCCACCTTCTCCAGTTCATATGCTGTTCTGTGGAGCTTTCCCAGGGCAGGCGTGAGCAGCCCAGCGCACACCTTTGTAGCAGGCATGTAGGGGCCAGAGAGAGAGGAGAGAGAGAGAGAGAGACCCAAGATTCAATTCCTGGTGCCTAAAGCTCAGTAGCACGTGTCACCCAACCAGTGTAGCCCCCAAACAAACCAAATAAGAGGAAAAAACCTCCCTGCCAGACTTGTGTTGCCCGGCACAAGTCATGGCACCTGTGTTCCCGCCACACTTTCAGCCCGGGAAGTTCGAGGGTTGAGACTTTGAAACATCTACTTCTTCACCTATAGTAAACTGCAGCTATCCTTCTCTCTCCCATTGCCTCGATCTCCCCAACCACTCTCCAAGCCTCACAGAGATGTCGGCCAGTAGCGCCTCCTCTGCGGGCCCCGCAATGGCATCTGCCGTCCCCCCAGCTCGCCCCCCGCCACCAGAAGTCCATGTCCACCTCAAGCCACCCCATCAAGGCACCACTGCTGACCATCAAGGATGGTACCGAAGCTTACCGGCCTGGGTAATGTGCTACCTTCCCTGTCTCTGCTCTCTGCTGACTACTGGGTGTTATTTTATGTCTTTACTGATTTTAGGAGATAAACGTGACACATTTTGACACACGACAGTCACCTTGGCCCATGGTAGCTTTCTGAAAAGATTCAGTGTTGATGGCGGGAGAAAAGCTGTTCTGTTGCCTCCACCCAGTGTCCTGGGGGTCCCCAGTATTGAGTCAGTGAGGACCCCAGTATTGCGTCAGTGGGGGCCCCAGTATTGAATCAGTGGGGTCCCCAGTATTGAGTCAGTGGAGGGTCCCTAGTATTGAATCAGTGGGTTTCCCAGTATTGAGTCAGTGGAGGGTCCCCAGCATTGAGTCAGTGGGGGTCCCCAGTATTGAGTCAGTGGGGTCCCCAGTATTGAGTCAGTGGGGTCCCCAGTATTGAGTCAATGGGGGTCCCAGTATTGAGTCAATGGGGTCCCCAGTTGAGTCAGTGGGGTCCCCAGTATTGAGTCAGTGGGGTCCCCAGTATTGAGTCAGTGGGGGTCCCCAATATTGAGTCAATGAAGGTCCCCAGTATTGAGTCAATGAAGGTCCCCAGTATTGAGTCAGTGAGGACCCCAGTATTGCGTCAGTGGGGGCCCCAGTATTGAATCAGTGGGGTCCCCAGTATTGAGTCAGTGGAGGGTCCCTAGTATTGAATCAGTGGGTTTCCCAGTATTGAGTCAGTGGAGGGTCCCCAGCATTGAGTCAGTGGGGGTCCCCAGTATTGAGTCAGTGGGGTTGCCAGTATTGAGTCAGTGGAGGGTCCCCAGAATTGAGTCAGTGGGGTACCAGTATTGAGTCAGTGGGGGACCCCAGTATTGAGTCAGTGGGGGTCCCCAGTATTGAGTCAGTGGGGTCCCCAGTATTGAATCAATGGGGGTCCCAGTATTGAGTCAGTGGGGTCCCCAGTTGAGTCAGTGGAGTCCCCAGTATTGAGTCAGTGGGGGTCCCCAATATTGAGTCAATGAAGGTCCCCAGTATTGAGTCAATGAAGGTCTCCAGTATTGAGTCAGTGGGGTCCCCAGTATTGATTCAGTGGGGTCCCCAGTATTGAATCAATGGGGATCCCAGTATTGAGTCATTGGGGTCCCCGGTATTGAATCAATGGGGTTCCCAGTATTGAGTCAGTGGAGGGTCCCCAGCATTGAGTCAGTGGGGGGGTCCCCAGGATTGAGTCAGTGGGGTTGCCAGTATTGAGTCAGTGGAGGGTCCCCAGAATTGAGTCAGTGGGGTACCAGTATTGAGTCAGTGGGGGACCCCAGTTTTGAGTCAGTGGGGCCCCAGTATTGAGTCAGTGGGGTTCCCAGTATTGAGTAGTGGGGGTCCCCAGCATTGAGTCAGTGGGGGTCCAGTATTGAGTCAGTGGGGTGTTATTGAGTCAGTGGAGGGTCCCCAGAATTGAGTCAGTGGGGTACCAGTATTGAGTCAGTGGGGGACCCCAGTATTGAGTCCGTGGGGTCCCCAGTATTGAGTCAGTGGGGGTCCCCAGTATTGAGTCAGTGGGGGTCCCCAATATTGAGTCAATGAAGGTCCCCAGTATTGAGTCAATGAAGGTCCCCAGTATTGAGTCAGTGGGGTCCCCAGTATTGATTCAGTGGGGTCCCCAGTATTGAATCAATGGGGATCCCAGTATTGAGTCATTGGGGTCCCCGGTATTGAATCAATGGGGTTCCCAGTATTGAGTCAGTGGAGGGTCCCCAGCATTGAGTCAGTGGGGGTCCCCAGGATTGAGTCAGTGGGGTTGCCAGTATTGAGTCAGTGGAGGGTCCCCAGAATTGAGTCAGTGGGGTACCAGTATTGAGTCAGTGGGGGACCCCAGTATTGAGTCAGTGGGGGTCCCCAGTATTGAGTCAGTGGGGTCCCCAGTATTGAATCAATGGGGTCCCAGTATTGAGTCAGTGGGGTCCCCAGTTGAGTCAGTGGGGTCCCCAGTATTGAGTCAGTGGGGGTCCCCAGTATTGAGTCAGTGGGGTCCCCAATATTGAGTCAATGAAGGTCCCCAGTATTGAGTCAATGAAGGTCCCCAGTATTGAGTCAGTTGGGTCCCCAGTATTGATTCAGTGGGTCCCCAGTATTGAATCAATGGGGATCCCCAGTATTGAGTCAGTGGGGTCCCCAGTATTGAATCAATGGGGGTCCCAGTATTGAGTCAGTGGGGTCCCCAGTATTGAGTCAGTGAGGGTCCCCAGTATTGAGTCAGTGGGGTCCCCAGTATTGAGTCAATGAAGGTCCCCAGTATTGAGTCAAAGAAGGTCCCCAGTATTGAGTCAGTGGGGTCCCCAGTATTGATCAATGGGGGGTCCCCAGTATTGAATCAGTGGGCTTCCCAGTATTGAGTCAGTGGGGGTCCCCAGTGTTGAGTCAGTGGGGTCCCCAGTGTTGTGTCAGTGAGGTCCGCAGTAATGCATCAGTGGGGATCTTCAGTATTCCCTCATAGTTGAAATCACTTTCCTGGGAAAGTGAGGATTTTATTTTAAATCCAGCTATAAAAGTATTGCTGCCTAATTTGTCATGTAAGTAAATTTTAGGGGGGGTGGGGCACACCCAGTGATGCTCAGGGCTTTTCCGACTGAGTGACTGGGGATCACTCCTGGCCATGCTCAGGGGCTTGGTATTGAATCCAGTTTTGCCGTGTGTAAGGCAAATGTAAGAGATAGACTGTCTCTCCAAACCCAGAATTTTTTCTTTTTGCTTTTTGATCACACCTGAGGGTGCTCAGGGATTCCTCCTGGCTCTGCACTCAGGAATTACTCCTGGCAGTGCTCGGTGGGACCATATGGGATGCAGAGGCTCCAACCCCAGTGGGCCACATGCAAGGCAAAAGCCTTCTCCACTGTATTGTCAGTCCGGCACCCAGAAATGTTTTTTTTTCCTTTTTAAATGGTCAGTGAAACAGAGCCATCAGAGACCCTGACTGAGGCCAGGCAATCGGTGGCTGGGCCCAGCATGCCTGTTAGGTCCAGGTCACTGGACGCTGGTTCCGCTTGAGGCATCTCCAGACCAGGAGCATGTTGGTTCCTTCGCCGGGGCCACAGCCCATAACGGTGCTTTTACCGAGGCCCTAAGCCCAGCCCAGACAATTCTGACTCTTGAGCACAGCGTACACTTTGCATTTCATGGTACAAATGGCTGGAGAGACTAGGAATGAATGTGCAGAGTGGCCCGGGGTCCGGCTTCAGTACTGGCCTCACCTCCAGTGGCTGCATTTGCCTGGAAACCGGTTTTGCTTTTTTTTTTTTTTTTGGGGGTCACAACCGGCAATGCTCAGGGGTTTCTCCTGGCTCTGCACTCAGGAACTACTCCTGGCAGTGCTCGGGGACTATATGGGATGTCAGGGATCGAACCCGGCCGGCATGGGCCGGCCGTGTGCAAGGCAAATGCCCTACACACTGGGCTATTGCTCCGGCCCCTGGAAACTGATTTTGGATTCTGGAAGTACTGGGGTCCTGGGTCCCCGCAGGTGAGGTGGAAGCCAGATTTAGATCCGAGAGAGGGCTGGGGTTCCGGGTCATTGGCAGGTGGGGGGGGCTGTTGCATGCATCCCTCTGGTTTCCCCTGACCCTGTCTTCCTGTCCATGTTCCCACAGCACCGTGCAGCACGTGCCCACTGCCTCCCCATCTGCGCACAGCATCAGGTCCAGCACCCCCGACCGCATCCGCTTCCCGTGGCAGCTCCAGCCGCAGCACCTTCCATGGGGAGCATCTCTGCGAACGCCGCAGCGCAGCCTACAACGGGCTGCCGGCCTCGCCCTCGCACAAGCCTTTGCGCATTGATCGCAGGGGCACGCCCACAGGTATCATCAGCAAAATCACATCCAAGTTCGTCCGCAGGTCAGTACTGGGGGGCTTGCTCCCTCTCATGCTCTTTTTCCAAGAGGAAAAGACCAAAAAAAAAAAAAAAAAAGACAGAATTTTTCCTTAAGCAAGAGAAAAGGGAAACATGGATAAAACAAGAGTTTAAAACATTCTGCAACTTAAGCAGTGCAGAGCAAAGATGACAAAATGCTCAGTTCTCATGCAAAGGTGAATCAAGAAAAAACATTCACACGAGAGCTTTGGTAGGTTGATGTTGAGCACTTGCTTCTCCGGGCCTTGATAACGTGTACCTGTCACGTGATGTTGAGCACTTGCTTCTGACCTTGATCACGTGTACCTGTCACGTGATGTTGAGCACTTCCTTCTGACCTTGATCACATATACCTGTCACGTGATGTTGAGCACTTGCTCTCCATCCCTTGATTACGTGTACCTATTCAGCACTGAAAACAAGTGCTGAGCACATTTTTTCCTGGACCTGACCAGGTGCCACTGCCCATTTTCTCATCCAGAAAAGTCCATGGGCTGGAGCATGGGATCACTCACATACTGGAGCCATCAGTTTGCAAAGCCTCTGACAGTAAATCTGCGAGCAACAGGACGGGCCTAGGACAGTAAAACCCAGGTGAGCAACAGGATGGGCCTAGGACAGTAAACGCAGGTGAGCAACAGGATGGGCCTAGGACAGTAAATACAGATGAGCAACAGGACGGGCCTAGGACAGTAAACACAGATGAGCATCAGGATGGGCCTAGGACAGTAAACAATATGAGCAACACAATGGGCCTAGGACATTAAACACAGATGAGCAGCAGGACAGGCCTAGGACAGTAAACACAGATGAGCAACAGAACAGGTCTAGGCAACCCCATCAAAAAATGGGGAGAAGAAATGAACAGAAGCTTCCAAAAAAGAAGAAATTCGAATGGCCAAAAGGCATATGAAAAAGTGCTCTTCATCTTTAATCATCAGGGAGGTGCAAATCAAAACAACAATGAGGTACCATCTCACACCACAGAGACTGGCAACACATCCAAAACAGCAAGAACAACCGGTGCTGGCGTGGATGTGGGGAAAAAAGGGACTCTCATCCACTGCTGGTGGGAGTGCCGACTGGTCCAGCCCTTTTGGAAAACAATATGGCCATTCCCCGAAAGCTAGATATTGAGCTCCCATTTGATCCTGGGATAGCACTCCTGGGAATATACCCTAGAGACCGAAAAAACACATAGCAGAAACACTATCTGTACTTCTTTATTCATCTCTGCGCTATTCACTATAGCTAGAATCTGGAAACAACCTAAATGCCCGAGAACAGAGGACTGGCTAAAGAAACTGGTTCATCTACACTATGGAATACTATGCGGCTGTCAGAAAGGATGAAATTATGAAATTTACCTGCAAATGGATGGACAGGGAGTCTATCATGCTGAGTGAAATTAGTCAGAAGGAAAAGGTCAGATATAGAATGACTGCATTCATTAATAGGATATAAATAGATACCAGTATTTTACTAAATATGGAAAATGGTAATGGCAGATTAAAACTCACCACTGAATATACACAAAGAGACTTAAGTGATAAACTCTAAATATCTGCAGGGCTAGCCACAATGTGTAAAATAAGAGGGAGAGAGATGCAGAGACAGAGAGAGAGATAGAGAGAGAAAGAGAGGAAACTGGGGTACCTGCTATTAAGACGGCCTGGGGGGACGGGAGGGGGAAGGGTACATTGGTGGTGGAAATGGGGCACTGGTTGAGGGATGGGTGCTGGAATACTGTATTACCAAGAAGCAATTATGAACACCTTTGTAATTGTATGTTTCACGGTGGTATAATAAAAAAATTAAAAAAAAAAAAGAACAGGCCTAGGACAGTAAACACAGATGAGCAACAGGACGGGCCTAGGACAGTAAACGCTGAGGAGCAACAGGACGGGCCTAGGACAGTAAACGCAGATGTGCAACAGGACAGGCCTAGGACAGTAAACGCAGATGAGCAACAGGATGAGCCTAGGACAGTAAGTGCAGATGAGCAACAGGATGGGCTTAGGACATTAAACGCTGAGGAGCATCAGGACGGGCCTAGGACAGTAAACGCCGACGAGCAACAGGTCGGGCCTAGGACAGTAAATGCAAATGAGCAACAGGACAGGCCTAGGACAGTAAACGCAGATGAGCAACAGGACGGTCCTAGGACAGTAAACGCTGAGGAGCAACAGGACGGGCCTAGGACAGTAAACACAGATGAGCAACAGGACAGGCCTAGGACAGTAAACACAGATGAGCATCAGGATGGGCCTAGGACAGTAAACAATATGAGCAACAGAATGGGCCTAGGACATTAAACACAGATGAGCAGCAGGACAGGCCTAGGACAGTAAACACAGATGAGCAACAGAACAGGCCTAGGACAGTAAACATAGATGAGCAACAGGATGGGCCTAGGACAGTAAACGCTGAGGAGCAACAGGACGGGCCTAGGACAGTAAACGCAGATGTGCAACAGGACGGGCCTAGGACAGTAAACGCAGATGAGCAACAGGATTAGCCTAGGACAGTAAGTGCAGATGAGCAACAGGATGGGCTTAGGACATTAAACGCTGAGGAGAATCAGGACGGGCCTAGGACAGTAAACGCCGATGAGCAACAGGTCGGGCCTAGGACAGTAAACGCAAATGAGCAACAGGACGGGCCTAGGACAGTAAACACAGATGAGCAACAGGATGAGCCTAGGACAGTAAGTGCAGATGAGCAACAGGATGGGCTTAGGACATTAAATGCTAAGGAGCATCAGGACGGGCCTAGGACAGTAAACGCCGACGAGCAACAGGAAGGGCTTATGACAGTAAATGCAAATGAGCAACAGGACGGGCCTAGGACATAAACGCCGAGAGGCATCAGGACGGGCCTAGGACAATAAACGCTGACGAGCAACAGGACGGGCCTAGGACAGTAAACGATATGAGCAACAGAACGGGCCTAGGACAGTAAATGCAGATGAGCAGCAGGACGGGCCAAGGACAGAAAACGCATATGAGAAACAGGATGAGCCTAGGACAGTAAGTGCAGAAGAGCAACAGGACGGGCCTAGGACAGTAAACACAGATGAGCAAAAGGACGGGCCTAGGACAGTAAATGCAGATGAGCAACAGGACGGGCCTAGGACAGTAAACACAGATGATCAGCAGGACTGTACACTTGCAGCTCCCAGCACAGTCCATTTCCTTTTCCTATAAAGCTTAGGAGATTCTACCCGTGAGAACCCACCAGCCCACAGCTGATTGAGGCCTGTGTCCATGGTCGGGGCACTGGGTCTCAACACTGATCAAACTCAGCTGTTGCTTTCTAGGACAGTTCTTTGGGCACCCCAGACAATTTTGACCTGTAGCATTGCATGGGCCCCGGAGCACCCCTGGGTGAGGCCCTGTCGGGAAAGCCACCGGGTCCCCCGACAGTGTCAGGACAGAAGTTCTCCTCTACCTCCGAGGATGCCGGGGAACAGATGAAAACTCATGAGTCTGGCGCAGTTCTGAAAAGGCTTTTAATAGTACAAAAGCTCTTCCGCAGCACTCCAATATAATGAACGAACTCTAGCTCTGGTCCGAACTTAGACCATACAAAAGAGTCTCCCACCGAAGAGAAAGGGATCTCACTCAAGAGGAGTCCTACCCAAAAGAAGGAGCAAAAGGCCAGAGAGCAAAAAAGCCGGAGCCAAGGAGCCAAAAACCGAAGCCAAGGAGCCAAAAGCCAAAAGCCGCAGGAGCCAAAAAGCAGAAAGCAAATAGGCAAAGGGGCCTCAAATCAGTCCCCTTATATACACCAAAGTCATCCGATTTGTGACAGGGAGGCTTGTTGGGGAAGCCGCCGGGGTCCCAGACAGTGTCAGGACAGAAGTTCTCTTCTATTTCCGAGGACGCCAGGGGAACAGATGAAAACTCACGAGTCCGGTGTAGTTCCAAAAAAGGCTTTTAATAGTACAAAGCTCTTCCACAGCCCTCCAATATAATGAACAGACTCTAGCTCTGGTCCGAACTTAAGACCATGCCAAAGAGCCTAAGTCTCCCACCAAAGAAAGAGGATCTCACCCAAGATGAGTCCTACCCAAAAGAAGGAGCAAAAGGCCAAAGAGCAAAAAGCCAAAAGCTGCAGGAGACAAAAGCCTCAGGAGACAAAAAGCCAAAGCGAAAAGGCCAAAGAGGCCTGGAGTCAGTCCCCTTATATACACCACAGTCATCCTGGGAGGGTTGTGTAAACAAAGAACCCTAAACAAATGTAGAAGGGCAATGCCACACCCTATTGCAGGTATAAACAAAGGACTAATCCCAAGATTATCTCTTATGTAAAACACTGGAGAGACAGGGGGCTGATATAAAGTAATACATCTTCATTTCCTGAGCTTCATGTAATCTAGATGGTACCCACAAGGTCCTTCTTATTATTATCTGCACCAGGGTGATTCTGAGTATCTTGTTCTCATGTACAGAAGAGGTCACACTCGCCTGCTTAGAGAAAAACTAGTATGATCCTTCCTATAGTCTTCCTATAGTCTCAGCGTAGCCAGGGTGGTAGTCTCCTGGTATATTCAAACTGCTCCAGGCTCGGTGCAGTGGGTATAAAGAGGAGCTGTGCCCAATCTAGAAAACATAGAAGTCTTAGTAGATGTGTAAGTCAGAAGTTAGTCAGTCAAGGTGACTCCTGTAACTGCCACACCCTCTAGCAGTGTTTACATAGAAGAGAGGTCTCATTTGAATGAACCTTGGCTTAAATAGATTAAGCTGTGAGTGGGCAAAACAACAAAGCTCCCAGATTAGCTAGATCTGTCATCCAACAAGGCCCTATGGCTCCAGCACTACATGTCGGGGCCCTAACATCAAACCACTCACCCAGGGGTTCGGGAGCTGCTGGTGCCTCTCAGTTTTTGGAGTACCCTGCTTGGGAGCCCCCCAAAAAGGAAAAAAGCCAATAAAATGTGTTTTGGTTCATTCTGGTTTTGGCTGGGGAGAAGGGGAACACATCAGTCCCTCTTGTTGGGGCTCAGCGGGGTCCCAACAGATATTGGAGTCTGGCAGGTCCCTAGCCGTGTTCAGGGCCAACAACCACTCCCTCCGACTGATGGACAAAGGAACAAGACCAACAAGACCACTGCCATGAAGATCTAATGCTCTGTTCTCTAATCTCTCATCACTCATTACACACACACACACACACACACACACAAAATCTTCATACATACAGACTTCACAAAAGGTTGGGGAAGGAGTTACAAGAGGTGATGGACCTTAATCACGAAACAATGAGGTGATAAATATAACTCTTCCTTCCCAGGGCAAACTGTAAGGGGACCTTGCCCCAAGGACGGATCTTGTCCTGGGGTTGTAGGTCCACTCAGGACAAGGGTGGAACACTGGTGTGTTGTGTTCACCTTCCCATATTTCTAGTCATTTTGTATAAATACATCAAGAGAAACAGACATTTATCTTCACCGAGGATTAAATTTATGGGGTGACTATTCCCGAGGACATCTCGTCATATAACCCAGACATCCCAGACAACATTATTCAGGCCAGGTGGGTTTATTCCTGATCCCCACAGGGTCCTGCAATCAGTTGCTTCTCTTTGGATCAGGACAGAGCTTCTTCCATAACTGTATTATTATTAGCTTATTATATTTCTCAGGACATTTAGTCTGTCCCATGTCAAGGCAGGGTAATTTACTCACAGCTTGCCTTGGGTCCATCCAGCTCCACGTTGGAACCCTCCTTTTGGGGTGTAAGGAATTAGAATCAATCCAAGGCCAAGTGAGTTTTTTTTTTTCTTTTTTGGGTCACACCTGGCAAATGCTCAGGGATTACTCATGGCTCTTTGCTCAAGAATTACTCCTGGAGCTGGCCGGGGACCATATGGGATGCCAGGGATTGAACCCAGGTTGGCCGCATGCAAGACAAACGCCTCCCCCACTGTGCTGTCGCTCTGGCCCCCCAACTGAGTTTTTAAGTTAGGAAATACAACAGATGCCCAGGAGTAACTAATTCAGAGTTAATTAACTCCTATATGACAGATGCAGAGCCTTAACTGTCTTCTTGTGTCTCTACAAAAGGCCTTTGCTCTAGCATAAGAATCTGCAAAGGGCATATAGGAAAGAGAAAACAGCCTTTCATTCACAATACAAAACCCAGGCCTGGCAAATAGGAGACAGCGGGCTGTGAACAAAGGGTCCTCCAACACCCCCAGTCACCACGTGGTCAGCTTTAGCGGAATAGCACATACTTGTGGAGACAGGTTTTGTGTGCCACCAGAGAGTCCCATAACACTCAGTGCTCCCACAGAGTGGGAGGACCAGGGGATCACTGGGTTCAGAGTAGGGAAGCCCTGCCCAGTGCTTTAACTGGCTGTAGGGCATTAGGACCTTTAACAACAGCTGCTGGGATGGTTTCTCGGAGACTGACCAGAATAGCCAGGTCAGTCTCGGCTGTGGGGGCTCATGTGTTTGCTGACCTTGGGGTCCAGGAGAGCCTCCTCCCAGCTGACTCCTCTCCTGCTCCCTACGGGACTCCTGTGGGTGCCTCTGGAGCATTTCAAAGATCAAGAACACATTGTTCAAGCAGTTGCTTTTTCCTGGTTATCTGGTAACATTTATCTGGTAGCATTTTCCCACTGTTGCTATAAAGCTGTCATTGTCCTTGAGAAATGACCCAAATTGCTATATTTTCCGTAGACTTGAAAAGTATTTGTCCCATCCAAGGCCAGGACAGTCAGTAGAGGTGGCAGGTCGCACTCCGCAGGTAAGACATTCTTGTCTGAGGCAGGATCTGTGGCTTGGGGCGGAGCTTTCCTGGTCCTGTCATGTGTGTAGGGTTTGTGTATACCTTGAAATAAGTCTCTTATTTAAAAACTGTTTTAATTTTTGAAGAATTTATGTATAAGTTAGATATTTGTACATTCTAAGCTGACCACTACTTGACTTTTGCTTTGAATAACACCCTTTGAAGTTGGATTTTTTTTTTTTTTGCTTTTTTGGGTCACATCCGGCGATGCTCAGGGGTTACTCCTGGCTCTGCACTCAGGAATTACTCCTGGCGGTGCTCGGGGACCATATGGGATGCCGGGATCGAACCCAGGCCGGCACAGGCCTGCCGCCTGCAAGGAAAACGCCTTAACCGCTGGGCTATCGCCTCCAGCCCCTGAAGTTGGATCTTGTGACGAACAGTCATTAAGCAGACTGATCGGTAGATTGATTTAACTATGCTAAAGCAGAAGATCAATGATGCCTTGATAGTCATGACCGGGAAATGGAAGATTGTGTTTAGTGGGGAAAAAAAGCTCTAGAAGTTGCCTCCCCAGCCCAGCACTCCAGTAGGTGCAACCTGGCCTGGGTAGTTGGGCTGCTGGAAGAAGACGTGAGAACCAGAGGGCCTGGGAACTGGTGCTGGGCCTGTCTGTTGTGCAGGGCTGTAGGTGTGGGAGCTCGCGCCTTTTCACTTGTCATTAAATCCCAACCTTTGCTTTGTTTTGAGGGATCCAAGTGAAGGCGAAGCCAGTGGCAGAACCGACGCCTCCAGGTGAGGAGACACTTTGATGTGGCCCTTGATGCCAGGGCCTCCGTGTGTGAGAGCCACGCCCTGATCGCATAGAGCCCCAGACAGAAGCAGCTCGGCTGTGTGTTTTAGTGGGTACATGTGTGTGTCTGTATCTGTGTGTATGTACCTGTGTGTGTATCTGTATTATGTATCTATGTATATTTGTATCTGTGTGTATGCGTGTGTGTATCTGTGTGTATCTGTGCCTGGGTATGTATCTGTATGTATGTGTATGAATGCATGTGTCCATGTGTCTGTGTATGTCCTTGTGTGTATCTTTTCTGTTAGATGTGTCTTTGTATGTCCATGTGTGGCTGTGTGTGTGTCTATGTGTGTCTGTGTGTGTCTATGTGTGTCTGTGTGTATCTGTGTGTCTGTGTGTGTCCCTCTATTGGGAGCCGGGGGTGTTGTGACTGTTACGTGGCATCCATTCACTCCTTATGACTGAACCACATTCCATTTTACACAGAGTAGACCAGTGAGCTCTAGGGGGATAGTGGAGGGCGCAAAGACATGCCCAGGAGTCTGACCTTTGCTGAGGCAACCATAAGCAGCCCCAGCTCTTGGCCAGGTCCTGCTATGTCTGGCTGGGGGCTTCCTTACACCCCCCCCCAGCTGCCCCCCGGGCCGTCAGGAGAGCAGGGGAGTTGCTTCCATAGGGCAGCATTAGACAGAGACATGGAAGGAGCTGAGAAATACTGAGACCTTCACTTCACCCACAACGTACCTCCACAACCAAACATGTTTAACTCAACCAAACATGATGACTGTGGATCACAGCTCTTAGTGAAAACCACAGCAGCCCATGGCCAGGAAGCTGGTGTTTTTTGTTTACTTGCTTGGGTTTGGGGCCACACGCGGCAGTGCTTAGGGGTCACTCCTGGAAGTGCTTGGGGTCCCATTTGGGGTCCTGGTGATTGAACCCTGGAAGGCTTTGTGCAAGCAGGTTACCCACACTGTGCTCTGTCTCAGGCCCTGAGCATTGTCTTTTGGAGTTGTTTGTTGTTTGGTGTTTTTTTGGGTCTTTAGCTTTTTGGGTCACACCTGGCAATGCTCCAAGTTACTCCTGACTCTGCACTCAGTAATTACTCCTGGTGGTGCTCAAGGGGCCATATGGGATGCCGGGGATTGAACCTGGGTCGGCGCTGCAAGGCAAACACCCTCCCTGTTGTTCTATCGCTCTGGTCCTGGGCCTCTGTGTTTATAAGAGAAGGTGGCAGATACCATGTGCAGGTCAGGCAGCTGCACAAAGCAGTGGGCTTTGGCCACTTGGGTCTGCACAGGGCTGTTTGGTGTGTGTCTGCTCTCCGCCAAGTTTGTCTGGGTGCTGTGCGCCTGCTATTCACTGAGTGTGTTCAGTTTTCCCTCTTCTCCCAGAAGTACATCCACAGAGCCCAAGGAGCGAGACAAGGATGAGGGCAAAGATTCCAAGCCACGCTCTCTGCGCTTCACGTGGAGCATGAAGACCATGAGCTCGATGGACCCCGGCGACATGATGCGGGAGATCCGGAAGGTGCTGGACGCCAATAACTGCGACTCCGAGCAGAAGGAGCGCTTCCTGCTCTTCTGCATGCATGGCGATGCCCGGCAGGACAGCCTGGTGCAGTGGGAGATGGAGTTATGCAAGCTCCCACGGCTGTCCCTCAACGGCGCCCGCTTCAAGCGCATCTCCGGGACATCCATTGCCTTCAAGAACACTGCCTCCAAGATCGCCAACGAGCTCAAGCTATAGAACGGAGACTCGTGGATGTGGGGTCAGTTAAGCAGCACCCCAGACGAGGTACGGTCCGGGAATGTACTGGCCATGCCCACGGCGACTGGCCTGTGAATCTCCCTCTGTAGAATCTGCCCTTAATGCAATAAGGTTATACATAGTCATGAACTGTCCAATCAAAGTCCCTATGAACTATAATAAATATCTGTAGCTAAAAGCAAAAGTAGGTTCACCTGTACAGGTTAGTATATTGTGTATATTTGTTCATTTTCTGTTCATAGAGTTGTATAATAAAAACAGATGATTGCTTCAAACCTTGTATAGTTGTCGAGATTTCTGCAAATTCCCCCAACCCCATGTACGTGTGACTTTTTGAGTTGAAATTGTTCTTTCACTGTAATTTGCGCTCCGTGGGGGTTTTTAAATATTCTTACCTCCATCGTGCCATTTTAAAAATTGTATCCAGAACTAAAAAAAAATAAAAATTCACAGAAATCGTATCTACAGTGTAGCATGGACATTAAAAAAAAGTATTGCAAACTCCTATTTGTTTTAAAGCAGAATCTAGTGAATGGATCGGCTGTGTTAGACACACAATTACTCCTGCTCTGTCTTCACAGTTGTCTCTGTTACCAGACAAAGTTTAGCTGAGAAGATACCAGATGTTTACAGTTTTGGCACACAGAGTTTTTAAAAATACAGTACCTGAAAATAATTGTAGCTTTGCCTTGAGCTAAGAAGTACTAGGGAACCTATTTGGAATTCACCATGTGTTTCCTAGTTCCCTGCTACTTGTAGTAGCAAAGTGAGGAATCGCTAAGTGCTTCTGTCTGTTACACGCTGCTTGTCACTTAGGTCACCTGCGATGGTCAGAGCGTGCTGGTGGGACAGCCTGAGGCCACCGGCCCTATTTCACAGCACAAACTCAGCAGGGCTGTGTGCTTCAGTGAAGCTGCCTCAGGAATTAACTGCCGCAGGGAAATTCCTCCCCCTCCTGGTGCACACCAACATGGTAATGTCTGAAAGCACTCAGGAGACTTTTGAACAAAACGTGCTGTTTCTAACAGTCCGCTGTTCTTTCCCACATCCAGACCGGTCTCTGGGTTTCCTGTGTAAGCTGCTTCTTCATCTTTTACTGGGTTTCTTGTATTTCTACCACATCATCATGCCTACACTGTGCAGCTCTGTAGCTGGGTGTTCGCTGACTTTTTCTTTCCTAATTCATGAGTTGTGTGATGTGCAAACCACGAGTCAAGGTACCCCTAATGCTTGTTCATTTGATGCGGAGCTAGAGGTTGAGCATGCCACGTGATCTAATGTCCTGTCAGCAAACCGCCCGTCTTAGCGCCTCCTGAGAAAGAAAAAGCCTGTTGAAATTTTATCCCTTTCAAAGAAAAATAAACCTGGGGGCAGGACTGTCACTGTCACCTGCCCTTGACTTCTGTTCTGTGCCTGACCGTGCTGGGACTTCCTTCTGCAAACAGTTCTGTTCAAAAATGAAATGTCTTTGCCTTAGCAATGGGTGGTGTTTGGAAAAAAAATACTGTGTAGTCCCTTTGACCCTAGTGTTCAGTCAAAAAATATGATGCAAATCTTCATTCACTTTTACTGGTGCACACTGAAATTTTACTTGAACAGTCCTCATAATAAAGCACTTGTCTTTTGCTCTGTATCAGAACGTGAATTACCTGTTTCTGATACAAAGGTTTGCTTTGTGGGGAGGTGGGTTTGTGTGTTCTAAAGTTGGTTAGCAGGGGGTGAAGCTTGGAAGCCATCATTGTGATGGGGGCGGGGGAGAATGCATCTTTTTATACGAATTCCAACCATTAAAATACTTTTTAAAATTATTTGTTTACTTATTTATTGGGGGTTGGGTCATACCCGGCGATCCTCAGGGATTCCTCGTGGCTCTGCATCCAGGAATTACTCCTGGTGGTGCTCACGGGATCATGTGGAATGCCCAACCCCGGTCAGCCGCGTGCAAGGCAAATGCCCTCCACGCTGGACTCTCCCGTCCCCGATGGGCTAAAGGCGCTGGCGTGGACAAACTTACTGCATCTTCACCAGGGGCAACAAGGAGCCAAAGACCATCCTTAGTCCAAACGTTTGGATACAGAATGGATCAGTCCTGTTATTACCAGAGAGAACCACCAGAGGGCAGAGAAGCCCTTCAAGCCCTTCCCCGGAAAGCAGTGCCATGCTCTGCTCTTATGGCTGGAACCAGTGGGTGGGCTGCACAGCTGACACCCATTGCACCATGTTCCTATCCACCTGACTTGGTCTCCTGGCCTAGATACCCCCCACCCCGCCCCATTCTCCTGTCGACTCATGTGTTTGCCGCCAGCTTCCTTGCCAGTTTTCAGCCGGGGTTTGCACTTTATGAGTTTGCTAAGGCTCTGGTCACGTGACTCCTGCAGAGCTGCAGAGGCGCTTGGTGCCATCCAGTGTGCCGGGCACCATAATGATCTATCTACTGTGTTGGCAGAAGGTAGATCTAAGGATATGCGAAGGAAGGTCTGATGGATACTGCCTGTTAACAGATACACAGGGACTTCTGGCAGACTGTCTCCCCAATAGACTTAGAATGTAGAGCCCCCTAGTGAGACTGTGAATCAAAGCTGCAGGTACCCAGACAAGGCTATCCTCGGTCATTTCTCTGCACATTTCCCTGTTGGCTTTAACTAGCCCAAGATGGAGTCTAAGGGACTATGCTTAAAGTTAGGCAGAAAACAGGTTTTTCTTGTTCTTCTGTCTGACACATCCTTGTCATCATGGGCTAGTCCAGAAGGCTGCATTAGCAACTGTAATGCGTTCTTTGCTTCATCTCACCTTACCTAGATAGCACCCCCTGCAGGTTTTTGGTTCCTGGTTGTCTCCTTCCTATTATTCCTAAGTCCTATTCAATGAATGCAAACTCTTTGTAATGTAAACCATACAAACTTTAAGCTGTATTGCCATTTGAGATGATGGGATAAGAGAGTTGGGGTCTTGGTGGAGGTGGTCAGTCAGTTCGGTCAGTCAAATGAATTAGTTAAAATGAGTGAGCTCAGGTAGTGAGCTCAGGTCAGTCAGCTAAAGTCAGTTAGCTTCAGTTAGTCAGCTGCCAAGATGAGAACTGCTGCCCCTCCGGCTGGTGATTATTAAAAATATTAATGGATATACATCGTGTTCCTGGTGTCTCATCTCTGCGCCTCCGACCCGACAGGACATTCCTGCATCACTACTGGATCCAATGCATTGCTGCGTTCTTTACTAGCCACGTGAGTCCCGCAAGGTCCCAAAGTACAGAGATATTATAAGGACCTGGGTTTGATCCCCCAGCATCCCAAAGGGTCTCCTGAGCACCGCCAGGAGTAACTCCTGTGTGCAGAGCCAGGAGTAACCCCTGGCATGGCCAGGTGTGACACACCCCCCCCCCCCCCCAATGTGATGAGGTGTTGAACTTTCATACCTTGACCCTTTGAGCTTAATTACGTGGAATCATTTGGTCTGACTTGGTGCTCAAATGACCCAGTCAGCCAAAGCAATTATGTGGTCCATGGAGCCTTCCGAAACGAACACATATTTCTCGTTGTTCTGTTTGAGGGCCACGCCCAGCTGATGCCCAGGGATCACCCCTGGACAGGCTAGGGACCCATACAGGGTGCTGGGGATCAAAGCGGGGTGAGCTGTCTCACCAGCCTCTTTCTGTTCATTTTCATGCTGGAGGGGTCGGCTTCCAACATGTTCTAGGACTTTACTCATAATGATGTAGGCTGGTAGGTAGAATTCCAGTGGCAATGGAATTCTTGGGAAATCATAAAAGTAATAGCCAAGGCTATCACAAAATCCCCCCACCCCCGGGGAGCTCAGAGGCCTGATAAGGCTTCACATGGCACCAATAGACTCTGAGCAGGCTGGACTCCCATTGAGAGAGACTGCAGTAGGAACAAAGGCCAGGAGAGGAATTTCAAAGAAGACCATCCACCACTCCCAACACCACCCTAGCAACAGACTGTTAACCTAGTTAGAAGCCCCAGGTGGGACACTTTGGGAAAAACTCTGTAAAGGTCAACTTTTTGCATATGCTGCCAATGCCCATGTGCTGCTTGTGCCAGTGTGACCCAATCAATCAATCAATCAATCAATCAATCAATCAATCAATCAGCACTAGGAACAATTTGGACAGTCCCTCTCTAACCTATGCTATTCAGTAGCTCTATTTCTAGCACCTACAGTATCACGTCTCAGTTTCATTGTACCAAATCCTCTCCTAAAGTGAGAGTTTCACAATAATCTCCTTTCACCCCACCCTCATGCATTAGAAGGGCGCCAACTTGGTACATAGAAGGGCACGTTTATATTTCTCCTCTGATCAAGTATCACCATGCGCCTAAGCTTCGCCATTTGGAACTACAGGCATACATCGTCATTTGTTTTGTTTCCCTTTGTTTTTTATAGGGCCAGTCCCTGCAGTCTTGGGAAGGGAAGGTGAGAGTGACTGGAATCGTTTCTCAAAATGCTCAGGAAGTCAGGAACAAACTCAGGACCTCACAGAGGCTGCACATAGATTCTGCCACAGGCCGCAACCCAGTCCAGACATTATACCTTCAATGGGAACAGCTGAGTTAAAACTATGAAATAATAACTTATATATTCTTATAGCCTGTGCAACAAGGCACTTTTCCATGTTGACTGATTACAAAACCAGTCATCATGTGGTGTTTATATACTTGGAGAAAGCAAATGATAAATACATTTAAATGTATATGTGTAGTTATATTTTTAAGTATATATTTATATACATTGATATATGTATTGATAAATTGATATGTATTTATCCGTTCATTTCTCTAAGTAGATAAATACCCCCATGATGACTGGTTTTCTATATTTATCACTTCTTGTATCACTTGTCTTCCTGTTGTTCATCGATTTGCTCGAGCAGGCACCAGTAACATCTCTATCCATCCTGTCACATTCACATACTAGTGTAGCCCAAGGGCAGCTGCTCGCTCCAGAACATGAAGCGCCTCAAACCATTCCTTCAGGTCATGGGAATGAGGTCTATAATTGTTACTGGTTTTGGGCATATCAGATATGACACAGGTAGCTTGCCAGGCTCTGCCATACGGGTAGGATACTCTTGCAGTAGCCTCTCATCGCGTGCATGTATTGATGTATTTATATATTTATATGTATTTATTATAGATATATATTTATTATATATAATATACTTATTTATATATACATGTCTGTGTTTGCAATGCATATCTATGCATATCCATGCATTGCACACAGATACCTGTGCACAATAAATATCTATTTATATATATGTTGATGTTGCTGGGGAGAGATGCTTATGTCTCTGATGAAGTTGGATCTTGAGCCAGTAGAGCACCCATAGAGAAGGTCAAGTAGAGCATCCACAAAGAAGTCTCCAGGATCCACTTTGGGGGAATGGCTCCACTTTTATTAGGTAGAAGAGGGATATTCAAGTTGGGGAGAGTAGCAGCCAATCAGGTAATAGGGTGAAAGCTATCAGCCTATCATGTTGTAGGGTGGAGACTGTCAGCTAATCATGTAGGCGAGAAGGGATTAAAACAAGGGATTAGGAAGTGTGTGTGCTTAACCCTAAACAGGTAGGGTGGTGCTTCTGTACAGGGGATGTGTTTAGATGATATATAGATATAGATATAGATATATGTGGCATATATGTGGCATAGATATATTGAAATGGCATACACACATGCCATTTGAATATATGTAACATATATGTACATGTTATATATATGTATATATTTCTGCCCCTTGAGGTGTTGCAGGTGTGGGTACGGTGCCCAGCTGCGTCTGCAGGTGACAGACAGGAGACAGGCTTGTCTACACCCAGGGCTCTGTCCCGTGGGCCCTGGATGATTGATGGTCTGACATAGAAAAAGACTGGGCCCCCTGGGATGAACCAAGAGCCACGGCAGAGACTGGCAAGATGCCTGTGGTGTATTCAGTATTCCAAAAACAGTAACTATAGTGGACCTCATTCCCAATGAATGGAGACATTATTGGTGCCCGCTCAAGCAAATTGATGAACGGGAAGACAAGTGATACAAGTGATTTGTATATGTGTATACATATGTGTGCCTATATATAGCATTACATGTATATGCATATGTTTACATGGTCAATGGCATGCCATGGGCAAGGGAGAATACAAACAAATGCGCTTTTTTATTTTCCCAGAAATATGGGAAAATAAAGTCCCATTAAGTCCTAATTCAGACCTCAGTTCTCTATCAACCAAATTTAGTTTTCTCCCCTCAATATTAAGTGCTCATAACTCACTTTCTTTTTCTTTCTTTTTGTCTTTTTGGAGGTCACATCCAGCAATGCTCAGGAGTTATTCCTGACTCTGCACACAGGAATTGCTCCTGGCGGTGCTCAGTTCAGTGGACCCTATGGGATGACAAGATGGGCTGTGTCCAAGGCAAACGTCCTCCCTCGCTGGACTATCGCCTCCTCACCCCCCAAAAAATATATATATGTATGTATTATATTTAAATACATAAATATAATACATACATTATAAAGCTATAATTTGTTATATAATGTTATAGGATTAATATATTACAAAATCAACCATTTTTTCAGCTAAATATTTTATTTATTTTTTAAATAATTTTTTATTTTTACAATTACAAAGATATACAATTAAAAGGTTCATATTTGGGTTTTGGTCATACAGTGTTCCAGCACCCATCCTGCCACCAGTGCCCATCTCCCACCACCAACATCCTCGGTTCCCTCCCCCTCCCCCAGCCCTCCTCCATGGCAGGTTCTTTATTTCTTTCCATTTCTCTCTCTTTCTCTTTTCCTTCCCCTCCAGACTATGGATTACAGAACATATATTAAAAGGTTGTCATGTGTATCTTTTTGCCTCTATTTAATGCTCAGTTCTAGGTTGGCATTAGTACCCTCGACAATTGTTAGCACACTGTTCCATTTTCTGTCTTACCTAGCCTCTGACTCCCACACGTTTGTGATAATTTCCACCATTGACAAGACCTCATGATATATGTTTCACTTGACCTTGGATGGTATCATAATATGTACATATATATTTATGTTATGCAGATAAATGCAGTCATTCTGTATCTGTCTCTCTCCTTCTGGCTAATTTCGCTCAACATAATCTTCTCCATGTCCATCCATTTATAGGCAAATTTTATAACTTCATTTTTCCTAACAGCTGCATAGTATTCCATTGTGTAGATGTACCAAAGCTTTTTTATCCGTTCATCGATTTTCGGGCACTCTGGTTGCTTCCAGATTCTGGCTATTGTGAATAATGCCGCGATGAACATAAAAGTAGGGATGGTGTTTCCGCTGCGTGTTTTTGGTTTCCCAGAGTAGATTCCTAGGAGTGGTATGGCTGGGAGTTCAATTTCTAGTCTTTGGAGGAATGTCCATATTGTTTTCCAGAAAGGCTGTTCCAGCCGGCTTTCCCACCAACAATGGATGAGTGTCCCCTTTTCCCCACATCCACGCCAGCACTTGTTGTTCTTGCTCTTTTGAATATGTGCCAGTCTCTGTGGTGTAAAGTGGTATCTCATTGTTGTTTTGATTTGCATCTCTCTGATGATTAGTGATGCTGAGCATTTTTTCATATGTTTTTTGGCCATTCAGATTTCTTCCTTGTTGAAATTTCTGTTCATTTCTTCTCCCCATTTTTTGACGGGGTTGTTTGTTTTCTTCTTGTAAAGTTCTACCAGTGCCTGATATATCCTGGATATTAACCCCTTATCAGACGGGTATTGGGTGAATATTCTTTCCCATTCTGTGGACTGCTTTTGTATCTTAGTCACTGTTTCTTTTGAGGTGCAGAAGCTTTTTATTTTCGTGTAGTCCCATATGTTTATCTTTTCTTCTAGTTGCTTTGTTAGTGATGTTTCACCTTTGAAGATGCCTTCAGCTTCAATGTCGTGGAGGGTTTTTCCTATATGTTCTTCAAAGTACTTCATGGATTCAAGTCTGATATTGAGATCTTTAATCCATTTTGATCTGATTTTTGTGCATGGTGTTAGACACAGGTCCAAATTCATTTCTTTACATGTCGCTGCCCAGTTTTCCCAACACCACTTGAAAATCAACCATTTTTATATCTTTATGTACAAGTAAGTAAATGTTACTGCTAATCATTATCACTATCTTCCCGTTCATCATCGATTTGCTGGAGCGGATTCCAATAACATCTCCATATGTCCTGTCTCATGCTAGTACAGCCCAAGGGCATCTGCTCACTCCAGGAACATAAAGAGTCTCAAACCATTATATTAGGTTATGGGAATGACCTAACATAATTGTTACTGGCATTTGGCCTATCAAATACAACACGGGCAGCTTGCCAGGATTGCCGGGTGGGTGGCATACTATTGTAGTCACCTCTAAATACAGCATTGATTGATGAACCGCACGGCTGCAATTGGCCATGCAAGCCGGGATGTGATAGGCTCATCTGCTGGATGGAGTTCTGACGAGAGGGAGGTCTGGATGTGGAAAATGGCAGCCCTCATGGAGTGGGGGGGTCGTCTGGCTTGTTGTGAGGCTCTGCTAGGGTGGCGGGCCATGGCTAGAACCCGCCGCTCCCTCCCCGGGCACCTCGTGAGCGACTGGGCACAGGGAGAGCTGTTTGAAGTCCGGCGGCACTAAAGATTTCCTTACATTGGGATCCCTTGATCACTTGAATCCCATGCTAACTTGTATATAAAATATATAAATATAAGAAGTATATAAAGTAACACTTGCTTACTTGCCAGTCCTATAAGAATTTGTTTCTTTTGCGCTTTCTTTACTCTCAGTGAATTAACAGTAGATAGCCTGTTAGATATATTAATAGATAGATATATTAATAGATATTATTTATCTGATATTTACATTCCAAAGTCTTTATTCCTTGTTTTAAAACTTCCATTTGGCAGCAGGATGTGACTAGCAGTCTACCGGAACTGTCCTTCCCTGAGATCTCAAATTCATACCCCCTTAAAAAGTGGTTAACATTGTATCACCAGAGCCTTTCTCTTCAGGTTGGGTCAGTCGACATTCCATCCAGCAGTGAATGAGGACTATCCGCATTGATGTTGAATTGTTTGATTTGCAATTCCCCATTGAGAATGATGCTCCCTGTGGGTTTTTGATAGATGGCTTTGACTATATTGAGGAAGGTTCCTTCAGCTCCCATTGTCTGGAGGGATTTAGTCATGAACAGGTGTTGGATGTTAACAAATGCTTTCTCTGCATCTATTGATGATCATATGGTTTTTATTTTTTCTCTTATTGATTTGATGTATTATGTTGATTGACTTGTGAATGTTGAACCACCCTTGCATTCCCGGGTTGAATCCTACTTGGTCATGATGTATAATCTTTTGATGAGTCTTTGGATTCTGTTTGCTAGTATTTTTATTGTAGCAATTGTGTTCATCAGGGACATTGGTCTGTAGTTTTCTTTCTTTGTGTTGTCTCTCCCTGCTTTGGGTATCAGGGTGATATGTACCTTGTAGAAGCTGTTTGGGGGTGTTTCTGTTTCTTATATTTCCTGGAAGAACTTGAAAAGGACTAGTAGTTGGTCCTCCGTAAAGGTTTGGTAGAAGTCTCATGTGTATCTTTTGCAGCAGTCTATTTCAAGCCCAGCATAGGAATGCATATCCAGAGACTCACATACATAGGGCAGAGCTGCTCCCGGCTCTCCCTGTGCCCAGCTGATCACGACGCACCTGGGAGGGAAGGCCAGGTTCTAGCTCTGGCCAGCCACCCCGCAGAACCTCACAAAAGCCAGAGGAACCACCACACCATGGGAACCACCATTTCCCATATTTGGACTCCCCTCTCGTCAGAGCTTCACCTAGCAGAAGAGCTGATAACAGCCTGGCTTGTGTGGCCACAGAGTGGCTATGCAGTTCATCAATAAATGCTCGAGATTAGAGGTGACTACAAGAGGATCCCACCCGCACAGTAGAGCCTGGCAAGCTACTCGTGTCATCATTGACATGCCAAATACCAGGAACAATTATAGACCTCATTCCCATAACCTGATGGAATGGTTTGAGGCTCTTTATTTTCCTGGAGCGAGCAGGTGCCCTTGGGCTACACTAGCATGTGACAGGACTTATGGAGATGTTACTGGTGCCCGCTCCAGCAAATCATGAGCAACGGGAAGACAAGTGATACAAGTGATGGTACCAATATCCAAGTCAGGCTTAACATGGATCAGGAGGTCTTGTTAATGAGTGGGATCAACTGCAAGTGTGTGGGAGTCAGAGGTTAGGTAAAATAGAGAAGGGAACAGTGCTAATAATCAATCGTTGGAAATGATACTATCTTGAACTGAACATTGAATGAAGGCAAAGGGCGATACATGATAACCTCTAAATGTATGTATTGCAAGCCACAATGTGTAAGATAAGGAAGAGAGAAAGAGAGAGTGAGAGAGAGAGGAAAGAGGTTATACGTCTCTCATAGAGCCAGGCTGGAGGAGGGAGGAGGGAATTGGAGACTTTGGTGGTGGGGAATGGGCACTGATGTGGGGATGTAGAATACTGTATGACTGAAAACCAAACATGAACGTCTTTGTAATTGTATATGTTATGGTGGTACAATAAAAATCACTTGTATCACTAGTCTTCCCATTGTCTATCAGTTTGCTCAAGCAGGCACCAGTAATGTCTCATTCATCCCTGTCACATGCTAGTAGTGTGTAGTCTCTGCTTGCTCAGGAACATGAAGAGCCTCAAACCGTTTGTTCCCGTCATGGGATTGAGGTCTAATATTTTACCTATATCGCATATTGAATATGACATGGGTAGCTTGCCAGGCTCTGCCGTATAATAAAAATACTTTTAAAAATATTATAAAATAAAAAACAAACAAAAACAATAATGGGTTAATACTTTGGGGTTTTTTTTTTGTCTTTGTGTTTCAAGACAAGATAAAATGTCTGGTACTGGGAAAACACTGAAAGAGATAACAGGGACGGGAATTATAGCTCTGCGGGTAGGTCATTTGCCTTGCATGCAGCCGACCTAGTTTCGATTCCCGGGCAACCCATATGGTCCCCCGAGCACCACCAGGAGTAAATCCTGAGTGTAGAGCCAGGAGTAACCCCGAACATTGCCAGGTTTGATCCAGAAATTAAAAAATTATAATTTGAAAAAAGGAATAACGGAGGAAAAAAATCCTCTAGCCCTAGAGGTGAACCTGAACTTGCTTGCCCCTAGTCATGAATATCCATCCAAAGACCATTCTTGCCTTGTCTCAAAAATCTCATATTTAACCCTGCCAGTTTTCATTTACTTTATAATTCGATCATGATAAATTTTTAAATCCATTCTAATTTCCAAAGATCTCTGGAGACTAGTTTTATCGGTCTGATATAATGTTCATTTACATTTTTTTTATTTACTTGTATTAGGTTTAAGAATTATTCCAATAAAACACTTTTAAGATTGTATCCCATAAAAGCAAAAAGCAATAAACAAAAAACACACAACAGAAACACCAACTGCACCTCTAAGTTCATTGCAGCACTACTCACAATAGCTAGAATAAAGAAACAACCGATTGTCCAAGAACAAAGGACTAAATAAAGAAATTATGGTATATCTGCACAAGGGAATACTGTGCAGCTCTTAGAAAAAAAAGAAGTTATGAAATTTACTTATAAATGGATGCACATGGAGAGTAACATGCTGAGTGAAATGAGTCAGAAGATAAACAGATATAGAATGACTGCATACATTAGCAGTATACAAAAAAATAATAGTATAGCCAGGCGAATCAGGGCAGGAGGATTTGTCGATGGTTGGAATCTACCACAAGTGTTGGAGGTCAGCAGTCAGCTAAGATAGAGAAGGTGACAATGTGCTAATCATTGTTAGAACTGGTAATACCAGACTAGAACTAAGCATTGAGCATAGGCAAAGATGATAACCACTAAATATACATGTTGCATGCCACACTGTAGCAAAGAAGAGAGAGAGAAAGAGAGAGATAGAAGAGCCTGCCATTGAGAAAGGATGGGGAGGGGAGGGAATCTGGGCACTGGTGGAGGGATGGGTGCTAGAAGACTGTTTGATTGAAACCCAATCATGAAAAGCTTTGTAATTGTATATCTCAGAGTGATATAATAACATAAATAAATATATAATGACAATGAAACTAAGTAGTATGTGTGGCAAAATAATAGAAAACAGTGAACGAATAAATAATTTTCATCAAGAAAAGGATAAGAGAAAACATCTGGTTTTCACTAACAGCATCTCTTAGCAGAATCTTTGTAAGGGTCTTTGAGAGCTTGCTATTTTTCTTTCAAAGAACGCGCAGATGCACAACCTTCTTCTGCAGAAACTCCTTCCACCTCTACAGTTGCTATATCTTCTGAGGCAGAGTCTGACACCGGGAGTAAGGTAAGTTTTTCAGTTCAATAGACATATGTTGTTGGTTTCAGATTTTTGTTGTCAAATCCATGGGTAGAGGAAAAAGATGACAGAATTCATTAAGTTGTTTTTTGTTGGAGCATGGAACAATTTACTGGCTCCATCTCTCAGAAATTTGTCATCAGCTCACTGGTTTTGACAAAAGATTCTCCCAGAAAACCTCATACTTCACTCTCAGTTGATTGGGATTAGGTTGACTCGACTGATTGAAAGTGTTCACTCCTAATTGATTGAACCTTTTAAACGTATATGAGTTTATTGTCACCAAGAGGACCATAGGTACAGGGCACAACATTCTCTGACATTGATAGTGTTTTCTCTGATTGCAGATCAAGTCAGCCTTGAAAAAACGTAAGTGTTTTGGAGTCACTACTTTGTTGAGGTAGAACGGTAGGGCTTGTAATCTGCTTCACTTCAGTACCTGAGTCAAGTCATTGGATCCTGTGGCAATGACATTTTGGCACATGGAGAAGATCTTGATTTCTCAGTGAAAGGTACATCCTTATATTACCTTTCTTGAAAGAAACGTGTTTGCTTAGAGGTTTATAGACTTGTGAATGAGAGTTATCATGTCTATATCTACGTAACAGCCAGGCCTATGGAATCGTGTCTTTATGGTTCTGAATTACAAGAAGGAGCAAATGATGAGGACAGGCATTTCCAGGGCAAAAGAGACAACTCAAGAGACACAGCACAGGCCTGCTTTCCAAAAGGTCATGCCCCGTTTGGAGTCACATCACAGTGTCGCCGTGCCCTATAACAGCATGACAAATGAAAACCCATTCTGCACATTCTACATTCATGGTTCCCCCTTTCCTTGGCTTATCCCTGACAGTTTCGTTATCCTCCACTCCTGAGTGTACCATGATCACATGAGTGGTTCATGTTCTGGTTTGCAAAAAGATGAAGAGGACTTAAGGAGCCTGGTTAATGGTCTCAAACAAGGTTAATGGTCGGGACTAGTAACCTGCACTATCACAACATGATGGGAGTTAGTCACTGTGAAGGGAATGTGTAACACTTATTCTCATCTTTGAAGTATGTGAGCCTACAGGCACACAAGAGTGTCCTTCATTAGAGCATCCTCTCAAAGCACACACAACCAGAGTAGGAACATGCACGCCTGTGTACAGACATTAACAGGTCATGTGACCAACCACAAATACCTGCACTCTTGTGGGCCATCATAGATCAGTGACGTGGCCGCACCGTGTGGGAGATTCTGATGAAGGATGATCATTATGAATCAACTGGTAAAGACAGTGAGAATCGGGAATCCCATCCACATCTTCCATCACAGTCATGTATGGTTCTTGTTATAGACCTTAGGAACATAAACCATTGACATGTAAGCTAATAGGAATTTGAGTGTTAATCTATTGCACCATCATTGCTGCAGGAGAGAGATTTAGCATTATTCATTGTAATGATCTGGCAAGTGGAGCTCACTCAGTCATCCTGAGATCTGCCAGAACCAGATAGATTTCCAATTCCTCTTTTTCTCACAGCTGATTCTCTTAAACAAAAGAGAAGAGTAACCTGGGACCTCGGCATGGAAAACAACATCATGCCACCAATTGTAAGTATCCCTCCATCACTGTGAAGTTACAAAGGTTGTTTTTTGGGTTTCTTTGAAACACATTCAAATGAGTTATTGCCATTTATTGTACCGATAATATGTCAATGACATTTGTGTAGGTGTTGAGTGTCTATTTTAGAAGATGCTTCTCAAGTTCATCTATTTCTAGTATTATTCCAAAGGACATTATGCTCTACCAAGACTCAAATGTTTCTAGACAGTGTGGGAGGGGCCCCCCACTATTTTGGCTGTTCTTCCAGTTTTGTTTGTTTGTTTGGGTGAGCAGCAAACCCAGTGGTTTTTAGTTCTTATTCCTGCCCCGCACTCAGGGATTCTTCCTGGTGGGCCTGGGACACCGTCTCTGATGGCGGGCTGTGTTGGCTCTTTGGACTGGGGAGACGGTTCACTGTGAAAGACCTTTCCACTGTCATGGTTTCCCTCTTCTATTTTTGACGCCTTTGCCTCATCGCTGTCTGGCTTCTGAATGATACTAAATGACAGATGACCTAGGAAAAGGATGCACTTTGGGGTCTGATTCTTACACTGCTTCTGTTTTTTAGGTGGAAGAAACAACAGACATTAAAGAAGTTGGTATGTACTGTGAAGTCCATCAAAATTCTTGAGGTCTTTTACAGCACAGTCATTCGTATTTGGCATTCTATAGAAGTATGGTTTAAAGGGAATCATAACTTTTTATCAGGAAAACAATTCTTTCAGAAGCATTTTGCAGCTTCTATCAATGATGAGTTTGGTGAATCAAAAGGTATATCATATGGTAAGATTCTGAGCGTGATGTGCATTATCCAACTGCATGCTTCCATTCCAGAAATCTATGCCCTCAAAAAGCCTGTGTTTTGACACTGTCAAAATACCTCATCTTATTATATTTTATATGTACAAAAAAGACTATATTTGAATTTGAAAAATCATTTTAAACATTTGTATCCAAATACCCTCCAGTTTTTATGAATTAAACTTAATAATCACAGTAAAAATATCTCAAGAAAATGAAAGGGGAACACTTTTTTCTTTTTTTTTTCCTTTTTCGGTCACACCCAGTGATGCTCAGGAGGTTCTCCTGGTTCTTGACTCAGGAATTAAGCCTGGCAGTGCTTGTGTTCCATAGGGGATGCTGGGGATAAACCGGGGTCAGCAGTGTGCAAGGCAAACAACCTACCTGCTGTTCTATCACTCCCATCCTTTGAACACCTTGCTTTTTCTGTAAGATTATCTTTGAAAATGAATGACATTCTTTGATTTTTAATATTAGAGCTTTGTTAGCTAATCAGTTTCACATGGGAAATTTAACATTAGTTTTGACTATTGCTTGCCATAAAATAAAAATAAATATGTAAATGAAAACAATAAGTCTAAAGGTCAAACTCGAACTTAGTAGCGCATTAGATCCTCATTCAATGAATTTAGCAACAGTTATGTGAGATATATCTTGTAATGAACAATGAAAATGATTAAATTGTGCCTGGCTTGGGAGATGAGTGGGAGACTAGGGCCATTGGGGTGGTAAAGGCACATTGTTTGTAAACTAGATTTGGAATATCGAATACCTGAAACAACTCTCTAATAAAAAAGTTTTTCTAAATCACATTATTGAAACAAAATTTTAAAAAATCCAACATAAATTTCAGTCCATGGGCCAGAGCGATAGTCCAGCGGGTAGGGCGTTTGCCTTGCACGCGACCGACCTGGGTTTGGTCCCTGGCATCCCATATGGTCCCCTGAGCATCGTTAGGAGTAATTCCTGAGTGCAGAACCAGGAGTAACCCTGAGCATTGCCAGGGGTGACCTAAAACGGAAAAAAAAATTTCGGACCAAATATATTAAACTAAGTTCTTTCAGAAGCATTTTGTAGCTTCTATCAATGTTGAGTTTGGTGAATCAAAAGGTATATCATATGGTAAGATGAACACAATTAAAGACAAGAGGTCATATGACATTATTTGATTGACACGGGAGCAAAGGGAGGAAGGGAATGCCAGTGATTTATGTCAAGTTCTAAAGCCAGTGAGTGTGGAAACTTGCCTAGGATACAGCCCCTAGAGTCTTCACACCTACTTAATGGTTGACCTTATACTTTTTGAAAACCCCTGTTCCAGGACTGACCATAGTGTATGATCTTTTGGTGTATTATTTGATTTCTATTTGCTAATCTATTTTTGAGAATCTTTGTGTCATCAGTGAAATTCATCAGCTAAGTAGGTCTATGGTTTTCTTCTTCAGTGATCCCTCTGTCTGCTTCAGGATAATGTTTGCCTTATTCAAAGTGGGAGTATCCCTGTCTCTTAGCTTCTGAAAGAGTCTGAAAGGAATTGGGAGTAGGTCTTCAAAAACGGTTGGAAGAACTCATAAGTCGACCCGCCTGGGTTTAGCTACGCCTGTTTGCCTGCTGCTCTCCAGGGGCTTCTCCTGCCCGGTCAATTAACCATGGCCCAAAGTCGACCACACGAGTTGCCTTTTGTGAAAACTCTGGGGCATGCATCTAGTCCTCTTGTTCACGCATGGTTCTCCAGCATTTCCCACAGCATTTTGGAAGAGACTGTCTAGACACCACTTTTCGTAGCCAGCTCCCTTTGTTGGCATTTATTCAACTATTGATCTAGAGATATGTCCTTGTGCACTCAGTTCTACCCCACAGTTTAATGAATCCATCCTTATTCCAGTATGTTGGTTTATTGCAGCAATTGTACATTGGTTTCTCCATGGATATTCTGGCATCTTTATGCCTTCTCCTTAGGTTGCTTGCCTGTTTAATTTCAGAGCAGTCTGATGTCATCTGTTCTATTATTTGAATTCACTTGCATCCATTCTCTTGTATTTCATGGCTGAGAATCCGGTCAGCATCTTAGAATCATCCATACGAGTCAGAGGGGATGTCATATGCTGCGGCGAGTCTCCTCTCTGGTAAAACCGAATTCATCTCCTGTTCCATTGCCCACGGATGCGGGGATTAAGTTGAATCCTCAATACTTTGTAATTGCAGAAGTGGCTCATTTTCCAATTTGAACTCAGGCATCAGATCTGAGGCTGAGCAATGCTCAGTCTGAACAGCACTAGTGGCTTGCTCTTGCTCATGTGACCACAGCCTTCATAGGAACCACAAGTGGTTCTGAAAATCTGTATATCTCACCAGAAGTACATGAGTGCCACCCCTCAGCCTGCATATAGTTGGCATGTGGTTAATGTGGTACCACCAGAGGTATAGCCTTTCTCTTCATGTTGGGCCAGTCGACATTCCATCCAAGAGTGAATGAGGACTATCCACATCAATGTTGAATTGTTTGATTTGCATTTCCCTGGTGATATTGATGCAGAGCTTTCATTCATATTCTTTTTGACCAGCTTTTATTCATATTCGTTTATGCTCAGGTTTTTGCTTATCTCTTCCCTCAGTTTTCATGGGCAGCATTATTTTTTCTACTCAATTTGGACAGTGTTGTATATAAGTCAAGTATTAATGCTCGTCATCTCAATAGTTGGCAGATATTTTCTCCAAGTCTATGGGGCATTTGTTCTAGTCCTTTTTCATGGCTGTTCTCAGTTTGATGTAGTATCATTCCTTTGTTTGCTTCCATTTGCTTGGTCTATGGCTTTCAGTTGTTGATGGTACAGTGGAGTCAAATCACAGGGCTTGACCTGTGTTTTCTTCAATATAATCGACAGATTTGGGTCTATACTAAGGTCCTTTATTTTGTTTTGACTTCAGGGTGCTGCAAACAATTCAGTATGATTTGTTGGCAAAGTGCTACAGCGTTTCAATGAAACAATGTATGTTTTAACTGAACTAAAATAAATACATGTTTAATCACTAAAAAAAATAAAAAAAATAAAAATGGGGTTGAGTTACTTTTTTTTCTTTTTAGGGTCACATTTGTAATGCTCAGGGGTTCCTCCTGGCTCTTTGATCAGGAATTACTCCTGGCAGTGCTCGGGGGTCCATATAGGATGCCAGGGATCAAACCTGGGTCAGCTGCATGCAAGGCAAATACCCTTCCCGCTGTTCTATTGCTCCAGCCCCAGGTCCTGGATTTTCAGAAGCACAGTTACAAATGAAAATGTTTTGACATTTTTTCCTTTTTTATTTTATTATATGAAAGATATGGATTTCTCTGCATTGAATTTGCAACCTGCCTCATTCTGTAGCAGTCTACTGATTGTAATGGTTTTGGGGTAGACTATTTTGCGTTTTTCTCTGTTTAGTAGCTTTTAGTTTGTGTTTAACTTTTTTAAAAAATATGGATGCTCTTAATAACACTTTCTTGCCACTTGCTGTGTGAAAGACTTCAACAGTAATGGTGAGCGTAAGTAAACGTATTCCTGATCTTAGAGCGATGTTTTTTTTTAAACCTTATTTTAATTAATGAATAACTCTGTTTCGATTAGAAGACTGGTTCAAAGTGCCTGGCTCTATCACTGACACTTTCTCCCCCCCCCACTTAGGCATTTGTTTTGCAATACAGGTACTGAGAGGTTATCATGTTTGTTTCTTTGCCTACTTTCAGCAGGCAGTTCTTATTCAGAGTGATCATGAACCTTTGTCATAGTGCTTCCTTCTCTATCCCACCTGTCTTTTCCTCAATAGTTGAAGCTGACTTCCGACCATGGAAAAGTTCCCGCCCCTTGTTTATTCTATCCTTGGATATTGGTTTCATATTATGTTTTGCACATCTCACACATGAGTGCAATAATTCTGTGCCTGTCCCTCTCCTTCTACCTCAATTCAGACAGCTTGATGTGCTCCGTGTCCATCTATTTATAAGCAAATTTCATGACTTCATTTTCCTGACAGCTGTATAGCATTCCATTGTGTAGATGTACTATAGTTTCTTTATCAGTCTACTGTTCTCGG
The DNA here is from genome assembly GCA_021461705.1 of Cryptotis parvus. Taxonomy (NCBI): domain Eukaryota; kingdom Metazoa; phylum Chordata; class Mammalia; order Eulipotyphla; family Soricidae; genus Cryptotis; species Cryptotis parvus. Next base: position 28,564 of record JAJIBD010000663.1, on the reverse strand, counting down.
GCACTGGGATTGTTTCCAGTTTCTGGCTATTGTAAATAATGCTGCAATGAATATAGAAGAGCAGATGGTATTTCTGCTGTGTGTGTTTGGGCCCTGTGGGTATAATCCTAGGAGTGATATTGCTGGGTCAAAAAGGAGCTCAATTTAGAGTTTTTAAAGGAATGTCCATATTGTTTTAATACCCTAAAGTCAATGGCTTTCCTATACGTAAATAACAAAAGTGAAGAAAAGGGTATTAAAACACAGAAACAATCTCATTCACAATTGTGCTACAGAAAATCAAATGCCTAGAAATTAGTTTAACTAAGAATATAAACGATCTGTACAAAGAAAGCTACAAAATGCTGCTTTAAAAAGTAAAAGAGGACCTGAGGACCTGGAGACATATCCCCTGCTCATGGTTTGGGAGAATTAACATTATCAAAATGGTAATACTCCCTAGAGCTTTACACAGATTCATGCAGTCCTTATAAGGATACCCATGACATTCTTCAAAGAAATTGAACAAATACTCCTGAAATTTTTATGGAATAAAACCTCCACGAAGAGCTAAAGCAATCTTTGGAAAAAAGAGGTAGGGAGGTATCACCTTCCTGAACTTAAAACTCTAGTACAAAGAAGTAGTAATTACAATAGCATGGCATAGGAATAAGGAGAGACCTGTAAACCTATGGAATAGAACTGACTCTCCTGATACTCTCAAATAGATGATCACTTAATTTTCTATAAAGGAACAAAAAATATTATGTGGAGCAAAGAAAGCCTCTTCAACAAGTGGTGCTGGGAATGGGCAGGTACATGTAAGAAAATAAACTTAGACTTCCTCCTAACTTGTATCACTTCACTTGTATCACTTGTCTTCCCGTTGATCATCGATTTGCTCCAGTGGGCACCAGTAACTTGTCTATATGTCCTGTCACATGCTAGTGTAGCCCAAGGGCATCAGCTTGCTCCAGGAAAATAAAAGAGCCTCAAACCACTCCATCAGGTCATGGAAATGAGGTCTAGAATTGTTACTGGTATTTGGCATATCAAATACGACATAGGGGGCAAAGAGATAGCACAGTAGGTAGGGCGTTTGCTTTGCATCCAGCCGACCCGGGTTCGATCCCGGCATCCCATAAGGTTGGTCCCCTGAGTAACGCCAGGAGTAATTCCTGAGCAAAGAGTCAAGAGTAACACCTGAGTGTTGCCAATTATGGCCCAAAAAAAGTAAAAAAAATACAACATGTGTAGCTTGCCAGGCTCTGCCATGCGGGTGGGATCCTCTTAGGTAACACAAACTGAAGCAAACATACTGTTTGCAGATTTTTTTATACAAACACCAAGCCACCTCTCTGACTTTTTGTACAACATAGAAAATCCCGGGTCCTTCCACTGAAGGTGTCAATAGGAACCAATAGATAACAATACCCTGAACATTTGAGCATTTGCATGAAGTCAAGTTGCCAATTCCTAAGATTAATTTATGGCGCATGAAGCACAGTTCTAAATTACTCTTAACTGCCCTGTTCAATCCCTTTCCATGGACGATTGTTTTTCACTAATGTTATTAAATCTAATACCCATTGTTTCCCTTCTACAAAGTCTTCTGGTTAAAAGGAATACTCCCTCTAACACCTCCTTCTAACACATGCACAAAAGTCAGATCCAAATGGATTAATGATCTCAACATCAGACTTGAACTGATAAGGTACATCAAAGAAAACTTAGGCAATACCTTCTACGACATCGAAACTAAGGGCATCTTCAAAGACGAAACACCACTGACAAAGCAAATGGAAGCAAAGATAAATGGGATTGTATGAAAGTAAAAGCTTCTGCACCTTCTAACCTTTTTTTTTGCCTGAAATCTATGGCAGCAGATGGGGCTAGCTGGGTCCCCAGCTGTACTCACTGTCGGTTAGTGCCTCCAGCTTGTGTCTGGTGGACAATATTTCCCCTGACCCTTCCACCAAATAAAGAACAAGGCTGGAGGTTCCTGAAGGTTATTCTTTAATATTACTTTGTTTCATCTCTTGCTTGCTCTCTGCAGGAACCTCTCCTGGACCTCTGTCTCTCCCCTCCTGTAGGCTGCTCTCACTTTGGGGGATTTGTGCATGCTCATCTTGTGAGGGCCTCGCCTCTCACTTCTGGATCTCTCTCTTCAAGGCTTCAAGCTTCTGTTCCTCTCCCAGGACGTCTCCTGTCAGGACCCTTTTCCTGTGGTCCTTTCAGGTCAGGGCATTTTTATTCAGGGCTTCTTTTCTTCGGACTCCTCAGCTATGTCCCTATCTATTTCCTAGTTTCCCGTTTCATCTTTTTCTACCATGGCTGTGTCCCTTAATCCCCAGCTAATTCTTTGAGTTCCTCTGTGTTGCACTGCTGCCAGTGGTCCTAATACTCAGTAGCCCTGAGGCTCTGTAGCCCTGTAGCTTTGATACCAGCCCTCGGGCTCAGGCACTAGGTCTTGTGGCTCTGGTGCTGGTCCTCGGGCCTAGTCAACAGGAGCAGCTACTCCCTGCTACTGGTCATCTGGCTCAGGCAACAGGGGCCCCATGGCCTGCCTAGGTGCTGATCAGGCACCAGAGGCCGCTGTTGTCTGAGTCCGGCAGTCCCCCAGCCCAGGATGCTCTCTTGGGGCCCCTATTTATAGTCTTGGCCAGGTTCAGAACCCTGGCCTCCACTGTCTTGACAGACCTTGGGTGGTACTGCGCCTTTAGATCGCACATAGGTATTTAATGATTGAGCCTATGTGGTAAGACAACTTCAGAAATTATTTATTATGCAAAACTGAAGAACTGGGAATTTTGAGCAAGCTCTTATGTTATCCCTGACATTAGATAGAATTTGTCTCTTGAATGTAAACTTTTATTCCTATCAAAATTTTCTCCAGTTACTTTCAAATTATCTCAAAAAAGAAGTATTTTTCCTGTTCAAAGAATCTAAATTTCATTCATGAATAAATCATTAATACATTTCCTATGGTCTTTTAAAAATATGAGGCAATTATTTTTTTTGTAATGCATTTCAGTTGAAACATCCAGCACTGACCTCAATATATCACAGAATCGGTATCTGCAACGTTTGCAACAATTAAAGCGTAAGCTCAAACTGTGGCCTCGAGCAGGTATGTATATTTTCATTCTTTATATACACAAGAGTTATGTAAATGCATTTAGCGTCATACTTCAGCAGAAATACTAAATTATAGCACTGGTTTTGAGTGTATTAAGAAATTCTTTGATCTCTTTAAGCAGTAGTGCTTTGATAGGAGATGTCAAAATGTAACTGCAACTCAAGTTTGTTCGAATAGTGATTATAAGGGGCTCTTGTTTGAGATCAGTCTGTCTCCTAAACATCAGCAGAAAGAATAGTTTTCTTCTGAGGTGGGGCATGCCATATGCTTTTTGTATGGGCATTGAGATTAAAAGAGATATTTGATTAAATAACAGTGGAACTATAGTGAATATTCCTGTATCAATAAATATTCCTGCACATTCATGCTGTGGTGTCTTTGGCAGTTACACATTGATAGTAATATTAATTCATGTATTGTCTGGTAGTAAGAATTAATAATTGTGTGTTGCCTTATATCCTTCATTCTATTGTCTGAAAGAATACATTCATTGCCTGATTCACATCATACTTATCTTCCCCTATTCTGGCAACCACATATCTCCTTAATCACATATATTTAACCTTCACTCATTGTTGCAGGACTCCTAAGGGCCGCTGCATCTGCTCTGGATTGCCTCCCGCAAATCACTCCGTAGATAAGGGGGTAGTCTAAATGTGGCAGTTTATCGGACCATGTATGCTGTACTAGCTGGTATAAATATTCTCCCATGCTATCACAATCATCGTGGGACTAGCTAGATCTTACCAGCATATTAGCCTGGCCACGTAAGGACACCTAAGTAATTAGACCAGAGAGAAATGCTGTTTGCTTCCAAACAAACAAGCATGGCTCCCTGATAAAATATAAAACTACAATGAAGTAGAGGAGACTTGTGAAGGCTTGGAGAAATATTTAACTGGCATTGGTGTTGGTCTTTGGTACAGTGACATGCCATCTCAGAAACCCCCTTCTCTACATTTCAAAAGGCCTTCCCGGCTCAAAACATTAGCACAGTAAAGGCCCTAGGTGAGATGCAGGGAGGGGTTACCTGAGGGCATTGGACCCTCCCTGCTTTCCATAACAATGGGAGGAAGGTCTGAGTTGCGGGGGGGGCTATAAACTTGCCGGTTCCCGCTCTCCCGGGCTTCTTCTTCCCGGTGGGATCTCGCCTTGTGAGCGTTTATTCCCCTTGGAAGTTTCACACATGGTGGTCGCCATCTTGGCCTACACGTGGCTGGGGTTCTAGCCTGGAATCCTAAGCATCGGGTTTTTCCTTTTGCTGATTTGTATGCCTGAACCTGTGATAAGTAAAGTCTTTTAAAACCGCATCGGATTCCTGAGTGTTCATCCATTCCTCGCCTGCTTCGGAGGTAGAAGGGAACTTCGCTTCCCGGCACTGTCGGGGACCCTGGCGGAGCGCCCCAACAACTCATGACTTCTGTCCCGATGGCTCAGTTGTATTTTAACAGGATATTAGTTTATGTTATGCTTTCAGAAATTGATTAATCACCATTTTGAAACATATAAGCCATTGACTGTTCAGCAAGTACTAATGAAAGAGTTGTAAGAATCCCACTCAAATATCCAGGATATATATTATATATATGTATATGTATATATATATGGATGTATATATGTAATATATATATATATATATATATATATATGGATATATATATATATGTAAGGCAAGTCTTTTCCAAGCCCTGCCCAGGTATGCCGATCCAAAGACTCACACAAGGGGCAGAGCTGAGACTTGCTCTCTCTGTGTCCATTTGATCACGAGGCGCCCGGGAGGGATGGTGGGTTTTAGCGCTGGCCCGCCACCCCAGTAGAGCCTTGCAAGAAGCCAGAGAAACCCCACATCATGAGGGCCACCATTTTCCACATCCAGACTCCCCTCTTCTCAGAGCTTAACCCATCAGAAGAGCTGATCACAGCCCCCTCGCAGTTCATCAATAAATGCTCAAGTTTTGAGGTGACTATAAGAGTATCCCACCTGCACGGCAGAGCCTGTCATGCTACCCGTGTGGTTTTCAACATGCCAAATACCAGTAACAATTACATATGTCATTCCCATGACTTGATGGAATGGTTTGGGGCTCTTTATGTTCCTGGAGCGGGCAGATGCCCTTGGGCTATCTCAACTGACAGGACATATTGAGATGAAGTAAATCGATGATCTACAGGAAGTCTGTGATCAGTGATATATGTAAAATAAAGAGAATATATATATATATATATATATATATATATATATATATATATATATATATATATGGATATGTCAAGAGTTATGACCTCCGTCGCTGTTCCAGAGCAGAGTCAGGGACGTGTCTCGTTTGCCAAGACATCAAAAAATCAGATGGGCTGGACATGTAATGCGATTTGGAGATGACCACTGGACTAGAGCCGTTTCCAAATGGATCCCATGGATTTCAAAAGATCACGTGGCCTCCCACCTACAAGATAGCCAGACTTCTTTGTCAAGACCCTGAACGAACGGTTTGAGGCCATTCGTATTCCTGAAGGAACCAAATGCCATTGGGCTACACTGGCATGTGATAGGGTCAAATGGAAATATTACTGGCACCCGCTTGAGAAAATCGATGAATAACAGGATGTCAAGTGATCAAGTGATATCAGGACAAAAACAGGAAAACCACAGTCAACTCAATCAAAAAATGGGGAGAAGATATGAACAGCAACTTCCTCAAAGAAGAAATGCAAATGGCCAAAAGGCATATGAGAAATGCTCTTTATCACTAACCATCAGTGATAGAGAGCAATCAAAACAAGGTATCATCTCACAGCCTGGAGTCTGGTACAGATCCCAAAGTGCAGGAACAACCAGTGCTGGTGTGGATAGCTGGGGGTGGGGGCGGGTTCTCATCCATTGTTGGTGGGAGTGCCAACTGTTCCAGCATTTTTGGAAAACAATATGGCTATTCCTCCAAAAACTAGAAATTGAGCTCCGATTCGACCCAGCAATACAACTCATGGGAATATGCCCTGGGGCCCTAAAACTCAAAGAGGTTTGAGTTACATTTTTTAAAAATTTAATATAGTGACCAGTTTCTCCAGCACACATGTGGAATAGTCGTTCCTGGCTCCATTTTATCTTCATTGCTCTTTGTCAAGATGAATTATTCATATACCTGAGATTCTTTTTTTATTCTTTTTGGGACACACCCAGCGATGCTCAGTGGTTACTCCAGGCTCTTCACTCAAGAATTACTCCTGGAGGTGCTGGGGACCATATGGGGTGCCGGGATTGAACCTGGGTTGGTCACGTGCAAAGCAACCGCCCTCCCTGCTGTGCTATTGTTTGGCCCCCATGAGATCCTGTCTGTGTATTTTCAACTGTTTCATTGGTCTCAGAATCTATCCTGAATCCAATATCACACTGTTCATTGATGCCAGTACCTTTCAAGCAGTTTGAAATCGGACAAGAAACATTCCCTCACCTTATTTATTCCAAGGATTTCTTTGGTTGTTATGAAGCTATAATTACTCTCTCTGTAGATCAACGATTTGATGATACTTTTTTTAAAATGTTGTGGATATTTTAAGATTGTTAAATTTATTATAGCACCATGAGATACACAATTACAAAACTGTTCATTTTTGTCATACAGTGTTCTGTACGACAGAAACCCTCTTCTTCTTCCTCCTCCAATTCTTGTAATTCTTCTTCCTCCTCCTCTTCTTCCTTCTTCCTTCTTCTTCCTTCTCTTCCTTCTTCTTCTTCTTCTCCTCCTTCTTCCTTCTTCTTCATCTTCTCCTCCTCCCTCTTCCTCCTCCTCCTCCTTCTTCTCCTTCTTCCTTCTTCTTCATCTTCTTCCTTCTTCTTCTTCTTCTTCTTCTTCTTCTTCTTCTTCTTCTTTTCTTCTACTCCTTCCTCTTCTTCCTTCTTCTCTTTCTGCTTCTTCATTCTTTTTCTTCATCATCTTCTTCCTTCTTCTTCTTCTTCTTCTCCTTCCTCTTCTTCGTTCTTCTTCTTCTTCTTCTTCTTCTTCTTCTTCTTCTTCTTCTTCTTCTTCTTCTTCTCTTTCTCCTCCTTCTGCTTCTCCTTCTCCTCCTCCTCCCCCATCCTCCTTCTCCTTCTCCTCTTCCTTCTCCTTATCCTTCTCCTCCCCCTCCCCCTCCCCCTCCTCCTTCTCCTTCTCCTCTTTCTTTCCCTTCTCCTCCTTCTCCTTCTTTTTCTTCTCCTCCTTCTCCTCTCCTCCTGCTTCTCCTTCTTCTTTCCCTTCCCCTAACCCTTCTCCTCCTTCTCCCTCCTCCTTCCTTCTTCTTCCTCCTCCTTCCTCCTCTTCTCCTTCCTCCTCCTCTCCTTCATCCTCCCAGGTTCTGGATTTTCTAGGCTATGTTATAAATGAAAATGTTTTTTAGGCTTTCCCTCTTTGAAAAGAGGGAAATTTCCAGAAATGGAAATGTCCTTGTATTCTCATAGAAAAGACATGGATTTATCTGCTTTGTATTTGCAGTCTGCCTCGTTACTATACCAGTCTACTGTTTGTCATAGCTCTTAATACCACTACATGCTCTTAATACATCTTTCTTGCCCACATTCTATGTCAAAGAATGTCAAAGAATTCCAATAGGTGGTGCAAGTAAGTAAAATTATGCCTGAACTTAGAGGGAAGGCATTTTTTTTTCATTGAGTGTGATGTTCAGGAGGGAGGGCCGGTTCAGGCCCTGGCCCACCACCCAAACATAACACCTCAGAAGAAGCCAAAGGAACCACCACTTCATGATGAGAGCCATTTTAAACATCCGGGATCCACAGATTGTCAGAGCTCCACCCATCCAGTAGAGATACCTGATCAAATTGTGTAGCTGAGGGTTTGGTGTGGTTTTCCTTGGAGCCAGGTTCATCCCCAGCATCCCATACAGTTGGTTCTGCCCCCAACCCACACACCCCCCCCCACCCACACACACACGCACACACATACATACTGCTGCACTATCTGGAATGATTCATGAGTTCACAGCCACAAATAAGTCGTGAGAACTGCAGGGAGTGGCCAAAAAAGGAAACCAAATCAATACTATAAAATATTGATATAATATTGATATTAATAGATCCCAGTATATTTATTGCACCTCCATGATTGTGTGAAGAACACTGAGAGAGAGACACAAAAGGAACCCTGTCTTCCAAAACTCTCAAGCTCATTCACCTGCGTGGCAAGGCTTGAGCCTCAGGCCACCAAGTGCTAACATCCAAGCTCGCAAAGCAGTGCAGAGAAGTGGTAAAGGAAGACCTCTAATAGAGAACAGCAGAAATACTGGCCGATGCACCAGAAGCTGGGAAAAGCATTCACAATGCCCGCCTGTCCTTCGCCAACTATAAGACCAAGATGACTGCCCTTGAAGTCCTGATGGATCTATCACGTCTTCCAGAAAGGCAGTGGAGAAGATTATCCAGGACTTCTACTCGGATAGCTTTGATAGCCACATCCACTTGCTCACGTACCAAATACTGCAGGATGGATATGGCTTTCCCAGCATTCTCCCTTCTGAAATCCAACATGCCATTTCGTTGGTAAAGAAGCAAACAGCACCTGGCCCAGACAATGTCAGACCAGAACACCTGAAGAATTTGCCATCAGTATTTTTTTTTTTTACAAATTATTCATTTTTTGTAAAGAGCACTTTAAGGAGCCTTGGAATATTGAGCACTGTAGCGCAAGCTTACTGCGTTCCAATATCTTATCCTGTGAATAGAATCATTAGAAAAACTTTTTTCATTGATTTGGAAAACTTTTTTTGTACTGAGCACTGTGATCAGAGTCCAAAGCCACGAACATGATAGAAGGAATCTGCAGCAGCCAAGTTCTTTTTCTGTAAATCTCTGAACAAAAGCATTGAAAAATTTTTAAAAAATATTTTATTATAAAGATGTTAGATATACAATTACAAGATGTTCATGTTTGAATTTTGGTTCTACAGTGTTCCAAAACCCATCCCTCCAACCCTGCTCATCTCTCATCACCAATGGCGCACCTCCCTCCCCCTTTCCCCAGCCAGCATCCATGGCAGGTTTTTTTTTCTCATTTCTCTCTTTCACTCACTCCCTCTCTCTCTCCTTCTCTCTTCCCTTTCTTATGCATTGTAGATTGTAATATATTCTAGAACACGATTGGTTCGTCTCTTTTGATATAGCAGGTCCAGACCAAAAATATCGCGACTATTATGGTGAGCGAGTCTCATCCAGCTGCTTCTGAGGACCTACATAGGTGATGGGCCCACTCCCAAAACCCATCTTGTCTCCTGGGAGTCTCGTGGTCAGCTGCGCTAGGGCAGAGTCGGATGGCAGCTCTCCCCCATGCATCTGAGTCTCTGCATCATAGCCGAGCACTTCGAGGCAGTTTGTGGGCGGGGCCACCAGACCCCTGGGACAGGTCAGAGAGGGGATTGGGGACACCAGTTCCATATCCAGGAAAACCCGGTGACTTCTGCCTCTGATTGCCGCCTACCTGGGCTTGAACTTGGCTGCTCTGAGATGCTCGTCAGATCAGCATCTCTCATGGGTTCTGATGAGCTGTGGGGTCTAGACTGTGAGAAAGGTGGCTATTATGGTGAGAGAGTCTCATCCGGCTGCTTCTGAGGACCTACAGAAGTGATGGACCCACTTCCAAAACCCATCTTGCCTCCTGGGAGCCTCATGGTCAGCTGAGCTAGAGGAGAGCCAGATGGTAGTTCTCCCCTGTGCATCTGAGTCTCTCATCATTCTCTGTATCTCTATTTCTGTCTCTGTATTTCTCTCTCTTCTCCTACACCTTGTGACTTGCCTTACGTTTTATGATGCCATTATCTATGTGTATATTCAGTAGTGATTTCTAATGTGACATTATAGTTCCTCATTCCCCATCAACCTCCCCAGTTTGTTACAACTACAGTGATCATTATGTTGTACAGATGTGAAAGATCCTGTGAAGGACCTGGTCCTAGCATACTTTGTTATCTAAGCCTCTTGCGCATCTTCGCCTTCAGAGATACCAACTCCGTGGAGATTCTCAGTTTTTGAGTCTGCCTCCTCTGGAAATTTCTTTTCTTCCTCTAGGTTATCATCAAGCTTTAAGATCTGTTTGCTAGATTTAATTTCATGACTCTCTAAAAGACAAGCGGGAGTTACAAAAGCCAGGACTGCTGCTAGCACCTGAAAAAGCAGGTGAAACCAGAACAAAGAAAAAACTTCCGAGAAGTAACCCATTTTACCTCACGGTTGGGAGGCAGATGATCTCTGTCCGATGATGGTCAGGCCAGATGATATCCATCGAGCCCACCCAGGGATGCCAGATATTGGGAAGCCACTGGGGTCCCCAACAGTACCAGAACAGAAATTCTCTTCTACCTCTGAGGCCCCCGGGAATGAATGAAAACTCATAAGTCTGGCGCAGTTCCAAAAGGTACAATTGTTTTACCACCTTAATCCAATATAATGAAAGAACTCTAGCTCTGGTCAGAACTTGGAGCATACAAGAGAGCCCACGTCTCCCACCAAAGAGAAAGGATCTCAGCCAAGAGGAGTCCTACCCAAAAAAAGGGGAAAAGGAGAAGGAGCCTCAAGTCAGTCCCCTTATATACATGGAAGTAATCCTATCATGGACAGGGAGGGTCCTGTCAACAAAGAACCCTAAGCAGTGTAGGATGGCGATGTCACACCCTATTATAGGTATAAACAAAGGATTATGCCAAGGACTACTCCCTTCTTCCGAGATTATCTCTTATGTAAAACACTGGAGAGAGAGAGAGAGAAGGGACTGATAAAAAGAAACACATCTTAATTTTATGTGTTGTATGTAATCTAGATTTTACCCACAAGGTCCTTCTTATTTATTATCTGCACCAGTGTGATTCTGAGTATCTTGTCAATTTCAAGCCCGGCAAGCTGCCTGTGTCATATTTGATAAGCCAAATACGAGTAACAATTATATTAGGTCATTACCATGACCTAATATAATTGTTTGTGGCTCTTTATGTTCCTGGAGCCAGCAGATGCCCTTGGGCTCTCTAATATCTAATGGAGATATTACTGGTGCCCGCAAATAGATGATGAACGGGAAGATAGTGATAGTAATAGTGATTCTGAGTATCCTGTCCTCGTATACTGAAAGGGTCGCACTCACTTGCGTGAGGGCACGCTAGTATGATCCTTACAATTATCTTAAAGATAGTCTCAAAGTAGCCAGGGTGGTAATCTCCTGGTAAATTCTAACTGTCCCATGCTGGGTGCATTGCGTATAAGAGGAGCTCTGCCCAATCTAGAAAACATAGAAGTCTTTGTAGAGTTTATAAGTCAGAAATTATTCAGAGTCAAGGTGACTTCTGCAACTGCCACACCCTCTATCAGTGTTTACATAGAAGAGATATCTCATTCAAATGAACCTTGGCTTAAGAACATGTAAGTAGATTAAGCTGTGAGTGGGTAAAAGAGCCAAGCTCCCAAACTAGCTAAGCCTGTCATCCAACAGTAGAGGACCAGTACAAAGAAAACTTCAAAACACTGCTTCAAGAAAAAAATAAAGGGCACAGGAGTAAGTGGAAACATGTTGCTGCTTCTGGATTGGGAGAATCAACATTATCAAAATGCCATTACACCATAAAGCGCTATCCAGATTCAATGCAACCCCTATGAGTATTCCTATGATATTTTTCAGAAGTTGACCAAATATTCTTGGAATTCATATGGAACAGTAAACATCCACAAATGAATCCTTGGGAAAAGAAGATGGGAGACATCTCCCATCTTCTTTTTCAAAAGAAGATGGGAGACATATCCCTGCCAGGTACACCTGGCAGAGCAGAAACCAGCTTTTCCCGTTGTGCGCGGTCGCTGCAAGGCCACGCGATTTACCTCCAAATTACCATAAATATTCTCCCCATCCCTCTGAGAGAGCCCTACAAAGTAATGAGAATATAGTGTCCGCATGGCAGAGCCTGGCAAGCTGTCCAATGCGTGTTCGATATGCCAAATCCAGTAACAGAAATGTTTATTTTCCTGACCCCAAAAGAGCCCTTAATATGGCAGCAGTAAGAAAGGCAAACAAGCAGTGCCTGATAAAATTTCATGGCCATCCTAGGCTGCCAAAACGAAGAAGGACTAAAATGACTGTCTGTACTTTCAAAGCACGGACGCTGGCATCAGAAGCATATATTGAGGATCTGATGCTGCAAGCAAAAAAAGATCAAGTACGACATCATTGGTCTGACTGAGACGAGGAGGCGTCAGTTGCATCATGCTGTATTTGACAACGGAGAAGAATTGTTCCTTGGAACATGCAACGAAAGAGGCATCGGTGGCATTGGTGTCCTTGTCAACACAAACATGGCAGTCAACATTGATTCATTTGAATGCCTAACAAACCGAATAGGACGATTACACTTGAAGAGATGTGGCCCACTGCCAGCAATTTCTATCTTCATTGTCTACGCACCAACATCCACATACAAAGAAGATGAAATTGAGAAATTCTACATGGAATTGGAGGAGTTCTATAAAAAAAGATCACACTTTCTACAAGATCATAGTGGGTGATTTTAATGCCAAGATAGGACCAAGAAGATCAGCTGAAGAACTCCACATCGGGATCCATGGCCTAGAATGGAACGAACAGGGTGAGAGACTATCTGAGTTCATCATGTCCACCAAGACCATTCATGGGAACTCACAGTTCCAGAAAGCTGAAGCGAAACGTTGGACATGGGAATCTCCTGGTGGACAGTTCCACAATGAAATGGACCACATCATCTTCAATCGACGGTTTTGTATGACAGATTTAGCAGTCGTCCCCAAATTCCAAAAAGGATCGGACCACCGTCTCCTTCGTGCAAAATTCTACTTCCCGCAAGGGGGAGAAAAGGCTGCAAGTTTAAGAAGAGAACTCCCAGAACGACCACCAACTGGGAACTCTTTGGCACCATTGCAGCAACATGGGAAGATGCCATCATTGACGACATCGATGAAGAATACAACCAACTGGTTTAGGACCTCCATGATTGTGCGAAGAATGCTGAGAGAGAGAAAGACACAAAAGGATGCCTGTCTTCAGAAACTCTCAAGCTCATTCGCCAACGTGGCAAGGCGCGAGCCTCAGGAGACCAAATGCTAACATCCAAGCTTGCTAAACGGTGCAGAGAAGCGAAAAAAGAAGACCTCAAAGACAGAAGAGCAGAAATACTGGAAGATGCAGCAGAAGCCTGGAAAAGCATTCGCACCGGCCCACCTGTCCTTCGCCAACTATAAGACAAAGATGACTGCCCTCCGACGCCCTGATGGATCTATCACATCTTCCAGAAAGGCAATGGAGAAGATTATCCATGACTTCTACTCAAATCTTTTTGATAGCCACATCCACCTGCCCACATACCAAATTCAACAGGATGGATATGTCATTCCCAACGTTGTCCCTTCTGAAATCTGACATGCCATATCGTCGGTAAAGAAGGGAACAGCACCAGACCCAGACAAAGTCAGACCCCAACACCTGAAGAATCTGCCATTGGTACTCATCAATACACTAGCTCGGCTCTTCACATGCTACCTGTCCGAATGCAAGGTGCCCTCCCAATGGAAAACCAGCAGGACAGTTCTACTGTTCAAGAAGGGAGACATTCACGACATCGGCAACTATCGCCCCATCTGCCTGTTGTCCGTCGGTCTACAAGCTGTTTACACGAGTCATCCTGAACAGGATTAGAAGAACACTAGATGAAGGACCACCATGCGAGCAAGCAGGCTTCCGGAAAGGATTCAGCACAATGGACCATATCCACACAGTAACCAAGCTCATCGAGGTTTGTAGGGAGTACAAGATGCCGCTCTGTCTCACGTTCATTGATTTACAGAAAGCCTTTGATTCTGTGGAGACTGAAGCAGTCATCGAAGCCCTACTCAAACAGGGTGTTCAAACCCAATACATCAAGATCCTTCGTGAGCTGTATTACGGATTCACCACCAGGATCTCACCATTCTACAAAGAAGTGATCATTAATGTGAAAAGAGGGGTTTGACAGGGTGATACCATTTCACCAAAACTCTTCAGCGCCACCCTTGAGAACATCATGCGACAATTAGAATGGGAAGGAATGGGAGTGAAGATAGATGGCCGGCAACTACACCACCTCCGCTTTGCTGATGACATCGTTCTAATAACACCAAACATTAGCCAAGCAGCACAAATGCTGACTGAGTTTGACAGAGAATGTGGAAAGATAGGTCTACAGCTGAATTTAAAGAAAATTATGTTCATGAAGAATGAACTAGTTCCAGAGGCCCCATTCACTCTCAATGGAACAAACATCTCTGAATGCAGCAGTTATGTGTACCTAGGTCGAGAAATCAACATGATGAACGACCTAAAACCTGAGCTGCACAGGAGGAAGAGAGCGGCATGGAATGCCTTCAAAGGCATTGAAGAAGTAGTTAAAATGACAAAGAACCTCCGGCTCCGGGCACATCTCTTTGACTCCACAGTTCTCCCTGCATTAACATACGCCTCAGAGACCTGGGCCCTATGAAAGCAGGATGAGAAGGCTATTCGGGTCTCCCAGAGAGGAATCGAAAGGGCTATGCTTGGAATATCACGCCTCACTCAAGTGAGAGAAGGAATCCAGAGTTCTGACCTCCGTTGCTATTCCAGAATCGGGACGCTATCTCGTTTGCCAAGGCATCGAAAATCAGATGGGCTGGACATGTAATGCGATTTGGAGACAACCGCTGGACTAGAGCCATTACCGACTGGATCCCACGGGATGGCAAAAGATCACGAGGCCGCCCACCTACAAGATGGTCAGACTTCCTTGTAAAGACCCTGAAGGAACGGTTTGAGGCTCTTCATATTCCTGAATCAACCAGATACCATTGGGCTACATTGGCACATGATAGGGTCCAATGGAAATGTTACTGGTGCCCGCTTGAGCAAATCGATGAATAACGGGATTCAAGTGATCAAGTGATCAAGTGAGACATCTCTATTCCCAACTTCTATGTGTACTATAAAGTGGTAGTAATTAAATCAGCATGGTATTGGAGTAAAAACAGACATGTGGATCTATGGAATAGATTTGAATATCCTGACACATACTCTCAAATATATGATCATTTAATCTTTGATGAAGAAGCAAAAAACAAAGTGGAGCATAGAAAGCCTCTTCAACAAGTGGTGCCTGGAAAAGTAGGTGACTCTGTATGAAAGAATGAAGTTGGACCTCTGTCTAACGCCATGCATAAAATTCTGATCAAAATGGATTAAAGATCTCAATATCAGGCATGAATCCATAATGTATATCGAAGAAAACATAGGCAAAATGCTCCACAGCATTGAAGTTAAAGATATCTTCAAAGATGAAACACCATTAACAAAGCAAGTAAAAGCAAAGATAAGCATATGGGAGAGCATGAAACTGAAAAACTTCTGCACCTCAAAAGAAACAATGACCAAGATATAAAGGGAACCCAAGGAGTTTAAAAGACGATTTATTTACCGAACGCTCATCTGATAAGGTGTAATTTTCCAAGATATATAAGGCACTGGTAGAACTTTACAAGAAGAAAATATTCAGCCCTGTCAAAAGCTTTGGACCATTATGCACTGAAAATGAAAGTTAACCACACAGAAACAGAGAGTCAAAACAAACAGCTGGAAACTAAAGAAATCACTGCAGAACAAACAGTGGGTAATAGAGGAAATCAAAGGAAATCCGAAGATTCCTAGAAACAAATGAAAATGAAGACATGAGCTATCAGAACTTGTGGGATACAGCAAAAGCAGCATTAAGAGGAAAATTCATAACTCTGTAACATTCATTTCAGTAAAAACGAGGCCACATAACCTGACTTCACAGCTCAAAATATTAGAAAAGGACAGATATAGAATGACTGCATTTATTTGCAAGATATAAAAATGTATATAGTATGCTCAGCCCAGCAGAGCTTCGCGAAGAAACTAGAGGAACCCCCACACATTGAGGGCTGCCATTTTCCACATCCAGACTCCCCTGTCATCAGAGCTCCACCCAGCAGAAGAGCTGATTACAGCCCAGTTCATCGAAACCCACCCTGCAGCAGTCTTTTTCTTTTTTTTTAATTAATACTTTATTTGAAGAAATAGCAGAAAACACAAAGAACATCCAGCTCCATGTATATCTCTTCAACTCCACCTTTCTCCCTGCATTAACATATGCCTCAGAGACCTGGGCCCTATGAAAGCAGGATGAGAATGCTACTCCGGTCTCCCAAAGAGGAATCAAAAGAGTTATGCTTGGAATATCACGTCTTGCTCAAGTGAAAGAAGGAATCCGGAGCTCCGACCTCCGTCGCTGTTCCAGAGTCAGGGATGCTGTCTTGTTTGCCAAGGCATCAAAAAATCAGATGGGTTGGACATTTAATGCGACTTGGAGACGACCGCTAGACTAGAGCCATTACCGACTGAATCCTGCTGGATGTCAAAAGATCACGTGGCCGCCCACCTACAAGATGGTTAGACTTCTTCGTCAAGACCCTGAACAAACGGTTTGAGGCTCTTTGTATTCCTGAAGCAACCAGATGCCATTGGGCTACACTGGCACGTGATAGGGTCAAATGGAAATATTACTGGCTCCTGCTCGAGCAAATCGATGAATAACGGGATGTCAAGTGACCAAGTGATCAAGTGAAGATATACAATTACAAAGTTGTTTATGTGTGGTTGTTTCAGTCACACAGTATTCCAGAACTCATCCCTCCACCAGTGCCTGTTTCCCACCACCACTGTCCCCAATTCCCTACCCCTCCAATAGCCTGCCTCTATGGCAGGTTCTTTATCTCTATTCTCACTTTTCTCTCTCTCTTTTTTCTCTCTTCCTTCTCTAACATATTTTGGATTGTAATACATAGAAATAGAGGTCTTCATGGGAATCTTTTTGTGGCAATCTTTTTCAAGCCCAGATTGGGTGTGCTGATCCAGAGACTCACATACATGGGTCAGAGCTGCTACCGGCTCCCCTTGTGTCCATGTGATCGTGAGGCGCCCTGGAGGGAAGGCGGGTTCTAGCCCTGGTCCACCACCACAGCATAGTCTCACCAAAAAACACAGAGGAATCCCCGCACCATGAGGGCCGCCATTTCCCACATCCAGACTCCCCTCTCATCAGAGCTCCAACAGCAGAAGAGCTGATAACAGCCTGGCTTGCTCAGCCGCAAAACGTCTGTGCTGTTCATCAACAATAGCTCGAGATTAGAGGTGACTACAAGAGTATCTCTCACTCGCATGGCAGAGCCTGGCATGCTACCCATATTGTATTTGATATGCCAAATACCAGTAACAATTATAGAACTCATTCCTATGACTTGATGGAATGATTTGAGGCACTTTATGGTCCTGGAGCTAGCAGGTGCCCTTGGGCTACACTATTATGTGACAGGACTTATGGAGATGTTACTGGTGCCTGCTCGAGTAAATGGATGATCAACGGACAGACACGTGACTAGTGATGCAAGTGATGATACCAATATCCAAGGTCAGGCAAAACATGGATCAGGAGGTCTTGTTAATGAGTGGAATCAACTGCAAGTGTGTGGGAGACAGAGGTTAGTAAGATAGAGAAGAAAACAGTGCTAATCGTTGGAAATGATACTAGCCTAGAACTGAACATTGAATGTAGGCAAAGGGTTATACATGATAACCTCTAAATGTATGTATTGCAAGCCACAATATATAAGATAAAGAAGAGAGTGAGAGTGAGAGAAAGGAAAGAGGTTAAATGCCTGCCATAGAGGCAGAGTGTAGGAGGGAGGAGGGAATTGGAGACTTTGGTGGTGGGGAATGGGCACTGATGGAGGGATGTAGTATACTGCATGACTGAAAACCAAAATGAATGTCTTTGTAATTGTCTATGTCTAGGTGGTGCAATAAAAATCACTTGTATCACTTGTCTTCCTGTTGTCCATCAATTTGTTCAAGCAGGCTCCAGTAATGTCTCATGCAATGTCCTTGTCACATGCTAGTACAGCCCAGTAGCATCTGCTTGCTCAGGAACCTGAAGAGCCTCAAACCGTTTGTTCACGTCATGGGATTGAGGTCTATTATTTTACTTTTATGGCATATTGAATATGACACTGGTAGCTTGCCAGGCTCTGCCGTGTAATAAATATATATTTTAAAAAATTATAAAATAAAATAGCAAAAGAAATAATGGGTTAATAGTTTGGGGTTTTTTTTGTTTT
The DNA here is from genome assembly GCA_021461705.1 of Cryptotis parvus. Classification (NCBI taxonomy): domain Eukaryota; kingdom Metazoa; phylum Chordata; class Mammalia; order Eulipotyphla; family Soricidae; genus Cryptotis; species Cryptotis parvus. The sequence continues at coordinate 10,253 of JAJIBD010000663.1, read as the reverse complement.
TTGTGTTTCAAGACAAGATAAAATGCCTGGTACTGGGAAAACACTGAAAGAGAATAACAGGGACCGGTATTATTGCACTGCGTGTAGGGCATTTGCCTTGCATGCAGCCGACCTGGGTTTGATTCCCTGGCATCCATATGGTCTCCCGAGCACCACAAGAAGTAAATCCTGAGTGTAGAGCCAGGAGTAACCCCAAGCATTGCCTGCTTTGATAATAAAAAATTATAATTTAAAAAAAGAGAATAACATGGAGGGAAAAAAAATCCTCCAGCCCTAGTGGTGAACCTGAACTTGCTTGCCCCCAGTCATAATATCCATCCAAAGAACATTCTTCCCTTGTCTCATCAACCTCATATTTAACACTGCCAGATTTCATTTACTTTATAATTCGATCATGATAAATTTTAAAATCCATTCTAACTTCCAAAGATCTCTGGAGACTAGTTTCAGCGGTCTGATATAATGTTCATTTACATTTCTTGTTTTTTTATATACTTGTATGAGGTTTAAGAGGTTTATTATTCCAATAAAACACTTTTAAGATTTATCACAAGCAAAAAGCAATAAACAAAAAACACACAACAGAAACACCAACTGCACCTTTATGTTCATTGCAGCACTATTCACAATAGCTAGAATATGGAAACAATCATTGTCCAAGAACAGAGGACTAAATAAAGAAATTATGGTATATCTGCACAAGGGAATACTATGCAGCTCTTAGGAAAAAAAGTTATTAAATTTTCTTATAAATGAATGTACATGGAGAGTAACATGCTGAGTGAAATTAGTCAGAAGAAAAACAGATATAGAATGACTGTATTCATTAGCAGTATACAAAAAAATAATATATAGAAAGGCGAATCAGGGCAGGAGTACTTGTCAATGGTTGGCATCTACCACAAGTGTGTGGCGGTCAGCAGTTAACTAAGATAGAGAAGGGGACAGTGTGCTAATCATTGTTAGAACTGGTATTACCAGACTAGAACTGAGCATCGAACATAGGCAAAGATGATAACCACTAAATGTACATGTTGCATGCCACACTGTAGCAATGAAGAGAGAGAGAGAAAGAGAGAGAGAGAGAGCCTGCCATAGAGAAAAGATGGGGAGGGGAGGGAGTCAGGGGACACTGGTTGTGGGAAGTGGGTACTGGTGGAGGAATGGGTGCTAGAAGACTGTGTGACTGAAACCCAATCGTGAAAAGCTTTGTAATTGTACATCTCACAGTGATATAATACAATAAATAATAATATAATGACAATGAAACTAAGTCATAAAAGTGGTAAAATAATAGAAAACAGTGAATGAATAAATAATTTTCATCAAGAAAAGGAGAAGAGAAAAAATCTGGTTTCCACTAACAGCATCACTTCATTTGAATCCCATTATTCATCGATTTGTTCGAGCGGGCACCAGTAAATTGGACCCTATCACGTGCCAATGTAGCCCGATAGCATCTGGTTGATTCAGGAATATGAAGAGCCTCAAACCATTCCTTCAGGGTCTTGACAAAGAAATAACTAAAAGCATCTCTAAGCAGAATCTTTTTAAGAGTCTTTGAGAGCTTGCTATTTTTCTTTCAAAGAACACGCAGACATGCAAACTTCTGCTAAAGTTACTCCTTCCACATCAGAAGCTAGTATACCATCTGAGGAGGAGGCTGACACCAGAAATAAGGTAAGTTCATCGGTTCAATAGACACATGTTATTGGTTTCAGATTTTTGTTGTTAAATCCAAGCGTAGAGGAAAAAAATGACAGTATTCATTAAGTCATTTTATGTTGGAGCATGGAACAATTTACTGGCTCCATCTCTCAGAAATTTGTCATCAACTCACTGGTTTTGACAAAATATTCTCCCAGAAAACCTCATACTTCACACTCAGTTGACATGGACAAGTGTCATCAGAGCTCAATGTTCATTGGCTACTGTAAGCATCCCTGCATTATTGTGAAGTTAAAATGATTGTTTTCTGCCTTTCATTGGAATCACAGTCAGATGAGTTATTGCCATTCATTGTTCTGATAATATGTCAGTGGCATTTGTGTAACTGCTGAGTGTCTATTTCAGTAGAAGACATTTTTCTCAAGTTTTTCTCTTTCTATGGAGTGGGAGAGACAGCACACTGGACAGGGCATTTGCCTTCATGCTGCTGTCCTTGGTTCGATCCTTGATTTCTCATATGGTCACCTGAGCACCGACAGGAGTAATTCCAAGTGCAAAACCAAGAGCAACCCCTAACCATTGCGCGTGTGATCCAAAGGAAAAAAAATTCTGTTTCTTGTATTATTCAAAAGGACTTTATGCTCTACCAAGACTCAAATGTTTCTATACAGTGTGGGAGGGACTCTTTATATTTTGACACTTTTCTTCTATTTTTTTAATTTGTTTTGGTGAGCAGCAAACCCAGTGGTTCTCAGTTCTTATTTCTGCCCTGAGTTTAGGGATTACTCCTGTTGGGTTTGGGGCACGGTGTCTGATGGCGGGCTGTGTTGGCTCTCTGGACTGGGGAGATGGTTCACGGTGAAAGAACATTCCACTGTCATAGTTTCCCCTTCTATTTTTTGACACCTTTGCCTCACCACTATCTGGCTTCTGAATGATACTAAATGACAGATGACTGAGGAAAAGGATGCACTTTGGGGTCTGATTCTTACACTGCTTGCTTTTTTTTCAGATAGAAGAACAGGAAGAAGATGGTATGTACTGTGAAGTTCATCAAAGTTCTTGAGTTCTTTTACAGCACAGTCATTCAAATTTAGCATTCTGTAGAGGTTACAAGTATGCATTAAAGGGAATCATAACTTTTTATCTGGAAAAATATTTTCAGAAGCATTTTGTAACCTCTATCAATGATGGAGTTTGGTGAATCGACAGGTATGTTAAGAGATAAAATTCTGAGTGTGGATGTGAGCTATCCTATTTGCATGCTTCTATTCCATTGACATCTACCCTCAAAAACCCTTTATTTTCTTTTTTTTAACATTTTATTATACCACCGTGAGATATACAATTACAACATTGTTCACGCTTGGGGGTTTCGGTCACACAGTGTTCCAGCACCCCGCCCTCCACCAGTGCCCCTCAGCCACCACCCATGTCCCCAATTCCCTCCCTCCCACATCCTGCCTAAATGGCAGGTTTTTTATCTCCTCCTCCTCTCCCTCTCTCTCCCTACTTCTCCCACACATTGTGGGTTGCACTACGTACACTTAGAAGCCATCATTTGCATTTTTTGTCTGTATTTAATGCTCAGTTCTATGTTAATATCAGACCTTTAGACATTTATTCACACATGTTCCCTTTTCTATCTAATCTAACCTCTGACTCCCACACACTTGTCGTAATTTCCACTTTCGGTAAGATCACCTAGTATATTTATGTCATGCAAATAAATGCAGTCATTCTATGTCTCTCTCTTTCCTTCTGACTAATTTCACTCAACATGATTCTTTCCATATCCATCCATTTATAGGAAAAATTCATAACTTCATTTTTTCTGACAGCTGCATAGTATTCCATTGTGTAGATGTACCACAGTTTCTTTATCCAGTCATCAGTTCTCGGGCATGCTGGTTGTTTCCAGGTTCTGGCTATTGTGAATAGTGCTGCTATGAAAATAAAAGTGCGGATTGTGTTTCCGCTGTGTGTTTTTGGCTTTCCAGGGTATATTCCCAGGAGCGATATGGCTGGGTCAAAGGGGAGCTCAATTTCTAGTCTTTGGAGGAATGTCCATATTGTTTTCCAGAAAGGTTGTACAAGTCGACATTCCCACCAACAGTGTATTAGAGTCCCCTTTTCCCCCACATCCACGCCAGCACTTGTTGCTTTTACCCTTTTGGATATGGGCCATCCTCTGTGGTGTGAGGTGACATCTCATTGTTGTTTTGATTTGCATCTCTCTGATGATTAGTGATGATTAGAATTTTTTCATATGCCTTTTGGCCATTCGGATTTCTTCCTTGTCAAAGTTTCTGTTCATCTCCTCTCCCCATTTTCTAATGGGGTTGGCTGTTTTTTTCTTATATGCTGTACCAGTGCCTGATATATCCTGGATATTAACCCCTTATCAGATGGGTATTGGGTGAATATTCTTTCCCGTTCTGTCGACTGTCTTTCTATCTTGGTCACTGTTTCTTTCGAGGTGCAGAAGCTCTTCAGTTTCATGTAGTCCCATATATTTATATTTTCTTCTAGTTGCTTTGTTAATGGTGTTTCACCTTTGAAGATGCCTTTAGCATCGATGTCGTGGAGGGTTTTTCCTATATTTTCTTCAACGTACATTATGGATTCAGGCCTGACATTGAGATCTTTAATCCATTTTGATCTGATTTTTGTGCAAGGTGTTAGACACAGGTCCAAATTCATTTTTTTTACATGTAGCTGTCCAGTTTTCCCAGCACCACTTGTTGAAGAGGCTTTCCTTACTCCAGTTTGGACTCTTTGCACCTTTATCAAAGATTCACTGATCATGTCTTTGAGGGTGGGTGTCAGGATACTCAACTCTATTTCATAGGTCCACCGGTCTGTTTTTATTCCAGTACCACGCTGTTTTAATTACCGCTGCTTTGTAGTACAGTTTGAGGTTGGGAAAGGTGATGCCTCCCATCTTCTTCTTCCCAAGGATTTCTTTAGCTATCCGTGGGGGGGGAAAACCCTTTATTTTCAAAATATGAACCAGGAGGACTTGTCAATAGGACTTGGACTCTACCACAAGTGTATGGGATTGTTAGGTAAGTTAGAGAAGGGAACAGTGAGCTAATAATTGTTGGAAATGGTAATGCCAGACTAGATCTGGGCATTGAACCTAGGCAAATGAATATATATCATGACCCCTAAATGTGTGTATTGCAAGCCACAATGTGTACGAGTAGTGAGAAAGAGAGAGGAGGAAGAAGAATTGATGAAGACAATGAAGAAGAGAAGAAAAGGATGAAGAAAACAAAGAAGGCAAAGGTAAAGATGAAGATGAAAAAGAAGATGAAGATGAAGAAGATGAAGAAAGAAGATTAGAAGAAGATGAAGAAGGAGGAGGAGGAATAGAAGGAGTTGGAGAGGAGAAGAATAGAACAGAAGAAGAAGAAGAAGAAGAGAGAGGAGGGAGGAGGAGGAGGAGGAGGAGGAGGAGGAGAAGGAGGAGGAGGAGAAGGAGAAGGAGGAGAAGGAGAAGGAGAAGGAGGAGAAGGAGAGGAGGAGAAGAAGAAGAAGAAGAAGAAGAAGAAGAAGAAGAAGAAGAAGAAGAAGAAGAAGAAGAAGAAGAAGAAGAAAGAAGAGAAGGAGGAGGAGAAGAAGGACGAGGGAGGGAGAGAGAGGAGAAAGGGAGACAGAGAGAAGGAAAAAGAGGAAAAGAGGAAAAAAGAAGAAAGAAGGAGCAAGATGGATGAAGAATGATGAAGGAGAAGAAAGAAGAAGGAGGAGGAGCAGAAGGACGAGGGAGGAGGAGAAGGAGGAGAAGAAGAGGAGAAAAAATACGGTTACAGGAGGAGAGGAAGAAGGAGCAAGAATAAAATAGTGTGTCTGCCATAGAGCTGGTGGAGGGGGATGAAATCTGGGGACATTGGTGGTGGGAAATGTGCACTGATGGTGTTATGGGTGCTGGAACACTGTGAAACTCAGTCATTAACAGCTTTGTAATTCTATATTTCGCAGTGAGATAAAAATTTTTAAAAGCATGTATTTTCACAATTACTGTCAAAATATCTCATATCAATATACTTTCTAAATACAAATAAGGCTGTTTTTGAAATAATCCAATTATATTTGGAAATTCGTTTTAATACTTGTTTCAAATGTCCTTCCAGTTCATTTAAATTAAGCTTAATAATTACAGTGAAAATGTTCAGAAAGAAGTGAAAGTTGTGCACCTGATATAATCCTGCTGGTTCTCTAAAATTATCTGCAAAAATGAATTACATTCACCGATTTTAATATTGGAACTTTGTAAGCTAATCATTTTCAACTCTAAATTTGTACCATGAGTTGTGACTAATGCCTCCATAAAATAAAAATAAATAAATAAATAAATACAATAATTCAAAAGGTTAAACTCAAATCTTGAAGCTGAGTAAATCCTCTGTCCATGAATTTAGCAGCAGTTATGTGTGATATTTGTTGTAATAAACAATATGAAGGAAATTAATTTGTGCCTGGTTTGGGAGATGAGTGGGAAATCAGGGGCATTGGCGGTGACAAAGGCACATTGTTTGAGGGACTAATGTTGGAATGTTGAATACCTAAAAATACCCTCTGGTGAAAATTTTTTATAAATTACATTGCTGAAATAAAGTTTAAAATCCAACATGTATTAAATTTTATATCAAGTATATCAAACTAAGTTCTCAGGTATACATGATTAAAGAGAAGCAGTCAAATGACATTGATTTGACTGACATGTGAGCACAGGGAAGAGGGAATCCAAATGATTTTTAAAGACATTTTTTGCCGTTTCTGATAATCAAGTATAGTGTTGAATTAAATAAGTTTGAATGTTCAATAGATTTATTTTTTAACATTTTCTTATGTCACCTTGAGATAGACCATTTCCAAGCTGTTCAGGACAGGGTTTCAGTTATACAGTGTTCCAGCGCCGGTCATTCCGCCACTGCACATTTTCCACCACCAATGTCAAGTTCTAAAACCAGTGAGTGTGAAACTTTCCCTGGGAAACATCCAGTGATCCAGCCCCTAGAGTCTCTTCACACATACTATATGCTTGGCCTCAATTATGTTTGAAAATCTAACTCCAGTATTGGTCATGATGTACGATCTTTTGATGTATTATTAGATTTCTATTTGCTAATCTGTTTTTGAGGTCTTTGTGTCATCAGTGATATTCTCAGCTACGTAGGTCTATAGTTTTCTTCTTCAGTGATGCCTCTGACAGCTTCAGGGTAATGCTTGCCTTATTTGGAAGTGGGAGTATTCCTGTTTCCTTTGCTTTCTGAAAGAGTCTGAAAGGGATTGGAAGTAGGTCTTCAAAAAACAGAAGAACTCACAAGTCAACACAATTGGACCTGGATTTAGCTAAGGCTGTTTGCCTGCTGCTCTCCAGGGCCTTCTCCAGCCCTGTCAATTAACCATGGCCCAAAGGGGACACATGAATTTCCTTTTGGTGTAAACTCTGGGGGCATACATCTAGTCCCCTCGTTCAGGTGTGGTTCTCCAGCATTTCCCACAGCATTTTGGAAGAGACTGTCCAGGCACCGCTTTATGTACCCATCGGCTTTGTTGGCGTTTATTCAACTATTGATCTAGAGATATGTCCTTGTGCAATCAATTCTACCCCACCATTTAATGAATCCATCCTTATTCCATTACCATGATATTTTTTAAAAAAATATTTTATTATACAACCGTGAGATAGACAATTACAAAGATGTTCATATTTGGGTTTCCGTCATACAGTGTTCCAGAACCATCCCTCCACCAGTTCCCATTTCCCACTACCAATGTCCCCAATTCCCTCCCCCGTGTCATAGCCGGCCTCTATGGCAGTTTCTTTATCTCCTCCCTCTCTCTCTCTCTCTTTCTGTCTTCCTTCTTATATATATATGGATTGTAATATATACACTTAGAGGTACATACATGAAGATATATCATGTGTATCTTTTGGCCTGCATTTAATGCTCAGTTCTAGGTTGATATTAGCACTTTCGACAATTATTAGCACACTGTTCCCTTCTCTGTCTTACCTAACTTCTGACTCCCACATGTTTGTGGTAATGTTCACCTTTGACAAGGCCTCTTGATCCATATATCATCTGACCTTGGTTATTGGTTTAATACTTTGATTTCTGTGTTTACAGTAGAGTTTCAGCCTCCTCTCAGGTAGACCGCCTGGTTAACTTCAGAGTCATCTCATATCACCTTGTCAGTGCTTTGCATTTGTTTAAATACATGTACATCTCCCTTCCACTCTCTTCTACAACTAAATAAAAGGAAAACGCAATAAAATTGAGTTGAGAGACATAGTTCAAACAGGCACTCTCATTTTATACAGTCACCCCGGGTTTGATCCTGGAAACAAACAATCTAAGAGTGATCCCTGAAGGCAAAGCCAGGAAAAAGGCCTGAGTAGCTCCAGGTGTGGCTGCCAAACCAAAAAAATATATAAATAAATGCATTCATGCAATTGTTTTTCTATGCATGAGAATTCAGTGAGGATGGTTGAACTCTCCCTGTGAGTCTCATCAAAGGGTGTATATTGTGCAGTTGATTCCAGTCTGTGATCAAACTTGGTTTGTTGGATTATCTCCCAGTCCCTCCAGCCATGTGGGCTGGGTATGGCCTGAGTCCTCAAAACACTGCGGAAGTGAGTCATGATTGAAGGCTCATGACCTCCCTTAAGACCTTTTATCTTGGGTGACAATTTCAAGCTTTTGGCGCGCACCCTCAGATTTAGAGAGAATCCCTTGCTTGCATGTCTGAGGCCTGAGTCCAGTCTGCAGCTCATCACTCTTTAAGTGCATCGCTCATAAGCTTAAGAGTGGAGAATTCTAATATGATCTCGGACATAAAATCCCATAGTGATCCTCAAAGATTCTGACTATCATTTAATAGTCTGACAATGTCATCTGTCCATTTCACCGAAACGATCCATGTTTTCAAGTTCTTTATATATTGCCAGTATTACATGAATGTACGTGACTTCTGAAATGCCCATAACAATATAGTGCACAAAGATTTCCTCTATTTTGCTTGTTACTGTGAAATCATACAGAATTATGGTCTTTAATTTTTCTGCTCCCAGAATCTGAGGACAGGGATCCATCAATAGAATGTCCCAGCAACAATCTTTGCAAGTTGACTTATATACACAACTGCCTCAGAGCAATGGTCAAGTTGTCTTATTTGTGTGTATGTGTGTGTATTTGTGAACTTTAAAATTGTTTATATTGATTGATTTCCCATGGTTCTTCTCATGTTCTTCATTTCAAAACCCCAGAGAGTGAGTCTTTGTACTTTCTTTTGGACCAACTGCTTCACCAAAAGCACATGAGCGTGCTCCCTTTTTTTTTAAATTTTTTTTATTTTTACAATTACAAAGATATACAATTAAAAGTTCATATTTGGGTTTTGGTCATACAGTGTTCCAGCACCCATCCCGCCACCAGTGCCCATCTCCCACCACCAACGTCCCCGGTTCCCTCCCCTCTCCCCAGCCCTCCTCCATGGCAGGTTCTTTATTTCTTTCCATTTCTCTCTCTTTCTCTTTTCCTTCCCCTCCAGACTATGGATTACAGAACATACATTAAAGGGTTGTCATGTGTATCTTTTTGCCTCTATTTAATGCTCAGTTCTAGGTTGGCATTAGTACCCTCGACAATTGTTAGCACACTGTTCCATTTTCTGTCTTACCTAGCCTCTGACTCCCACATGTTTGTGATAATTTCCACCTTTGACAAGACCTCCTGATATATGTTTCACTTGACCTTGGATATTGGTATCATAATATGTACATATATATTTATGTTATGCAGATAAATGCAGTCATTCTGTATCTGTCTCTCTCCTTCTGGCTAATTTCGCTCAACATAATCTTCTCCATGTCCATCCATTTATAGGCAAATTTTATAACTTCATTTTCCTAACAGCTGCATAGTATTCCATTGTGTAGATGTACCAAAGCTTCTTTTATCCAGTCATCGATTTTCGGGCACTCTGGTTGCTTCAGATTCTGGCTATTGTGAATAATGCTGCTATGAACATAAAAGTAGGGATGGTGTTTCCGCTGCGTATTTTTGGTTTCCCAGAGTAGATTCCCAGGAGTGGTATGGCTGGGTCAAATGGGAGTTCAATTTCTAGTCTTTGGAGGAATGTCCATATTGTTTTCCAGAAAGGCTGTACCAGCCGGCATTCCCACCAACAATGGATGAGTGTCCCCTTTTCCCCACATCCACGCCAGCACTTGTTGTTCTTGCTCTTTTGAATATGTGCCAGTCTCTGTGGTGTAAAGTGGTATCTCATTGTTGTTTTGATTTGCATCTCTCTGATGATTAGTGATGATGAGCATTTTTTCATATGTTTTTTGGCCATTCGAGTTTCTTCCTTGCTGAAGTTTCTGTTCATTTCTTCTCCCCATTTTTTGATGGGGTTGTTTGTTTTCTTCTTGTAAAGTTCTACCAGTGCCTGATATATCCTGGATATTAACCCCTTATCAGATGGGTATTGGGTGAATATTCTTTCCCATTCTGTGGACTGCTTTGTATCTTAGTCACTGTTTCTTTTGAGGTGCAGAAGCTTTTTAGTTT
>JAJIBD010000662.1:0-67299 GCA_021461705.1 Cryptotis parvus | reverse complement strand
GCCGTGTTAAGAGGGAAGTTTATAGCCCTGCAAGCATTCATCAGGAAACAAGAAAGGGCCCACATAAATAACCTGACTACACAGCTGAAGACATTAGAAAAAGACCAACAAAAGGAGCCCAACCCAGGCAGAAAAAAAAGGAAATAATAAAACTTAGAGAGGAAATCAATGAGTTGGAAACCAAAAAAACAATCCAAAAGATTAATGAAACCAAGAGCTGGTTTTTTGAAAAAATAAACAAGATTGACAAACCATTGGCAAGACTTGTAAGGACAGGGAAAGAGAGAACCCAAATAAACAGAATCAGAAATAAAAAGGGTGACATCACAACAGAAACCACAGAAATCCAAAAGATCATCAGAGATTACTTTGAGAGCCTGTATGCCGTGGAAACATGAGAATCTAGAAGAAACGGATCAATTCCTGAAGTCCTATAACCTCCCACGGCTGGAAACAAGAAGACCTCCAATACCTGAATAAGCCTATCACCATTGAGGAAATAGAAACAGTAATTAAAAGTCTGCCCAAACACAAAAGCCCAGGTCCAGACGGATTCCCTAGTGAACTCTACCAAACCTTTAAGGAGGACCTACTGCCTGTCCTGTTCAAGCTCTTCCAGGAAATAGAAGAAACAGAAACACTCCCAAACAGCTTCTACGAGGCACATATCACCCTGATACCCAAAGCAGGGAGAGACAACACAAAGAAAGAAAACTACAGACCAATATCCCTGATGAACACGGATGCTAAGATCTTCAACAAAATACTAGCCAACAGAATCCAAAGACTCATCAAGAAGATTATACATCATGACCAAGTAGGATTCATCCCGGTATGCAAGGATGGTTCAACATTCGCAAGTCAATCAACATAATACATCATATCAATAAGAGAAAAAATAAAAACCATATGATCCTATCAATAGACGCAGAGAAAGCATTTGACAAGATCCAGCACCCGCTCATGATTAAAACCCTCCAGAAAATGGGAATTGAAGGGACTTTCCTCAAGATAGTTACAGCCATCTACCAAAAGCCCACAGCGAGCATCATTCTCAATGGGGAAAGTTGAAAGCCTTCCCCCTGAGATCAGGGACAAGACAAGGTAACTCTAATTTATCTTTGTACTTTCTCATATTTTTCCTCCAGAGTAAAACTGTGTTTTACCTTTTTATTATCAACTTTTTCTAATTTCAATAAGCATAAATATGGCTATTGCTTTAAAGTCTTCTGGTAATTTACTTAATTCTGTTGCATTAGAACTATATACAAGAGGCCTCTCTCCATCATTCGGTTATTTGCTTTGTCTCCCCTCCTGGCACATTACTCCATATCTATTGCTATAGAGTAGACTAAGCCATTTCATTTCCAAAAACCCAAATCTTTGCTCCGGTATTAGAATTTATATTTATAGGGTGTCAGTCTTGCATATTAGCTTGGTATGTTGTTTCTGTTGTAGAGATTGAAGCTTCATATTCAATCAACATGACTGGTAAGAATCCGTGTGAGTGTCACCTAAAAACTCAGTGTGGAAAAGAGCTGTAAGGTGAGAAACATGTCTTTCATTTCCTGAGGAGCCCAAGCTTCCCTGGAAACTACTGAATTGTTTAAGCTGAAGGGAAATCAGCAACCAGAGAAAATTCAAAGCAAGATCCACAATCAGAGTTTTCCCTGGAGTCCCTCAGATGACAGAGATTATGCAAGCAGAAATCTACCTCAGAGGTGCCTGGAAGAACAAAGCAAACAAAAGTCTGTGGTCTCAGTCTGCAGGCAGCTGCTGCTGGTAGAGAGATTGAGCCCCAGTATTAATGAAGGATGCCTAGAACCAATAGTGCTGAGGCAGGAGAGAGGCCAGGATTTCACAGTGGTAGTACAGACTGGCTATAGGAATACCTGCAACTGCAGAGCACTCTGGACTTCTGGACTTCCTCAGTTTCCCCCAGAGCCTCTGTTTCAGCAGTGACTGTGGAGTAGTCCAGTTCTAGAACCAAATAAACTAACATACTTGCAGCATCAACCACTGGTGCCAGAATAGCAAAGTATTTTGTTATTCAACCCTAACTCCATGATTTTAACAACCACGGTGTCTGCCAGTGCTAGCGTCAAAATGCAAAAGAGAACGTATGGCACATATCTGTCCATCACAGAAAAACTATCCCTCCACACTCCTCCTGAGGAAGATTTAGTTTCAAGAAAATGTAAATCCTCCAGTTAGAAACCACCCCCCCACCCCCATTTGCCTGCTTGCTTTGGGATCAGTCCCAGACTTCTTTTCCCCAGGCTTCTATTTCTTTCCAGAGAAATACTCCCCACCACCCCCACCTTGCTGCTCCATTTTCCACACCTAAGTTTGTGCCCTCCTCTTTCTGGGGCAGTTGTCTTATGCTGGGCACTAAATGTGAGAGTGAAAGCGCTTTATGCCCCAAGGAGAGGTTCCATATGCGGCAGCCCTTCCAACCTTAGGTCACAGAGTCCAGTAACATTTCTGAGAAGACCGAGACTAGGGCTTTCATACGCTTTGCAATGCTTTTTAATCTCTTTTTCTGGTGGAGAATGTGGAAAGATAGGTCTACAGCTGAATCTAAAGAAAACAATGTTTATGAAGAATGATCTAGTTCCAGAGGCCCCATTCACTCTCAATGGAACAAACATCTCTGAATGCAGCAGTTATGTGTAACTAGGTCGAGAAATCAACATGATGAACGACCTAAAACCTGAGCTGCACAGGAGGAAGAGAGCGGCATGGAATGCCTTCAAAGGCATCAAAGAAATAGCTAAAAGGACAAAGAACCTCCAGCTCCGGGCACATCTCTTTGACTCCACCGTTCTCCCTGCATTAACATATGCCTCAGAGACCTGGGCCCTAAGAAAGCAGGATGAGAATGCTATTCGGGTCTCCCAGAGAGGAATCAAAAGAGCTATGCTTGGAATATCACGCCTCACTCAAGTGAGAGAAGGAATCCGGAGTTCTGACCTCCGTCGCTATTCCAGAATCAGGGACGCTGTCTCCCTTTGCAAAGGCATCGAAAATCAGATGGGCTGGACATATAATGCAATTTGGAGACAACCGCTGAACTAAAGCCATTACCGACTGGATCCCACGGGATGTCAAAAGATCACGTGGCCGCCCACCTACAAGATGGTCAGACTTCCTTGTCAAGACCCTGAAGGAACGGTTTGAGGCTCTTCATATTCCTGAATCAACCAGATGCCATTGGGCTACATTGGCACGTGATAGGGTCCAATGGAAATGTTACTGGCACCAGCTCAAGCAAATCGATGAATAACAGGATTCAAGTGATCAAGTGATCTGGTGGAGAAAATGATCCTCCACTCCTTTCATAGGTGTTGGAATTATGTACATAAGAAATCATGAATAACAGTATTGAAAAATCACACTATCTCAATCAATACCAAAAAATTGTTAAGGTTGTTGCTCCTATATTGATTTACATTTATTGGTCTTTGTGTGTGCAGATGAAGGGGAGTTAAATTCAGATTCTGCGTTAGCATCTTAAACTCCATTCATATTTTTTAATGGTTTAGCATTAAAATCCCTGGTCTTTACCTACAACACCCTCCCATTTCACAATATATGATCATTAAAAATGCCCCCTTATGACCAAAATTGTGCTCTAAAGACACATATTTTCATCCTAGTACATGTTCTACAAACAAACACACTAAGAAATTTTAAATTTCTCAAAATTCAATGTAACTTACATCTACATTCAAACAATCCAAACCCTGGAAAATAACTGACTTTGACACTGCAAATCTATGAAACATGTGAAAAATAAATGGATTGGGAAGGGAATGTTAGTTTATGGGTTAAGACCAAGGATTCTTATGCTAAACTATTCAAAACTATGAATGGTGTTTAAGATGCTAAAACAGAAAGGATCTGAATTTACTCTCCTCCTCCCCACCCCCACACAGACACAATACGTGTACTTGTTCAGAGCTTTATAGTAACATTGTAGGGTCCGGAAGAGAACTCAGTGGTCAGGGACATATGCCTCATTGGCAGGGGTCCAAATTCCATTTCTAGCACTATGAACCCCAGACAACCCTGTGTTCACCAATATAGTGAACCCCATGCACAATTCTCCTCTCCAGAAGCAGTCACAATCAGTCAACTATATGGCTCAGAAGTGTGTTGCTGAGAGGTAGGGGGTCTGTGGGCTGCCTTAGCACTTATTTTGAGTCCCTAAATTTTTAATAATAATAGTGCAAATGAGAGGTCTATTTAACACAGAGAATACAGTTAACTTCGAATTACAAAAGAAAAGGAAAACTGATGAAAAACAATAGCTAGATTTTCAACACAAGAAGTAGTGACTTTTCTTTCTGGGGACATTTGAAACTATAAACTGATGCCATCCTTTTAGATCCAGGAAAGAAAAGATGATGGGTTAGATAATTGTCCACTCATTTTCCTATCTTCATGTAAGTCTATTAATATCTCAAGTTGACAGTAACTCTTTTCATATTTGCATTTAAATAGAACATAAAATTCTGACAGAGGAGGCTTACTGCAGACAATCTGATTTTTTAAGTCTTCCGGTATTTTGATGCTGCTGTGCATGAACTGTTTAAGGGAAATGGAAACTATTTTATTATATAGTTAATATCCCCTCTAGCAAGGCAATTGCTCTACCTTTATAGGACCTATGTCTCATCTGTGGGGTAAGGTCAGTGTCAATTTAAAGAAAAATGATATAGCATCGTGAGTTCCACAAAATGAATTTGCTCTATGTGCATAAGATCCACAAAAGACATAAAATGTTTTATGCAGTTCAAGTCACACAGACTTGGATTAATAAAGGAAACAAAGTTTTATGACTTTGAGATTACTCTCAAGTGGCATATCACTGAGGGGGAAGGCCAAGTACCATGATGGCTTGGGAACTGTACGATGTTTCTACAACTTTTCAAAGTGCTAAATGAAATGTCACTACCGCTGAGGATTGAGCAGGAGCAAACTTATATTCCCAGCACACAAAGCCAAAACACCCCAAAGGTTTCTTCCTGAAAATGCCCTCTCTAACTACATATAAACAGACAGAGGGCCACTGCAACTAGGGACTATTTGACACATTCTTTATTAGAATAGTTTGTACATTTATTTTTAATCTGAATTTATTTGTCAGAATTAATAGAAGCTTAATCTTCCAGAATGTTCTTTCTTAATCTATAAGAAATATGAGAAAATATTTTTATCTGGCATGAAATATAAGATCCTCACTCATTAACAACACTACTTTTAGTTAGTTGGAGGTTAGGATAAAATGGCCAAAAGGACCTGTGGGGAAATGTTTGTGGAATTATCTTAACAGGGTTTGCTTAGCAAGTATCCTTTAGATTACACAGATTGGAAGTTTATTGGGATTTCTTTAGAAAAGAAATTGCTAGAAAAGGTGGGAGTAGTACTCTTTTCGTTCACCCACCAATGCCTCCATAACATTCTGCTATCAAGTATATAAAAATATTTATCATATCAATTATACTCTTCATCTCAGAATCACTATTCAAGGACACATGAGATGATAATTGTAATTAGTGCTAAAATGTTCCTGATTCTGAAATTGTAATTTGATGAGGCAATAAAGAATATAATCAACTTACTATGCTATTGGTAATTATGGGTATGATAATGATATCAGCTAACTTTTAATTTAATGTACTTTATATCACATTTAAACATATTTTATAAATTTGCATCTATTAATATACCTATGCAAAATCATCATACTTCATGCACATGTATTCTGCTTTTGACTTTAGTTGTTGAAAATCAGAATGCTGTAAGTCAAAAAAAAGTCATGAATAGGGAAATGTAAGCAAAATGAGAATCCACTCCAGATTATTATCCCTTCTAAGGGTCAAAGCTCAGATAGCAACCAGAATTTAACACTTACTCCATCTCATTATGCAAAATTCTAAAAAATCCGTGCATGGCCTATTTTACTCATTTTCACTCAAGAAATAGTCTGCTGAGTGTCTGAGTAACTCTCAGGGTCAGCAAGAGTAGGCTGACTATGATTTAACAGCTCTGTCTCAGACACATTAAGCAAACAATATGCCAATTCAAGCAGCCATGTAAAATGTTCCTTCAGTGAATGCTCACATAGAAGACAGTGAAATGAAGCCAATCAGAATCCCCACCCAAAAATATTGTTCACTAAAAGATAAAATTAGGGCAGCACATTCCTTTAGCACTGCCAAGATAATATATTAAGGGTAACTGATCTTTGAAGAAAAAACAATAAAAGGTGTCTTGCTAATTTACTTATGAGGTCCAAATCTCAGGAGACAGTGAATTAAAAAGCCATTGGGAAATTCAGGATGGACAAGCTTAGAATAATTTCACTGTGTAGAGTGATGGTAGTCATTGTATCAAAAATCATATCGCAGGAAGAAAGGGCAGAGGTGAAGTAGCAACTCAGACGTTCACAGGAGACAGATGAAACACAGTGGCCTCTGAGAGTTGTAAATTCAGTGACACAAAAAGCATGGGATAGATCTGAGAATAACAATTCCAGGGACAAATGAGAAGAATGTTAGATTACTGGTTTAAGAAGTGGGTCCACAACAGTGGCCTCCAGAGACAGAGTTGGAAAAGCCAAGCTGAAAGGAAACTGGCAACAGGCAAAATTGAATGAGGTTTCAACCACTAGATCCCCTGGAGTTTCTCTTAGGAAGGCATCTATGTGTAGATATGCCCCATGCTGTATTGATATACTGGTCTGCAACCCTAAAAACCTTCACTTTAAATAAGGCTCAGGAAGGAGCTGAAACAGATTTACTGGCCCTGCCAAAAATTACAAGTTCACCCAGCAAATCACTTCTATAGAAAATCTGACCTAAGGGATGATGCTGAAAGAGTTTTTCTGAAAGGCCAAAGCCATAGTGTGGCACAATTCAAGCAAACTTATCAATATAAAATAAGGCTGTCCTCTTGGTGGCAAGACACTATCAGTCATGTGCTGACGTTATAAATCATCACTGTATTTTGGCTATACTTGCCTTTGTAGTTTTGACTTTATTGCCACTGCTACAGGACCAACCTGAGTAATCTGGCAACACTTTACAATCCTCTCCTTCCAAACAAGGATTCATGTGACACCACCATTTCTGAATCACGATGGAAGCTGGAAAACAAAGAGCAAACAACATCTGTGACAGTGTTTCTTCCTCAAAATGTAACTGCATAAAGCTGAATAACCACTAGTGCATGGACTTTCATGATTACTAATAAAATATATCTACCCAGTGACTAGAGAGATAAGACAAGGGTTAAAGTGCATGCTTTATATGCAGCTGACCTCAGTTTTATCCCTAGGACATGATCTTCAGCATCACTGGGGGCTGCCATAGAAGGTCCAGAGAATAATTGGGATTAACAGATGCAATCCCCAGCACCACAGTGCCTGAGCAGTTCTGTATACAGAGCCTTTCCACTGAGCCAAGAGCCCAGTTGGCCAAGAATTGCTCTCAGTGGACTACATGACTAGACCATTAGAAAAGAGAAATTATCTAATTGTAAGTGGATTAAAGAACCCAATCAGTCATATACAACATAAAAGAGTTTTTGCTTAGTCACTAGCTGATTGTAAGACCATTAGTGAGATCTCTGATGAATACGCCCGAAGTGTTCAACTAGTTTATGGTGCTTTATAGCCTTGGCTCATTTTTAATTCTTGTATGCCTCCATTTTTGTAGATAGATAGTTGATAGATTGATAGATTGATAGATAGATAGATAGATAGATAGATAGATAGATAGATAGATAGATAGATAGATAGATAGATAGATAGATAGATAGATAGATAGATAGATAGATAGATAGATAGATAGATAGATAGATAGATAGATATAAATATAGATATATAGATACTTGGGATTAGAATAGACTCTCCCCCTTAATATGTCAGGAGGCTAAACTAATGTGTGTCAGTCATGGCTAGCTTTGGGCCAGTCACTATATTCTCAGAAAAAAAATTAAATAAAGATAGTACAGCAGGTAGGACATTTGCTTTGCACAAAGCTGATCGAAGCTCAATCCCAACACCCCAACAAGATCCCCTGAGCACCACAGAAGTGATCCCTGAGTGCAGAGCCAGGACTCAGCCCTGAGACTGCTGGGTGAGGCCCCAGCACATCCAATGTTAACTAGTACAGTCTGTGAAGTCCAATGATTTTACCTTATGCTAATGGGTTTGAAAAATATGTACTCAGTATAAAAATCATGCTACAAATTTTGATATTTTTCTCTTCCAGGTCAATGATATGCAGCTTAATACTCACTCAAGGTGTTGGATATCAGCATCCTGTGAAGCTGCTAGGCAGCAACTCAATTACAAGGGTAAACAATTGTTCTATTTTCATTGCCAGCATAGTCCTCAATAAGTTATCAGAAACTCCACTGCAAAATAGGATTCATTGGTGGTGATAAATGTACTCTTGTGAAGGGACGGGTGTTGGAAAAGTGTATGACTGAAAGCCATACATGAACAACTTTGTAACTGTAACTCACAGTGATACTATTAAAAAAAAGTTTGCATGTAAGCATGCTGAGTAAGTCTGTGGGAATTAAGGTTTAGCTATGTTTCGTAGTTTACATGTATTAAATGCATTTTGGTTTAACAATATTTTCAAGTTGTAGCAGGTTGTCTAGACACACTTGCCATATTAATTTGAGGAAAATATGTATTGTAGTTATCAACATCATGTTTAATTATAGATCATAATGGTGGATTGTCGTAGCAAAGTTGTTTTGTTTTGGTGGCCAAAAGTAAAGGTTAAATGTGGAAAGATATCCATCACATTCTGGAAAGTGGTGAGAAACCACCTGAAGACAAGTACCAAAGCCCAGGTAAAGAGGAGAGGCCCCTTCACAGGACTACATTCTACAGTAATTAACTTCCCTACAAATATCCTTCCTCCTTAACTAAGTTCTATAGCCGCTCACCAATGAAAATGAGTTTTAAGCCCAAGAAATAGAAACTGGAACCTCAGTTTTCAGTTTGGGGCAGATAAGAAGTGACTAACTCTGGTCTGGTTGGCAAACCCCAGAAATTCAAAGGTCAAAAAAGGATTGTGACCAATTTAAAAAGTGAACCCACATGTTGGCAGGGCTTGGAGCAGGGATGGCGCCCCCCTTTCATCCCCCACCTCCAGTGACCCAGTGGGCATAACTCTAAGCTCCGTAGATGCCGTTTACAACAGTCCATGCACCAGGACTGATCAGTAATGCCGGAGAGAATGACCAGACGCACAGCTACTGCAACTCCTTCCTGAGGCATGTGGACGCGCCAAGTTAACATAACAACCCAGTTTAGGGTCAGGTGCTTGCTAGAACCTTTCACGTATGTATGTTGCAATGATCAATGTGGCTGCAGCTGGCTGAGGGAGCTGGCGCTGGGATGGGGAGTGGGTGGGTGGCAATGGCCTTTGGTGGTGGTAGGGGCACATTGATAGTGGGGCTGGTATTGAATAATGAATGCCTGTGACAATTGTACTGTGAGGAAATTTGTAAATCACAGTGTTTTAATAAAATAAAAAATAATAATACTAAAAGAGCGACCCCCAGTCAATGAACTAAGATCACAAAGATACAAGGTTTGGGAAGTGGGGGCAGGAAGGTTGTTGAGACCTGCATTTCCTGTTGAAAAACATTTACAGAACACATGCCCCAATTTATTTGATTCCATCACTGCCTGAGAAGTCTAATAGTCCACTTCAAGAAAAAGCTCTATAAATGATAATAGCTGCTTCCTCAGAACAAGGTACCCTGCTGAGTGTCGTGAAGTATTTTCCAATTTCAATATTGCTGTAATCCTGAGGTTAAACACTATGTTCCTATATTTTCTAGAAAAAAGAAAACTGAAGCATTAAATAACTTGACCAGCTTGGAAGCAGGCAGGGAGTCAGTATTTGGACTGGGCAAGCAAACACTAACGATAGTCGAGCAAGTAGGGCATTTGCCTCACATGTGGCCAACCTGGGTTCAATCCCCAGCATCCCATATGGTTCCCTGAGCACTTCCAGGAGTAATTCCTGAAAGCAGAGCCAGGATTAACATCTGAGCATCACCGGGTGTGATGCTCAGAGATAAAGGGAGAGAGAGGGAGAGAGAGAGACAGACACACAGAGAAAGCCCATGCTCTAAACCTCAAACACATACTCCCTCCCACATAAATGCCATCTTTCCTAACAATCTCCTTGTGTAAAGCAATGACAAATGTAGGTAGCACAGCAAACCAGCACAGTTAAAACTCGTCTCAGGCAAATGAAATGTGGCATGATGCAGATACAGAATGACTTTGTTATCAGCAGAAAAACTGGCCATTGTGGCTTCTCTGCCTGCAGCACTGAATCCTAATTCTAGCCAAGTACTGCCCAACTATCTGATTAATTCTGACCAACACACGAACAGATCTGTATTGCAAAAGAACCATTTACCATTTAAATAAGAAAGTACAAGCACTGGAAAAGAAGAAGCATCAAATGGATATTTATTTTCTCAAATAATGCCAGTGAGTGTGAGATAAACACATTAGGGCAAGGCCTGAGAAAAACAAACCCAAACAGCACAACAATCTCATTATAAAGTTGTGTAGATTCTTGTTATTTTCAAACCACCTCTACTTTATACTCCTCTTTTGATTGATTATCCCCATAGAAATGGGAGGCAGATGGTTCTCAAAATTAAAAAACAAAAGCAAATATAAAACAGAACTTTTATATGAAGTATAGTAAAAGCAGAATGAATATCTGGATTTTTGTCCTCTTTACTCAGAAGTCTTTCTACTACACCATGATTTATAACAGTGTGGATCAACACATGCCACACAGATTCTGACAAATCCATAATAAACTGAGAAGTCAATTATTTTCTGAATACCTTGGGTCTGTCCCAAAGGGATACATGTTAAATAAGAGAGAATTCCCAAGTCTTCTTTAAAATACCTTCTGCAGAAGTGGTATGTTGACAGAGTTTCAATATATTTACACAGAGTTAAAGCTGAATTTAAAATATTTTTCTATCTTTAAAACTATTCGTTGGGAAACTTTCTTCCCTTTAGGGACGACCAGCACACTCTTCAGAGAGGCCACTGGCTCTGCGGGGACTATTCACAAAAAGCCTTGTGGGACAGACAGGAAAGTCAGGGGAGGCAGAACCAGAAATGACTCTCACGAGGCTCTCCAGGTCAACAGATTTTTTTAACTGCCAAATTGCCCTCTATACGGCTACACAATTTATTTATTTTTTATTGAATCACTGTGAGATGTGAACTATATACCTATAAAGTTGCTCACGACAGAGTTTCACTTATACAATGTTCCAACACATTCCCTTCACTAGAGAACATTTCCCACCACCAATGTCAAGTTTCCTTCCTGGTAGCCTCCTCCCCCCACCCCCACACTCCATCCCAAAGAGCCTGCGTCTATGGCAGACGTGTCTCTCTCTCCTCTCTCTCTCTCTTTCTCTCTGTCTCTATCCTCTCTCTCACTCTGTCTCTCTTATTTTCCTTTGGCACTTTGGTTTCCAAGTACTATTACTTAAAGTACATCAATAACGTGCACCAACACTAGATTTGCCTTGACTTTGTGAGCAGGAGGGAGCCAGGGAAAGTTTCTGAGCAAGGCAGTATAATAATCAGGGAACTTTTTATGCTACAAATGTTGTCCTGGCCCATGTTAGTTTTGCAACATAAAGTGATCAAAAAGAAAAACAAGGTGTGAATGGATAAAATGAAAAACATGAAGGAGAACTTCCCTGCAGAAGAAATAGAATTAATGAATGGCATAATCTCAATTTCCCAGCAGAGAAATGACAAGTACTACATAACTGGATTCATGGTAACCTAGAAGATAATTCTGATACAAAAAACCCAAGAAAAAGGAGTTTCAGGGGCCAAGCGATAGTCCAGCGGGTAGGGTGTTTGCCTTACACATGGCCGGCCCATGCTGGCCTGGGTTCGATCCCCGAATCCCATATGGTCCCCCGAGCACCGCCAGGAGTGAATCCTGAGTGCAGAGCCAGGAGAAACCCCTGAGCATTGCCAGGAGTGACCAAAAAAGCAAATAAATAAATAAATAAATAAATAAATAAATAAATAAATAAATAAATAAATGAATGAATGAATGAATAAATAAATAAATAAATAAATAAATAGAAAAATAGAAAAAGGAGTTTCAGTGGAGGAAATGGTGGGTTTAGGGTTAAATCATAGAGCAAAATGTACCAATCTCTAATATGATAAAAATATTTACTTTGTCTATTGTTTTAATGATTTATATTATCGAACAAATGAAGAAAGCATGAGTGGCTACACTCCTGTGAAATTATTTGCCAGTTTTTTTTCACTGGTGGGGATTACATTTTCAAAAGTTAGAGTCACAAAAAGCTCTTTAAAATAGCAAGTGGCCCTGGAATTTAAAACACTTCTATTTGCCAAAGAAAGAATCACCTTCATATCGAGCAGGACACACTGTATGAGGTCCTGCTTAGGCAGATACCTTATCTGCTCCATAGAGTTTTTAAATGAAAGACTACAACAAATATTCTTTCAAGAAATAGAGATGAATAATAAGAGGCACCACAGTAGCTAAAGGCTTCAAATCCTTTGAGTTAGAGATTGACTCAGGAACTAACTAACAAATACGGTAAAGTTTTGACCTGCTAATATCTAGATTAGCAGGTCAAAACAGCTAATTAGACAGCCTGAAATTTCAGCTCTGAGTGTAAACCGAGCAACATGAAGATGAGAAGCTCAAGCCCACAGCAGAATTCAATTTAAATAACTCTTAGAACAGCTGCCCATTTAACTGAGTTTTGTCTCCACAAGAAAATAAGTTTGCAGCAAGCATATTTTTCTCCTACTACAAAAAAAGTGTAATATACTTTAAATGAGAAAGTGTCTTGTCATTTCTATTTTTAAAACAAATACATTAAAAGCCCCATGATATCCTGATTTATAAAAACAAAAAAAGAGCCCTATCTCCGAGTTTCAAGTATGTGATAAATTTATACATTTATGTAAAATGAAAGAAAGAAAATCAGTGAAGCCTTGGTTCGGTAGTGATTAGGACTTTCTGTAATGTTTGTAGAAATTAAATATGACTAATTAGCAATTTTGTTTATAGATTATATTACTTCTGTTACATATTTCTATACTGTTGCATAAAGTATTTTTCTATCTTTTATTTCAAATAACTGTCACTCCAACTCAGTATTTATTTATAGAGCTATTTATAGATGCACACTTTCAAATAAGATTAACAATGACAAGATAACTTCTCAAAAATAACTCTTGGGGCCAAAGTCACAACGCAGCAAAGGAGGGCACTTGTCCTGCATGTGGCGGATCTGAGTTAAACCCCCAACACCATATATGGTCCCCCAGGGTCCACCAGGAGTTATCCCTGAGTGCAGAGTCAAGAATAAACACTCAGCACTGCTGGGTAGAGGAAAAAAAAGAACTTTTATTTATTGACTTCGTTTTACAGGTTTTTTTAAAGGAAAAGTACATTTTTATATGTAATTACGGACAGAAAGTTTACTAAGACCTCTTCCTAGCCCATATGTTGTCTAGAAAATAAAAACAGCCATAAGGATCAGCTCTGAGGGACTTTGTTTTGTTTTTTCCTTTTGGCTTCTGGGTCAGACCCAGAGGCTCAGGGGTTACTCAATTTCTCCTGGCAGTGCCTGAGGCAGTGCAGTGCTGGGTTGCTCTAAGATTTTGTTGAGGGAGGGGATCATTCCTGCGTTCTTAGGGCTTACTTCAGCAGTACTCAGAGGACCACATGAAGAGAGGTCAGGATCAAAACCAGTGTCAGCAGCACACAACACAATCACCTAAGCCCCTGTACTATCTCTCTGGCCCTGCTCTGAGATTGCACACATCTTTTCTTTTAGCTATTTTGCTTAGTTATTTCAAGACAGTCATAACTATCTTTAAAAAGTCATTTATATTTCTTCAGAGACATATGGATTGTTCAAGGACATGTAAAAAAACTGTTCAACTTCACTTATTCTTATAAGGAAAATAAAAATCAAAGCTATAGATGTATCATGTCACACCTATAAAGATAATTTTTTTAAACAAAGACAGATGCTGAAGAGATAGTAGAGCAGGTAAGATGATTGCTTTGCACATGCCTAGCCTGGGTTTGATTATTGGTATCTCATATGGTTTCCTGAGCACTGCCTGAAGTAATTCCTTCGTGCAGAGCCAGCAATAACCCCTCAGCATCGCTGGGTGTGACCCAAAACTTAAAAAATGGAAAACAAACAACGGCAAGAAGGTATAAAAAGAAGAAACCCTGGTGAGTTTGTATTAGGCTGGTGGGTTTGTATCAGTCTGGTGGGAATGTATTAGTCTAGTTTCTAAGGAAAACAATAGAGATCCTTGTAAAATGAACTGAAATTCCCTATGATCCAGCAATATAATACAAAGGTACTTATATGAATAATATGAAAGCACCACTTTAAATGCATCCTGATGCTCAATACAACATAATTCACAATAGCACAACCACTAAGATAACCTTAATATCAATTGACAAATGCTATATTAGAATGCAATATATACACAATTAAATGCTAATACACCATTTAAAAAAGATGAAATATTGCCTTTGAGACAACACATATGAAATCTTAGGTGATTATGCTAAGTAAAATAAGTCAAAACGTGAAAGACGAGTACCAGATGCTTGATCTCATATGAGGAATATAAATACCCAAATCAAGTGAACTAACAATTCACAACAAAAATTACACGAAGACTTTAGAAAATGAAAAATGTGATGGTTACTAGAGAAAGAGAAGAGATAGAGTGGGAGAAAAGAATAGAAGGTAATTCTGATGACAGGAACAGTATGAGAATTTGCAGTGGGGAGGGAGAGGCAGAGAGTTGGCTTCACAAACACTTGAAACCGTATTTAAATGCTCTATAGTCCTATAAACCAATGGCTAATCAGCACCTGTAATTTTAAATTAAGCCATCAATTAAGTGTTAAGATAGGTGAATAGAAAATCCTGCCAACATCTTTTTTTTTTGTCATTTCAAGAAAATAAACCATTCCAGCCTGATCCCCATTAACAGCAGTAGCTAGAGCACTGCCAGTTTCAAAAGGAGTCTTATTTGTGCACACACTCTATACATTCTTGTGATAATACAGTCCCTGAAAGAACACAAAGTACTAGATGGGCATTCCTCCAAAAACTAAATATTGAGCTCCCATTTGATCCAGCAATAGCACTCCTGGGAATATACCCGAGAGACCGAAAAACACATAGCAGAAACACTATCTGTACTTCTTTATTCATCTCTGTGCTATACACAATAGCTAGAATCTGGAAACAACCAAAATGCCCAAGAACAGAGGAATGGCTAAAGAAAATGTGGTTCATCTACACTATGGAATACTATGCAGCTGTCATAAAAGACGAAATTATGAAATTTACCTGCAAATGGATGGACATGGAGACTATCATGCTGAGTGAAATTAGTCAGAAGGAAAAGGACAGATATAGAATGACTGCATTCATTAATACGACATAAATAGATACCAGTGTTTTACTAAATGTGGGAAATGGTAATGGCAGATTAAAACTCACCATTGAATATACACAAAGAGACTTAAGTGATAAACTCTAAATATCTGCAGGGCTAGCCACAATGTGTAAAATAAGAGGGAGAGAGATGCAGAGACAGAGAGAGAGAGAGACAGAGAGAGAAAGAGAGGAAACTGGGGTACCTGCTATTAAGGCAGCATGGGGGTGGGCAGGAGGGGGTGGGGTACATTGGTGGTGGAAATGGGGCACTGGTGGAGGGATGGGTGCTGGTATACTGTATTACCAAGAACCAATTATGAACACCTTTGTAATTGTGTGTTTCACGGTGGTATAATAAAAAAATTTAAAAAAAAACCTTAAAAAAAAATAAAAATAAAAAAATAAAACTCACCATTGAATATACACAAAGAGACTTAAAGTGATAAACTCTAAATATCTGTAGGGCTAGCCACAATGTGTAAAAGAAGGAGAGAGTTGCAGAGACAGAGAGAGAGAGAGAGAGAGAGAGAGAGAGAGAGAGAGGACACAGGGCTACCTGCTATTGAGGCAACCCGGGGGTGGGCGGGAGGGGGGTGGGGTACACTGGTGGTGGAAATGGGGCACTGGTGGAGGGATAGGTGCTGGAATACTGTATTACCAAGAACCAATTATGAACACCTTTGTAATTGTATGTCTCACGGTGGTATAATAAATTTTTTTTTAAATTTTAAAAAGAACACAAAGTACTGAGTGAAGCAGTAGATGAATGTGTAGAGACTGATCTCCTATAAGTTTACCCTCCTAGCAGAAAAAATGCAACATGTGCCACTATGTCTGTGTCTAAAGGAAGCCCTTGATATCTGTGTCTAAAGGAAGCAGGGTTTATCAACCTCAGTATGATTAGCTGTTTGGGCAGGATAAGTTTTTACTGTAGGAGTCTATCCTATACATTGCAAGAGATTTAGTAACTTTCCTAGGATCTACTTGCCAAATGACATGGGCACCCTCTGCCCCTCTGAACAACTGAATGTGTCTCACAGCATATAATGTTTCCCCTGTATCACTGTTTCACTGTCTTCCCATTGTTCATCGATTTGCTCGAGTGAGCACTAATAACATCTCCATTAGTCCTGTCACAAGCAAGTGTAACCCAAGGGCATCTGCTTGCTCCAGGGACAGGAGGAGCCCGAAACCATTCTTCAGGTCATGGAACTGAGGTCCATAATTGTTACTAGTTTTTGGCATAACAAATAAATAAAACACGGGTAGCTTGCCAGGCTTTGCGTGTAGGTGGTACAGTCTCAGTAGAAGGCTCTCCTAGTGGAGCAAATTCATGCCTGATGAAGGAATGTCGGAGTAGTATGATGACAGTATGTGGTATGTGTAAAACATAAAAACAAGTAAGATTTCTTAAAAAATAAAACGTAGAGTGTTCTAGATGTACTTTTATGTGGGTTACCTGAATCAGTTTATGTTCTTGTAATAATAAGAAACTTACTTGATTTATTGTTGTGGGAGATGCCAGGATAGCTGATCATCTTATCAAAATATAGGTTTGAGTGAATATTTTAAAGCCTATTTCTATATTGCTCACCCAATAGCCACTGAGAAAAGTTGAAAACACTGCCCCATTTTCAGGTGGCAGAGAGAACACACATGGGAATAAAAGCTTATGCAAACACATCTTTTACAGACTGTCTTTCTCATCATAAAATTCAGAAAACCATGAAGGTTGAAGGTAATTCACAGTCTTAACTAAGCAAATTTTGACACCTCAGAAAAGTCAATGAAATTCAGGCATTTCTTCAAAAAAAGGGGGGGATGGAAGCTTTCAAAAGTAACTACCTCCTATTCCTGTTTTTATCTTATTAATCATATTTAAACCTAATCGTTACAGTGTTTAATTGAACAAAATAAAGCTATATTATGCTAAATATTTATTGCATTACATCACAAAACTATTCAATACTATCTTTATAGAACTGTGTTTTGATAAATGTGTAAAAGACAGTTCCTATCACAAAACAATGCTGTATATGACTGTCAAAGTTTAAAAAGGAAGACTGCTTACCAGCTTCCAAATAAATGTGGAAAAGGCCAAGTTTCATCAAATAATTACACTTCCAAATCCTAAATATGTAGTAAAGATATATTCCACCAATGTGGGGAAAGGGGTTGTAAATTAATTATAACAAAGCTCGATGGGCAGAAAACAGCTTATTTTCAATCTGTTCAACTAGCAACAACTATTATTTTATGGAAGAGCAACTGCAATGTCAGATAAGCATTTGTGGTGTGGATTAGTGGCAATGCACAAGGATATTTTTATGCCAACATTAATTGCTGCCCCACTCCAATTCTTTTTTGTCTTTGTCTTTGTTTTCATTTAAATGTAAATTTAAGTGAGTTTTATATTCTGCTCCTCTCATGCTCACTTCGGGCAACACATATATTAAAATTATATTTTGATCCTGTCTATTATTATTATTGACAAATAAGATAAGAGAAACATATGAGCAGCGACTAGGTCTTTCTGCATGCCAATTAGCATCATGATACCGCATAATTATTTTGAGATAAGGATTAAGCAGGTAAAGCCCCCAGTATAATGAATTGCAACCACGAAATTTGCCTATTTTCAAATTCTCCTGAATATGTTTCCATCTATGGAAACATATTCAGGAGAATTTGAAAATAGGCATAAATACAACTGGAGCCTAAATTATAACTCCCTACACTTACTACTGTGTTGCAATTCGTTATACTTTATTGAACACTGACTGCATGCCACGCATTGTTAAATGCTGGAGACACAAATACTGAAAAGAAATGTTTATATCATCTTACAGCTATATTACATTACAGCTACATACATACATATATTACATACACATTACAGCTATATCATCAAAAGCTACATTGGTGTTACATGTCTACACAACGCTTATTCTGTACTGTCCTACATGGAAGCTTTTAGTCACAATTCTCATTTAAATTTAAACTCAGTCATTACATTTCAAATGGTGTAAACAACTATTATTTCAAATGTTCAACCACAAATATGGTTAGTGACAACAAGATTCACTGGCCACAAAATACACGTCATATATTAATGGATAAAGCACACTAGTATCATCACAGAAAGTTCCACCATATAGTCTACTCTGATGCAAAAAAAAAAAAAAACCAGCAAACAAACAAACACACAGCAATTACCAATCGTGTAATTCGGAGGGAATCATTAAGTTAGCCTAAGTGTCTATTCGCTTTGTCAGGGATATCTAACATCTATATAGCAGATTGACTCAATTTGTCATGGATATGAAACAGGAAAAAATAAGCCACAAAAAACAAACTACAATTTAATAAAAACACCTCACTTAAGGAAACAGCCAAAAACCCAACTGTATATCTAATATAACTGACATCAATTTATCACCAGGAAAGGTCTGATCAGTTCAAGAACCTTCATTTCAGAAGGTAGATGGCCAAAAAAAGCCTTTAGTGTTGACAGAAACGGGAGAGTAATATCTAAGCTTTGGCTACTGCTTAGGCAAACTGCAGTGTTGTAAATCACAGATCAAGTAGAGGGAACCTCAGAACATTGATGCCACTCAATTCTCCAGGACCCCAGTGAGTTTTTCCATTAAAGAGAGATGGAACAACTTGGCCACTTGAGTGCTTAGCTTAGGAATCCCAGGAATTTTGGCAGCCCTAGCATAAAAGGTGGAGTTTTCCTTGCTCTACATCCTCAGAACTAATACATTAATCACAGCATCCAGAGGTCAGCCCTACGGGAGGAGATACAACTGTGAGGGCAGAAAACCAAATATGAAAGGGTCTAGACTAAGAACATGCAA
Organism: Cryptotis parvus; assembly: GCA_021461705.1. Lineage (NCBI taxonomy): Eukaryota > Metazoa > Chordata > Mammalia > Eulipotyphla > Soricidae > Cryptotis > Cryptotis parvus. Next base: position 47,866 of record JAJIBD010000662.1, on the reverse strand, counting down.
AAATCTAGGCAGAAAACTATGGCTGTTGAAGTCTAAATGAATCACAATAAGACAGGCAGAACTCTTCCCAACCACTCCCCAGGGCTGTAAGTCATTCACAATGGACAGAGTCCCAGACTATAAAACTCGCCAAACTGCTCATCCCAGCAGAATTGACATAGCACAGAAAGCTAATCTATGCTCTCCCTTTCATTGGAAGCTCAAGTATGTTTGCTCCAGAACAATCGCCAAGACATAACCGGCACCTACAGAGAGGCCAACTGAAAGCATCTGGAACACAGTCATGGAGTTCAGGAAATAGACTGGATTGCAATAAAGGAGAATAATGATAGATTTTAGGTGCAAAGTAGTCTATCCAGGGCAATGACTGCAGAAAAAATTCTTAAAACATTAGCGCCCTCTCACCCTTGCAACATACCTGAGATACTGTAAACCAAATCAGGGCTTCAAATCAAGAGGTCTGATCCCACATACCAGAAATACTAAGAAACTGCCATGAAAGCTGAAATCTGGTAGAAGAATGGGAAAAAAATCCCCCTCCCAAGAAAAAAAAAAAAAATTCCCTCGAAATAAATAGTAACATATAAGTGAGGATTCCAACATACAATGAATTTAGAGTAATTAACGTCAAAAGAACAAGAGATGCAATGATAGTGCATGACTATAACAATAGCAAAATTGGGAAGGAAATTTAGGAACAGAGTAAATTCTTCACCACAGAGATTAAAGCTATATACCAAATTGAGATGTGAGATATGAAAAGCACAAAAAATAAAATAAAAACCTCCATGAAAATATAACAGGTTCTATCTTATTCAGTTTTACTTCAATAAGTAAAATTGAGGACAAAATTGAAGACAAAAAGACCATCAGTCTCCATTACACTACATTATGGAACTAAGGGGTAACAGTGAGGGACAGAGACATTTTAAAATATATTAATAGTTAAGAATTTCCCAAATATAAGGAAAGAAATAAACCTAGAAACCCATAAAGCTGACACGACATTTACATTTATTAATGCAAAAACAGATACATCATTGTTATCAAAAGCCAACAATAAAGGAAAATATTAAAACGTGCTAGGGAAAATATCAAATGTACACCATCAGGCAACTATCAGAGTTCACATCAAAAACTCTATAGACTGAGAGAGAGTTGAATGCCATAGTCATCATTATAAAAGAAAAATATATCTAGTGAATTCTATCCCGCAAAATTATCAAATATGAAAGATAAATAAAGGCTTTGTCACAATAACAACAAAAAAGCTAATAAAATTTATCACCACAGGACCTGCACTATAAAAAAAACATTAAAATAAATTCCTTTACAGGAAAAGAAGGAACAAAAGAAAACAAAAAGATAAGCACAGTAATAAATCCTAACAGTAGCAGAAAAAAATGTCATAGTGATATGCGAAAAGAGCAAAAACATATAATGGAAGAAGAGAAAAGATAGAATCGGTATCATCAGAGGATGGCAAGTCAATACCAACAGGAAAAAGCGCTATGTAAGATTTAGTAGGTTTCACATGCATAAAACATAAAAACTGAGTTCAATATCCTGAACTGAAAATAAAAAATTAAAATAAATCACCATACTAATTGGGGAATATATGTTCACAGCATATACTCAAGAAGTTGATATCTAAAATAAAGAATACATAATCTCATTCACCTGTGGTATATAGAGAAATAAATAGTATTTAAGGGAACCAACAGTATTTAATGATGACAAGCCCTTCTTTGATTACAAACTAAGACTACCAAGAAGTGGCGGAGCAGGTAGGAGGCAGTGAAGAGGTAGACAGGAAGTAATATAAGAACAGTGGTAGACAATGCACAAAATAAGAAGGAAAGACAGAGAGAAGAAAAGTGTTTGCCATAGAGGCTGGCGGGGTAGGGGGTGGGTATGAGGGAATCTGGGGACATCGATAGTGGGAAATGTGCACTGGTGGAGGGATGGGTGCTGGAACAGATTATGATTGAAACCCAATCATGAACATCTTTGTAACTCTATCTCATGGTGATATAATTTTTTATATAAAAAAGAACAGTGGTAGAGAGTCCTGGACCCTTTGGTAGTACTGATGTATAGTAACTGTGTACATCAGTGCTGTAAACTTTAACCCTATTGTAACTGTCTTTTTTAAAACTATAATAAAAAAACTGGGGAGTTAGAATTCATAAAATTCAACAAGAAACTAAGCAACCCATCAAAATTGGGGAGCACCTAAAGAGCTTTTACAGAAACACATACATAGATGACCCACAGACATGTGAAAATTTTTTCCAGTTGCCTTATTAAGGAAATGCAAATTTAAACCACAATGATATATCACCTCATAAAAGTGGAAATGGTCTATATAAAAAATTAGGAAACAATGTTGGCAAGAGTGCAGAGGAAAAGAAATCTGTTACACTTTTGTGGGCATGTTAATAGGTACTGCCTCTACGGAAAATGCTAAGGAAATTCCTCAGCAAATAGAAAATGAGAATTCCATATGATTGGTGATTCCAATACTGAAATTTCATATGATTGATTATTCCAATGTTGATCTACCTATATTGCCCATAAGCATTTGTTTGAATTATATCACTTGTATCACCTGTCTTCCTGCTGTTCATTGATTTGCTCGAATGGGCACCAGTTACTGGTGCCCATTTGATCCCCAGCCCACAAATAGTCCATCAGAACTGCAAGTCCTGATCTCTGGGTGGGTAAGGCCAGATACACAAATAAAAAATTGTTTATTTAAAAAAAAATTGTTTATTTGGTTTTGGTGCCACACACAACTGTGATTGGGATAATACCAGTGGGACTCTAAGGACGATATATGGTGCCAGATATTGAGCTCAGGCCAACCAAATGCAGGACAAGTGTCCTACTCATTATATTGTATGGCCTCAAAATAAAAAATCAAATAAGAAATAAACTTTTATATTCTGAAAAATTTTATAACTGACAAATTACTGGAAGAAATCACTATATATGTGTGTAATTGTATGCAATGGAGTGCTATTGGGTTATTATAAATATGGTGTTGTGCCTTTCAAGAGAACAGGGAGAGAAGTAAACATAAATTAAGTAATTCAAAAGGTGAATGACATTCACCAGATGATTCACTCATATGTGGACTATAACCAAAGCAGAAGAGATAGAAACAAAGGGTCCAGAGGGATAGGGAGATGGTTAGGGAACATTTAGGTAGTATGACAGCACTGGACCATTGGGAATTGGTGCAGTGAGATAAACGTACATATAAAGGTGTGAAAACGTACTCCTGGATTTTACAAAAATGCAAATCAGTGGCTTATAAATAAAATTTATTAAAAATAATTCTTTAAAAGCATGCACTAATACAGCTGAAAAATAAGTATGTAATGAATATTAGTCTTCTATAGAATGGAATGGACGCAGATACACCCGGCAGAGCAGAAACCAGCTTTCCCCGTTGAATCCCCCTGCATTCCACGGATCACGAAAGCGACTTCCAACCTGAGTCCACCATCCCGATAGAGCCTCAGAAGAAACCAGAGAAACCCCCCACACCTTGCTGACAGCGATCTTCACCATCTACACTCCGCAGCTGGTAAGACCTCCACCCAAGAGATTAAGCCAGTCTCCAGCCCAGCTTGTCAGAAACCCAGCCTACAAGGACCCACCCTTCAGAGACCAGCCCTTCAGAGGAGAGTATTTCAAGCCCAGGAATGCTTGAGCCACAGACACAGATACACCCAGCAGAGCATAAACCAGCTTTCCCCTTTGCCGTGGCAGCTATGCGGCCGCAATTTACCTCCAAATTACCATGAATATTATACCCACCACTCTGAGAGAGCCCTACAAGGTAATGAGAGGATAGCACCCGCATGGCAGAGCCTGGCAAGCTGTCCAATACGTGTTCGATATACCAAAACCAGTAACAAAAATGTTTATTTTCCTGACCCTGAAAGAGCCCTTAACGGCAGCAGTAAGAAAGGTGAACAAGCAGTGCCTGATAAAATTTCACGGCCAACCTAGGCTGCCAAAATGAAGAAGGACTGTACTTTCAATGCACGTGACGCTGGCATAGAAGCATACATCGAGGATCTGATGGTGCAAGCGCAAAAGATCAAGTACGATATCATTGGCCTGACTGAGATAAGGAGGCATCAGTCGCATCATACTGTATTTGACACCGCAGAAGAATTGTTCCTTGGAACATGCAAGGAAAGAGGCGTCAGTGGCATTGGTGTCCTTGTCAACACGAACATGGGCATCAACATTGATTCATTTGAACGCCTAACAAACCCGATAGGATGATTACACTTGAAGAGATGTGGCCCACTGCCAGCAATTTCTATCTTCATTGTCTACGCACCAACATCCACATACAAGGAAGATGAAATTGAGAAATTCTACATGGAACTGGAGGAGTTCTATAAAAAGATCACACCTTCTACAAGATCATAGTCGGTGATTTTAATGCCAAGATAGGACCGAGAAGATCGGCTGAAGAACACCACATCAGGACCCATGGCCTAGAATGGAACAAACAGGGTGAGAGACTCTCTGAGTTCATCGTGTCCACCAAGACCATTCATGGGAACTCACAGTTCCAGAAGGCTGAAGCAAAACGTTGGACATGGGAATCTCCTGGTGGACAGTTCCACAATGAAATTTACCACATCATCTTCAATCGACGGTTTTGTCTGACCGATTAGCTGTCGTCCCCAAATTCCAAACAGGATCGGACCACCGTCTCCTTTGTGCAAAATTCTACTTCACGCAACAGGGAGAAAAGTTTAAGAAGAGAACTGCAAAGTTTAAGAAGAGAACTGCAAAGTTTAAGAAGAGAACTCCCAAAATGACCACCAACTGGGAACTCTTTGGCACCATTACAGCAACATGGGAAGATACCACCATTGATGACATCGATGAAGAATACAACCAACTGGTTCAGCACCTCCATGATTGTGCTAAGAATGCCGAGAGAGAGAAAAACACAAAAAGGACGCATCTCTTCAAAAACTCTGGAGCTCATTCGCCAACGTGGCAAGGCACGAGCCTCAGGCGACCAAATGCTAATGTCCAAGCTTGCAAAATGGTGCAGAGAAGCGATAAAAGAAGACCTCAAAGACAGAAGAGCAGGGCCGGAGCGATAGCCCAGCGGGTAGGGAGTTTGCCTTGCACTGGCCGGCCTGTGCCAGCCTGGGTTCGATCCCCAGCATCCCATATGGTCCCCCCGAGCATCGCCAGGAGTAATTCCTGAGTGCAGAGCCAGGAGTAACCTCTGAGCATCGTCGGGGTGTGACCCAAAAAGCAAAAAAAAAAAAAAAAGACAGAAGAGCAGAAATACTGGAAGATGCAGCAGAAGCCAGGAAAAGCATTCACACCGCCTGCCAACTATAAGACCAAGATGACTGCCCTTCGATGCACTGATGGACCTATCACATCTTCCAGAAAGGCAATGGAGAAGATTATCCATGACTTCTACTCAGATCTCTTTGATAGCCACATCCACCTGCCCACATATCAAATTCCACAGGATTGATATGTCATTCCCAATGTTCTCCCTTCTGAAATCCGACATGCCATTTCATTGGTAAAGAAGGGAACAGCACCAGGCCCAGACAAAGTCAGACCCGAACACCTGAAGAATCTGCCATTGGTACTCATCAATACACTAGCTCGGCTCTTCACACACTACCTGTCTGAAAGCAAGGTGCCCTCCAATGGAAAACCAGCAGTACAGTTCTATTGTTCAAGAAGGGAGACATTCACGACATCGGCAACTATCGCCCCATCTGCCTGTTGTCCATCATCTACAAGCTGTTTACATGAGTCATCCTGAACAGAATTGGCAGAACACTAGATGAAGGACAACCATGTGAGCAAGCTGGCTTCTGGAAAGGATTCAGCACAATCGACCATATCCACACAGTAACCAAGCTCATTGAGGTTTGTAGGGGAGTACAAGATGCCGCTCTGTCTCACGTTCATTGATTTACAGAAATCCTCTGATTCTGTGGAGACTGAAGCAGTCATCAAAGCCCTAGCCAAACAAGGTGTTCAAACCCAATACATCAAGATCCTTCATGAGCTGTATTATGGATTCACCACCAGAATCTCACCATTCTACAAAGAAGTGATCATTAATGTGAAAAGAGGGGGTTCGACAGGGTGATACCATTTCACCAAAACTCTTCAGCGCCACCCTCGAGAACATCATGCGACAATAAGAATGGGAAGGAATGGGAGTAAAGACAGATGGTCGGCAACTACACCACCTCCGCTTCGCTGATGACATTATTCTAATAACACCAAACATTAGCTAAGCAGCACAAATGCTGGCTGACTTTCGACCGAGAATGTGGAAAGATAGTTCTACAGCAGAATCAAAGAAAACTATATTTATGCAAAATGAACTAGTTCCAGAGGCCACATTCACTCTCAATGGAACTGACATCTCTGAATGCAGCAGTTATGTGTACCTAGGTCGAGAAGTCAACATGATGAATGAACTAAAACCTGAGCTGTGCAGGAGGACAGGAGGAAAGCGGCATGGAATGCCTTCAAAAGCATCAAAGAAATAGCTAAAAGGACAAAGAACCTCTGGCTCTGGGGAAATCTCTTTGACTACATCATTCTCGCTGCATTAGCATACGCCTCAGAGACCTGGGCCCTATGAAAGCAGGATGAGAATGCTATTTAGGTCTCCCAGAGAGGAATCGAAAGAGCTATGCTTGGAATATCACACCTCACTCAAGTGAGAGAAGGAATCCAGAGTTCCGACCTCCGTCGCTATTCCAGAATCAGGGATGCTGTCTTGTTTGCCAAAGCATCGAAAATCAGATGGGCTGGACATGTAAAGCGATTTGGAGATGACCGCTGGACTACTACTGACTGGATCCCATGGGATGTCAAAAGATCACATGGCCGACCACCTACAAATGGTCAGACTTCCTTGTCAAGACCCTGAAGGAATGGTTTGAGGCTCTTCATATTCCTGAATCAACCAGATGCTATTGGGCTACACTGGCACATGATAGGGTCCAATGGAAATGTTACTGGCGCCCGCTAGAGCAAATCGATGAATAATGGGATTCAAGTGATCAAGTGATCAAGTGATAGAATGGAATGAGATAGAGCTTTGAAAGAAACAAAGAGCATTATGTACTAACAAAAAAAACTCTTAAAACCTGATTGGACAGGAGTGGTGCAAACTAGGTGGGTGGTTCAAGAAACAGTCGATGTTAGGACCATAGGTAGTACAATGGATAAGGCACCTGACTTGCAGGTGGCCAACTCAGGTTCAGTGCTGATCACCACATGTAGTTGCCCAAGCAGTGCCAGAAGTGATCTCAGAGCCAGGAGTAAACTGTGGGTACCAAAGGAGTGCCTCCACCTCAAAACAAAGCATCCAATGTGCTAACATGTGCTAATGTAATATATACAACACATAATCACAATGAAATGTGTATTTCTTTATACTTATATAAATACACAAATATATAGAAAAAATATACTGTCTCATATACAGTATGCTACCCGTGCTACCGCCATTTTCCACTTCTGGACTTCCCTCTCGTCAGAACTCCACCCAGCAGACCAGCCCATCACAGCCCGGATCACCGACACCCACCCTGCAGCAGCTTTTTTCCTCAATCCGGCCCAGGTATGCTGGTCCAGAAACTCACACATGGGGCAGAGCTGTTCCTTGCTCTCCCTGTGCACAGCCGTTCATGAGGCAGTCGGGAGGCATGGCGGGTTCTAGCCCTGGCCCACCACCTCGGCAGAGCCTCACAACAAGCCAGACCACCCCCTCCTCACTCCACGGGCGCCGCCATTTTCCACTTCTGGACTTCCCTCTCGTCAGAACTCCACCCAGCAGACCAGCCCATCACAGCCCGGATCACCGACACCCACCCTGCAGCAGCTTTTTCCTCAATTCGGCCCAGGTATGCTGGTCCAGAGACTCTCACACATGGGGCAGAGCTGTTCCTTGCTCTCCCTGTGCACAGCCATTCATGAGGCAGTCGGGAGGCATGGCGGGTTCTAGCCCTGGCCCATCACCTCGGCAGAGCCTCACAACAAGCCAGACCACCCCCTCCTCACTCCGCTGGCGCCGCCATTTTCCACTTCTGGACTTCCCTCTCGTCAGAACTCCACCCAGCAGACCAGCCCATCACAGCCTGGCTTGCGCGGCCGCTTGTGGCCGCGCGTTCATCAATAAATGCTTTATTTGGAGGTGTTTAAAAGAGTTTGCCTCCCGCTCGACAAGCCTGGCAAGCTTCTCGTGTTGTATATGATATGCCAAATTCCAGTAACAATTATATTAGGTCATTCCCATGACCTAATATAATGGATTATATTAGGTCATTCCCATGACCTAATATAATGGTTTGAGGCTCTTTATGTTCCTGTAGCAAGCCGATGCCCCTGGCTGTACTGGCATGAGACAGGACATATGGAGATATGACTGGTGCCTGCTCTAGCAAATAGATGATCAACGGGAAGATCGTGATCGTGATACTGTCTCAACAGATTAACGCACTTTCCTTTAGAGTGGTGGCTAAAGGAATCTTCAAGTCAGCTTAATATACGGAACTACCATTTCTGATGCTAATTTTAACACTACTGTTGAAAAGGAGAACTGACCCAAAATAGATCCCCGTGCTACCAAAAAGTAGATCCCATGCTACCAGACCAACATTTAAGTCAGTCACTCAGCAATTACCTCACAATCATAGGTTAGCTAATTTGGCATAGAGATCTTGACTTTACAAAAACCAATATTTCTCGACCTTTTTCCAATCATGGCTCCTTCCAAACTAGTTTCCATCCTGTGTTTCCCTTACTCTACAGGCTGGTCCCCTAGTCTCATTTTGTGGCTCCCCATTTACATGATTTTAAAATCATTTACATGACTTTGAAATCATCTAAATGGGGGGCTACATGGAAGAACCCAAATGAGAAACACTGCTCTAAACAGTTCATAAAGCACAATGAAGAAAATATCAGCAGAAAATGCCAAGATCGGGACCTCAAAGAACTGCAGTGATGATTCCACTGACAAAGGTAAAATCAAAAATAAGCAAGTAGGACTACATAACAAAAGAAAGATTGGCTATGGGGCCACAGTGATAGTACAGCAGGCAGGGAATTTGCCTGGGTTAATCCCAGCATACCATATGGTCACCTAACCACCGCCAGGAGTAATTCCTGAGAACAAAACCAGGAATAACCAATGAGCTTTGCTGTGTGTCACTTGTCTTCCCGTTGCTCATAGATTTGCTTGAGCGAGTGCCAGTAACATCTGCATTTGTTGGGAATGAGGTCCATTATTGTTACTGTTTTTGGCATATCGAATACATCTCGGGTAGCCGCCAGACTACCATGGCTCTGGGTTCATCCTAGGGGGTCCCAGTCTATTTCTATGTCAGACCATCAACTATCCAGGGCCCACAAGGTAGAGCCCTGGGTGTAGACAAGCCTGTCTCCTGTCTGCCATCTGCTGACATAGCTGGGCACTGCAGCCACACCTGCAACACCTCGAGGGGCAGGACTGCTGAGTGTGACCAAGAAAAGAAAAAGCTGGGCTAAAAGTAAAAGATATCCAACTGAATGGGAGAAAATATTTGTACTCAGCACATCAGATTAAAGTTTAATATAAAAATATATAAAGAAAACACAAATATTAACAACAGCAACAGTAACAAAACCAAACCCCTATCAAAAATAGAGAGAGGAAATGAAGGAACATTTCTCTGTAGAAGAGAGATAAATGGTCAATAGGCATAAAAAATGTGCTCATGACCAAATTATTACTAGGAAATCCAAAGCAAAATGACAATGAGAATGCTGCATATCAAATAAACTGGGAACAATTATGATGGCAGAGATGTGGTGAGAACGAATCTTTGACCTACTGCTAATGGGAATATTGTCTGATTCAATCCCATGGAAAACAGCATGAGAATTTCTCAGAAGAGTAAAAACCGAATTGCCATATGCCCAGCAATTCTGCTTCTTGGTATCTTGGGAGAGTAGAAATTAAGTCAACATTTATGCTACAGAGGCAAAAATACTGGCTCTGCTACTTAGCAGAGTCAGAGCAATAATATAGCAGGTAGGGTGTTTACCTTGCATGTGCTCAACCCGAGTTCAATCCCCAGCATTACAGATGGGCCCTTCAGCACTGCCAAGAGTGGTTCTTGAGTGCAGAGCCAGGAGTAATCCCTGAGTACTGCCAGTTTGACCCAACAACAAACACACAAACACACACACACACACACATGCAGTGACACAGGCAAAAGATATAGGCAAGTAAATTGCAGGGATTAATAATAGAAAGGATGGCCTTCAAAGTAAGGTTGGTTAGTAGTGAGAGAAAAGGGAGAGAGTCAGAATATACAGATCATCATAAACCACGGGACAAATCCAAACTTCTTTTAAACCATTCAAATGCAGCTTTAGGAGAGGAAGAGACATAGTTCTCTTTTATGTGGAAGCATCATTCTATTAGGTATAAAATGGAAAAGAGCAGATAATTCAGAAAGAGTTCATGTTGGCTCCTATGCCTTGAAGGTAACAGCAGAGTAAAGAAATGAACTAACAACTCATATTCTGTCTCTGTAAGGGAGACAGAATATGAGTATGATGCTGGATCAACTAATGAAGAAAACAGACATACTAACCTGTCCCAAATGGGGGTATAGAAACTTCAAATCACTTGTATCACTTGTCTTCCCATAGAATATCAATTTGCTCGAGCAGGTACCAGTAACATCTCTGTACATCCTGTCACATGATAGTGTAGCCCAAGGGCATCTGCTCACTCCAGGAACATGAAGAGCCTCAAACCATTCCATCAGGTCATGGGAATGAGGTCTATAATTGTTACTGGTTTTTGGCATATCAAATGCAACACGGGTAGCTTGCCAGGCTCTGGACGAGGGTGGAATACTCTTGATGGATGGATGGATGGATGGATGGATGGATGGATGGATGGATGGATGGATGGATGGATGGATGGATGGATGGATGGATGGATGGATGGATGGATGGATGGATGGATGGATGGATGGATGGATGGATGGATGGATGGATGGATGGATGGATGGATATGAATAAATAAATTAATAAATAAAATTTAAAAAATAAAAGCACAGGCTCTGCCCGGGGGTGAAGGTGGGCTGGGTGTGTGCAGCAGAAGTCTCAGCCATGGCATCGAGGACTGGGAACAGCCCCTGAGCCCAGTGCTAGGGTAAGTCATGGGTCTGACTCCCCACCCCCATAAAAATAAAACCCCAAACCAAAGACAGACCCTAAGCACCAATAAGGCAGTTTATTTCTTTTCTCTCTCTTTCCCGTTCTTTCCCCCTGCCCAAAGTGCTCAGGGATGACACTGGCAGTGCTCAGGGATATACTCAGGGGCTGAACCGACCACCTTATGTGCTGCAAAGTCCTGCTGGGGGTAACCCTGCATCCCCCAAAAGTGCCAATGTGGGGCCAGAGCGATAGCACAGCGGGTAGAGCGTTTTCCTTGCATGCAGCTGACCTGGGTTCGATCCCCGGCATCCCATATGGTCCCCTGAGTACCTCCAGGAGTAATTCCTGAGTGAAGAGCCAGGAGTAACCCCGAGCATTGATGGGTGTGACCCAAAGAGAAAAAAAAGTGCCAACGTGGCCCCAGAAAGCACTCTATGCCACCCTGGGGCAGGAGCAATGGCATGTGGTTGAGGCCCCATCTGACAGTACCTGCTGGCACAGGGTGAGGACCCAGAGTTGGACACACAGGAATGTGCAGGCTACAATAGTTCATTCAGGGTCAAAAATCAAATTGTTCCCAGGTTGATTTTCAGCTGGAGTGCTGGGCATCCCAGGGCTGACATGCGCCGGGGGGGAGGGACAAGGCGTTCAGGGCAGACACAAACCATCTGCAATCTCAGCTCCTTTTACACATTCAGGCCCTGCCATTTCCCAAGCTCTGAGCTCGTGGTTGCCACAGTGCTGGAGCTCGCCAAGAAAAAGGGAAGGGGAGAAGTGAATTATACACCTAGCGCCTCTCAGAGAACATGTTGCCCTCACTAGGCGCTCTGGGGTGTTTCACTGTGAGGCGGGAGCGGGGCTCATTTTTGCTACAGATATTTTTACAGGTCTACATTTTCTTATCTATAAGTCTCAAATCCCAAAAGCTAAAAAAAAAAAGGAAGAGATTTCAGCATAATAACAGCAAAACCTGACTTGAATTAACATCCGGTTTGAATTAACATAAGGCTCTTCTTGTCATATATTCCTTCTGCATGAATATTCATATATTTCCCCACTAAAAAATACCATTATTATTATAGTATATAAATAGAGAAGACATTGTACTTGTAAATTATTGGTATATATTACTTTACCTTTATAAAATCTTAATTTAGCATACATTTGCCCCCTCAGATTCTTATGAGAAAATCTTAGTGGGAAATTTTTTCAATGTAATTTTCAACTTAAAAATTCGTTGGAGATCAAGCTGGAAAAAATATAGTAGGTAAGGCTCTTGTCTTTGTAACCCATGTTTCATCTCCAGCAACACAGGGTACTCCAAAGACTGTCAGAAGTGATAGCTGAGTACAGAGCAAAGAGGGAAAGTCTGGGCGTGGTTCAGCATGTCCCCCACCCTGATGAAACAAAAACAAAAAGTAGCCGAGATCATGCTTATACACATCACTGTTAGATTCCAAAATTTGTGTGTCAGCTGTCAGCATGGGAGTTAGAAAATGAATAAATCAGACATTTTTTATTGTAAATAAAAAAAATCTGTAGTTACAAATGTGTGTGCATGGGCGGATGTGTGTTTTAACTGCTGACCTCTCGGACATGGATCAGAGAAGATAGAAATGTTCATTTTCAAGGAGGTTTCACACCACTCTAGATAAACTGCTACAAGACTTAAACTCATGTACCTGTCCCCTCTGGGGACTGATACTTGTTTCTAACAAGTTGTCTGCTAGAAGGAGCCAGAAGCATCAAAGGAATCCCAGACCTCCATGCACAGCTATCAATATTCATTCTTTCTTGTTTCCTTTTTAATTTTAACTACTTCCTCAGTACTCTGCTAGATGTGGACACAACAGATAAACGATGCATAATCCCAAACTAGTTTCAAGGAAGTTGTATGATAAGAAAATGGAAGTAAACAGATTATTCATTTGTAGCATTAAAGAGGAAGAAGATGCAGGTAGATTTTGAGTGCAGGGTTTGATAGTATGAAAGCTTGTCTATGGGAAATTGATATGACAGGTGACATTTGGAGAGTTTGGCTAAAAAACCATTAAAGCACATTTTCTTGTTTCCAGAGAGATAGTAGAGCCAGTGGGTGCATGCCCTGCATTCAGTAGACCAGAGTTCAACCCCATCATCCCATATTGTTCCCCCAATCTCACCAGGAATGCTTCCTGTGTGCACAGCTGGGAGTAACTGCTGAGTAATGCTGAATGTTTGCCCCCCCAAAAATATTTAAAAACAAGAAAACACACCTTCTTTACCTCCCTATATTGAAATTCCCAAAGATGTCTCTTAAAAGCTGGTACTTAAGACTTGCGTTTCTATATTATCAAGGGATTGATTGAGTTATATGTTCATTTATCTATATGAAGACTGAGCCCAAGAAAGCCTTGTTTTCTTTTGAAAAAATAAACAGTAAAGAAGGGAGAGTCTTAATACTTTACTTCCTTTCTTAGTACTGGAGAAAGTGAGAAGAAAGGATTTACCTTCAACACAAGAAGGCTGAGCCGGGTGGTGCCAGCAACTTGTCCTGGGAAACAAGAACACTTAACTGTTTGTGATCGCTCTTCAATACGGTTCTTATTACAGCATCTGTGCACAGCAACCACCTCACAGGTCCCTTGTTTGATTTGGTATTGACCTGGAAGATAACAGGAAAAGAAAAACAGACCCAAGATTGTTAGGAGAAAATTAAACCATCAAAACTTGAAAAGGTCAACTGTTTCCCAACATTCCATACAAGAATCTTCATAACTTTACTTTCTTATGTAACTTCAAATGTACATAGATCTGGCAAGAACAGTGCAAAAAATTCTTTGAACACGTGGTAGGCAGAAATTTGGCCTCAAAAATCTTTAACCCATGCCTCACAAATGAGAATCTGACAATACCTTAATATAAGTAGAAACCTCAGTCCTACAGCCATGAGAAACTAAATTCTGCCAACAACCTGAAGGTTCTTAGAAATGAATTCTTGTTCAGAGCATCCCTACAATATAACAGTTTTGCCTAATTCTTGGTTTTAACCAGGTGGTAGACTGCAAGGAGAATTCAGTCATAATACACCAGACCTATAGACCAGATCTATATAAATAAGTTACTAATGATAATTTGCCACAATAGAAAAAGCAAACTAATACATGACCTTTTAGTCAGACTCATCATTTAATGTTATCATTCATTCATTTTCACATATTTTTTCTGTCGTTTGAGCATAGTCTACAAGTTATACCTCAGTGTTTTTCCTAAAACAAAGATATTATCGTATATAATTAACAAAATTTTAAAAGTTGATATCACTGCAATGCTAAATATAATAATCTCTCATCATACTAATCATATTGCTTATCAAAACATAAATTCAAAGAAAATTTATGGGAAGATTATAAGGATATTGCAGACTAAAGAGAAAATTTCCTATTAAGAAGTTTTAATTTCCATATTATAAGTAGAGTCATTCTCATGACTTGCCAAGGGAACAATTCTGCTCATTGAGTTTGTCGTTTGGCTCAAGGTCATTTCTAAAAGGGTACCTCATCATCCCTAACCCCTAGATTCCCTGACCTTTGAGCAGTCCGTTCTCCTATAGTACCTCGGCTAGTCTTTATGACCAATCTCAGACAGCAGAACTTCAATTTCAAGATTTAGTAACCACTCTACTCTTGCTACCTGTCCAGGGAAGAAGACTGTGTTGTGCTGTCTCAAGTCCAGAGAGAATTTCATTCAGGAGACTCACAAGAGAACAGCAATAGCTTTTATTAAGGATACTCTGAGGTGTTTACAGCAGGCTAGTGAGGCAAGTGAGACTAGTAGGAAACTGTTAAGTGAGAGACCCACCAAACAATATGTGAGTTTTTATCTACCATGTTTCTTTGTTACTAGTTTGGAGCATTCTCATCATTTTCTTTCTGCTCTACTGTTTCCTAGCAGTAAAACCTTTGTAACATATAGTGTTATCTCTCAGGATGAAAGACCCACTGGAAAATAGTACCATCTGACCCTCACAATGCACTACTTGTAAGTATCCTCTTTTGGGTTTGAGTTATTTTTTTCCTGAGGGAAGGGAGCTTTGCTATTCTATACTCCAAAATTCTTCCGTTCTGTGCATTTTAACTATCTGGGTCAGAAGTCTCAATATCTCTATTTTAGATGATCTTCCCTGGGTCAGCATTTTGGAGATTACTAGCAAAAATCTCTCCTCCCCTGTTCATGTATGGCAAAGAACTACATTCTGTGGATAGCCCCTTAAGTGAATGTAAAAAGGCTCCCCACACATGTAGCCAGCATTTCTCTATATGCTGACAAGATACATCAGCAGAAGTGATGGTTTATTACTTCCAAAGTTAGGTTATAAAGACGTATATAACTTGGTTCCTCCCTCAAGAAAACCATGCCCCGTGTAGTTTTGTGTAATTCACGTCATTTTAACACGTGGCTAGGAATTAAAGTCCACTACCATTGGTCACATTAGTTAATTTGGAAGTCAAGCCTATAGTATAAGCCACTTATACTAAATCCCCATTCAATAACTTATCCACAATCATAAGAGAGACAGATCATCTGATCCTGTTGGGCTTTCTGATGTTCAGACCTGTGTGAAATAATATATGTTGATTATTTTCTATTTCTAAGATTTGGAATTATTTGTTACACAGCAAAAGTTAACTAAGACATCAACTCTCGTTACGCCACACTGGAATTACCTTTCCTCATAGAAATGACATAGAAACAAGATTATGAGGTAAATTTTAGAAATTGCTAATTACTGAAATTTGCTTTACAATCCCATTTTAACCTTTTTCTGAGTATTTCTGAGCACCCTGGTAATATTCAGCTACTCCACTTACATATAAATTGTTCTTTGAAATATGAGCATTCCCTCCTACTTATTATGAAAGGTTTTCCCAAGAATTTACATGGTGAGTTTTTTGCCCAGTTTCTGTTGTTTGATGTGAAAGCTTCAAAATAAGAAAACTAGTTTAAAAGTATTCCATAACAATATTTTAATACATGAAAAGCCTTTCACAAAATAATCTCTACGTGATTCTCAATGTCTTTTCTCTTTCCCTTCATACTATTACTGTATGTCACTGCATAGCCATCACACAATATATACCAAATTTTAAAAAAGTGGGACATAACCATCATATTATACGCTTTTATTGTGGCAGTATCACTTAATAATTACTAAATTGGGGGCCAGAGCAATAGTACAGTGGGTAGGGTGTTTGCCTTGCATGCAGCCATCCGGGTTCGATCCCTGGCATATGTGGACCCCCCAGCACTGCATGGAGTAATTCCTGAGCAAAGAGCCAGAGGTAACCCCTGAGCATCGCCGGGTGTGACCCCACAAAAATAATAATAATTACTAAATTGTCTCCAGTGCAATTAAGATTAGACTTATGGTACAGTCATAAACAATTGTTAAATTGAATTGTCTGAGTCAATGCTCAACATTTCTTCTTGACAATTTAGTGAACATTTTGCAGTCTGATAAAAAATAGTTAACACATTAGTTATTGATTAGTGCATTGTCATAAAAAAATTACAGTTGAGGAAATTTACTATAGAGTTGTAAAAATACTAACTTAAAAAAATTAATGTGGCTGTAGAGTTTACATCATTATCATTGGTTTCGTTATCTGACACTCCATCATAAGCGCCACTCACATAGAATGTGCTGACTTTATCACACTGCCACAGTGCATCACCTTCAGATCTGCCAAGTGCATTTGAAATTCCAATCTTTTGAAGCTTTTGATGACTCATGTAGTATAAGGTCATAATTCTTAATTATTATAGCATTCCAAATCAACATGCAAGTCAGCTTTTCAAAATATGTTGCTAATGCATGTATGTATAGCTAAGAATGCTAAGTTTGTGGCATGTGGTTTGCAAGATAAATGCACATCCATAAGCCACTAGTGAATATATTGCTGCTCTTTATCTTTTAAGCAGAATGACACATAGAATCACACAGTGCACTGATTATGCAATAGTAATTAGTAATGAACTAATTTATGAAACAAGGCGTGACACACCATTTTGCAGTGCAACACTTAATACAAGATATGGAATCAACTAAGGTATCCAACACCAGATGAATAGATTATGAGGATGTAGTATATGTACATAATGGAATATTATGCAGCTGCAAAAAATTATAAAATCATGCAATTCTCTGCGACTTGGATGTAACTAGAAGATAAGTCATCAGTGAAATAAGTCAGAACTAAGTCAGAAACAAACACAGGATGATCTCACATATCTGTGACATAAAGAATAACTAGATGAGGGAATGCAATGTATTAAAGGGAACATGCCTATATCGCCCTTGACCTAAGAGTATACAAAGGAGAAGGCCAGAGAAGAAAAGAAGTCAAGGGAGAAATTCAGAAGAGGGAAACAAGAATCAGTGAAGGAGCAGAGAGCAAAAGCCCCAAGTACATCACTGGTGTACAGAGGTGGTATAGTGATATATCCAAACCCAAGTCAACACACAGAAAATGAAACCCAAAGTACTCCAATCAAACCTAAAAATGGCCTGTCATGGTAGAAGGCTAGAGGGTTAAGAGGGAGCCTGATGCCTGCTCGAGCAAATCGATGAATAACGGGATTCAAGTGATCAAGAAGTGATATGATCCGTAACCCCACTTCTTTGGGTTTATCTAAGAGAATTAAAATAAATCTCATGCAGAGACAGAGAGAGAGCGAGAGACAGAGACAGAGACAGAAAGAGAGGAAAAGGGGGTACCTGCTATTGAGGCAGCCTGGGAGTGGGTAGGAGGGGGTGTGGGTACACTGGTGGAGGGAATGGGGCACTGGTAGAGTTATGGGTGCTGGAATACTCTATACCAAGAACCAATTATGAACACCTTTGTAATTGTATGTTTTACTTTGGTATAACAAAAAAATTTAAAAAAAAAGAGGGAGCCTGATAAACACTAGGAAGGAAAAAGGACACTGGTGATGAGAACGGAGCTAGAGCAGGTCTAAGACTCAACTATAACATTGTAAATGATGGTTTTAATAATTTTTTAAAAAACTTACACAGAGAAATACAGCACATTAAATGATGGTGGAAGTAAAAGTCAAATATAAATAAGCACAATCCTAAGATATATTTTCATTTTTAAAACACACAAGGGCAGAAAAAGTATACAGACTATCGAAGTCCCAGTACCAAAAATTTCAATCTACCATATAAGAAAGCATAAATATTAAAGAAGTGATTGAAAAATAAAACCTAAATATTCACAAAATATTTTTACCCAGGCCGCTGTATATTATTGTGGGAAAAAATCAAAATAATCGCTACTTACAATGTTTAAAAACTAGTATGAAATTTTAATGCTGAGTAAGAAGAAAAGTAAAAACAGGGAGAAAGTTGGTGGGAGAGTCATTGGTTTTCAAGTACAGATAAGCACCTTCAGGTCAAATATTTCTTAATAAAGAGTAGAGAGAAAAAGGGTAAATGCACCTTGTAGCATTTAGGGGTAAATGTATCTATCCCTTTGGTCATCATCTCCTTTTGCTCAGGCTATTACAACAATACTACACATAATAGGTTTAGAAAACTTTTACTTGTCAGGAGTTCCAGAGACTACAAATCCAGGATTGAGTGCTGATCTATAGGCTTGGTGGTGCGCAAGGCTTACTTCTGGCTGTGTACTCAGTGATCACACCTGGTAGTGCTTGGGGCGCCATGTATAGTATTGAGGATCGAACCTGGGTCAGTCACTTGGATTTTTTTTTTGCTTTTTGGGGGGTTCACATTCAGCAATGTTCAGGGGTTACTCCTGGCTCTTCATTCAGGAATTACTCCTGGCAGTGCTCAGGGGACCATATGGGATGCCGAGGATCAAACCTGGGTTGGCCGCAGGCAAGGCAAATGCCCTATGCACTGGACTATCACTCTGGCCTCCCAGAGTCAGCCACTTGAAAGGCAAGTGCCCCACTCTCTGTAATGTCCCCTGCATACTGCACTGTATTGCTCTGTCCCCTCACAAGTGTTTTCTCCACGGTTGTGATCACCATTTTCTCACTGAGTTCACACATGGAAGACAAAAATTTCCTTATTCTTCTTTTTTGTTCCACAATAAGGATCCCAACCTTCTCATAATAGGGTCCCACTGACTTCATTGAACTTTTATCATTTCTCTAAATTAAATCACACTGAGGTTAGAACTTTAATATATAAAGTTAGGGGAGAAAAATACACACGTTCACTATGTAACAGCCAATACATCTTAATTAGATTTTAAATGGCCAAGACAATTTATCATGAGGCAGTTCTAAAACTAAGAAAATAAAATGTGTTTTAGTAATTTCTCAGACACAGATACACAGGGCAGAGCTGCTACTGGCTCTCCCTGTGCTCAGGTAATCATGAGGCATGCGAGAGGGAAGGCAAGTTTTAGCCCTGGCCCACCATCCCAATAGAGCCTCACAAGAAGCCAGAGGAATGCTCACACCGTGAGGGTCACTGTTTTCAATATCCAGACTCCACAGCTTGTCAGACCGCCACCCAAGAGATAAGCCGATCTCTCCCCATTGCTAGCGGCCACGAAACGGCAGCACAAACTGAGAGCCTACTACCAAGAGTATACCAGCCACACAGCAGAGCCTAGCAAGCTACCTGTGTCGTATTTGATATGCCAAAACCCAGTAACAATTATAGACCTCATTCCCTGAATGAATGGTTTGAGGCTCTTCATGTTCCTGGTGCGAGCAAATGCTCTTGGGCTACACTAGCATGTGACAGGACGTATGGAGATATTACTGGTGCCTACTCAAGCAAATCAATGAACAAAGGAAGACAAGTGATACAAGTGATTATTAATATCTCAGGACTCTAAGAGATTTAGAGATTCATTAGTAACATAGTTTGCTTAGAATTTTGTTGCCATTCAACAAATAAAAATGGATATTTCTTTTCTATTTAAACTTGTCTCTAAATAATCAGCTTTTCTAATTATTCATTCACTTATATAGTACCAAGTATTCTACATCACTGATTTTAAGACACATTTTCTAATTTTTAATGTCAGTAGGTATCACAACTTAGAGATTGCCATTATAGTTGTCATTCCTTCTTTCTTAGAAATATACAAAAAGCAGTATATTCATAATCAACATCATTGTAGATTGATAAAATATAGAATACTGTAGATACTATTCTAAATTCCTAGCAAATATTATTCTGTGCCATCTTGAAAAAATACTGTGATATGAAAACTATTTTCAACCTATTTTCCGTTTTTAAAATGTACAAATGTACAAAACTTAATTTGCCAAGGTTAAAAATCTGGAAATTAAGAAGTGAGACGAGTCCAGCACAGGAAAGAGAATAGTTGTAGTAGCTTATATTTCACCTACTTGAGTCAAAGCCACATCTGTAGTTCAGTAAGTCACACAATGTGACTCTGTTTCCCAATGCAAATGTAGCTGTGACCTGGTGACCATGTTTGTGGAGCTCCATACAGTCTTTCTAGAAATGTGTGTGCTGATGATATTGGACTGTGGTCTTTGACTAAGGATGTGCCTCATTTCTAGAGAGATGAGAAATCTAGAGATCCTTGAACAAGGATCTAGGCACTCAAATCAGAAACATCAGATTATCAGAAGCATGATGGCAGAAGATAGGGATCCAATACAGGATGTGCACATAAATTACTTGTGTGGCTAGTTTGAACTGCTCTTAATATAACAGTGATTACTTCAGGGCTCTCCAGAGAAACAGAATCAATTATAAATCTTATATATCCACAAAGTATTATAAGCTCATAAAACTGTGCAGGTTGTCTAGACCCACTGTCAGTAGGTTGAGTTGGAAAGTTAAAACTCAGGAATCTGGTTTGGCCACCAACTAAAGGCCTTTAAGTCTTCTGTCAAGACATAGCAGGAATTAATGTTTCACTTGTGTGTGTGCAAAAAAAAGGCTAGCTATATACAACTAAAATTTTTTTTAATTTTTTTATTTTTACAATTACAAAGATATACAATTAAAAAGTTCATATTTGGGTTTTGGTCATACAGTGTTCCAGCACCCATCCCTCCACCAGTGTCCATCTCCCACCACCAACGTCCCCGGTTCCCCCCCCCTCCCCCAGCCCTCCTCCATGGCAGGTTCTTTATTTCTTTCCCTTTCTCTCTTTCTCTTTTCCTTCCCCTTCCAGATTATGGATTACAGAACATACACTAAAGGATTGTCATGTGTATCTTTTTGCCTCTAGCAACTAAAATTTTTAACTAATTTGTTTTTTAATTTAATCACAGATGCACAGTTACAAAGTTGTTCATAAATTAGTTTCAGTGATATTTTTCAAGACCTATCCCTTCACCAATATACATATCCCACCATTAATGTCCTTAGTTTCCCTCCCACTCCAAGCTCTATGGCAGGTATTTCTCTCTCTCACTCCCTCTCTCTCTCTCTCTTCTCTCCCTCTCTCCCTCTCCCTCCTCCCCCTTTCCTTTTTGGGCATTTTGTTTTGCAATTACAGATACTGAAAGGACATCAGCAAATCAGAACAACAGTGAGATATCATCTTACACCACAGAGACTGGCACATATCTAAAAGAGCAATAACAATAAGTGCTGGCATGGATGCTGGGAGAAAGGGACTCTCATCCATTGTTGGTGGGAATGTCAACTGGTACAGCCTTTTTGGGAAAACAATATGAACATTCCTCCAAAAACTAGAAATTGAGCTCCCATTTGACCTATCAATACCACTCCTGAGAATGTACCCTGGGAGGCCAATAACACACAGCAGAAACACCATGTACGCTTCTATGTTCATAGCAGCACTATTCACAATAGCAGAATCTGGAAACAACCAGAGTGAGTGCCCAAGAACAGACGACTGGATAAAGACACTGTGCTACATCTACAAAATGGAATACTATGCAGCTGTCAGGAAAAACAAAGTTATAAAATTTGCCTATAAATGGATGGACATGGAGAGGATCAAGCTGAGTGAAATTAATCAGAGGGAAAAGGACAGATACAGAATGACTGCATTTATTTGTGGGATACAAAAATAAAATAGTATGATACCAATACCGAAGGTCAAGCAAAACATGAATCAGGAGGTCTTGTCAGTTGCATTATATTGCAAGTGTGTGAGGTTAGGCAGACCAGGGGAGAAGGGAGGGAATCAGGGGACATTGGTAGCAGGAAATGGGCACTGGTGGAGGGTCAAGTGCTGGATCACTATCCGACTGAAGCCCAAACACGAATATCTTTGTAATTGTACATCTCACGGTGGTATAGTGAAAAAAATTTTTGAAAAAAAAAGGTGATCAGGTCTATCTTGTTACCTACTTTCAATATGCAGTTGTATTCTAGCATGACCATTTCAAACTGTTACTGTCACACTGGTCCTGTCTCTATCCTGACGACTCTTCATCCCTCACACACATGTGGCTAGTTTACAACCATTGACCAGTTCTCCCGGTCCCATTTTCCTGGGCTTTGGATATTTGTTTCATAATATTATTTACTTTATCCCACAAATGAATGCAGTCATTCTATATATGTCCCTCTCCCAGTAAAATTTTGAAAGATGCCTGAAGGGCTGAACAGTGGGCCCGGCGTTTGCCTTTCAGCAGCAACAGCAGGGAAACTTTTGGTTAGCGATTACTTTAGAGTTTCGAGGTATGAACTGGAGGAGATCAGACTGAGTTACTCAGCAGTGGAGCTGCTTTCTGGACACAGAGCAAAGAGAAAACACAATATCCCCTCTATGAGCTTTGCTAATCCTTCTCAACTACTGGGCCATACCTTCTTGATTTGGGGGCTAAAAAGCAGCATCTAACAGTATTGATAATAGCTGTAGGACAGCATCTAAAAGTAGACAGATGTAGTATACTAAGCACTGAATACTATAGCTCTTGGTGATATTTTATATGTGAAAAAATTTAAAGAATCTTTAAAATTCTTTTTCATTCTTCATATTTTTCAGTAAGGTTATTTTCTTTTGAAAAATGAGAACTTAAAATTTTGTCAAAACTGTAAAATGTAAGACATCTGGTTCCTTATTCACTTAAATGTTGAGGATGTCATTACAAGTATTATATAATAGTGCTTACAACAAAATGTTATTGCTTTGGGATTACTGTAGAGGATGGACTATTTTTACCTGGAAAGTAAATTTCTTAAATGCTACCTTTTTCTTATTAGCGATGCTTTTAAGAAAAATTGGAAATGGGGAGAAATATCCATTTATCCCACTACAGTCAGGGTCTAATGCAACAAAAAAAAGATGAAGAACTACATTCCAATACAAGTCCTTTAACTGAAACTTATTTGAAAGTTGATAGTAAAGCAAAAAGTCATGCGATTTGAGTGACTTTCTTCGTGCTGCTATTTCCATTGGGCCCTTTCACCTTGGCTCAGTCTTTCCCCCTCTTCTTCCTCTAGCCCAAAACTAGAAAATCACCTTCCAAGGAAGTCTTGCAATCCAGCAGTCTTTTTTAAAAGTATTGTATTCAAGTATGGTTTTCATCATGACATTTTCAGTTGTTCTCATCATGGGAGTAGAATGGAGCCATAGAAGGCTGATAAAAAGTTTCTACAACATGAAAGCTGAGAATCTCCATGGCCATCCCTAGCTTGGAGCCAACATACCCTGTTTTTTCTAATGGTGCTTCATTACAATTTCTCAACTTCCTTTCCTTTCTCTATCTCAATTGGTCTTAGGTCAAAAGGGAAGACATCAGAGAATAGGAATCAAGACTCCAGCAACCACTGGATCATCTTAGGGCCTTGGTTAAAGAGACAAATGTCTACTGTACTCCTATATGCTGGGCTTATGCCAGGGCAGTAGAGGAGAGACAGTCCTTTGCTGTTCACAAGTAGAGATACCACAACTCTCCTACTCACTGGACAGCAACAAACGAAAGTGAAAGCTCTGGGCTTCCAAGTTCCTAGACTGAAACATAAACCTCAAGACTTAATTCCAGTGAGTCTGTTAAGTCTCAATTTTCTCATTCACAATATTTCATTTATCTCCCATGACAGGGAATGCAAATTAAAACACTCTGCAAACATAGTGAGCTGCTTTTATAACACCAAAGATGCTGAATGACTTGTTTTTGTTTTCACAAATTTATCCAATAAATATTTGTTGAGTGCTTATTCTTTGCCGGGTGCATAGAGATACAATTACCAAAAAACTAAGAAATTACTCTCACGCTTTCAGTGATAAAAGAAACATAAAAAAGAAAAAAACATAACTAAAAATAGGAAGGACCTGATAAATTAGCACTCAAGTTAGAAAATTAAGCAGCGAGAAATGTAAACAGGTGAGATAAAAGCATTGCAGTATGGAAGAAACAGTTTCTTACAAACTGGAGTTTTGGGAGATAAGGGAAGATTAGAAGAATAGATGGCTGAAAGATCATGAAGGGTAAGTGGAGCACATTGTATAAAGTTGATGAAGGTGTGGGCTTTAACTCAAAGTTGATCAAAAGCCCCTGGAAATTTTGCACTCAGATTGGCCTGACCCGACACATATGAACTAATGTGATCAGAACTGCATAAAAGGAGTCAAGGATTCAGTTTCTGGGGTCAAAACAATCCAGAAAGAGACAACGGTGGCTTGGAATAAAGTGGTAACTGCGAAAGGGAGTCGGCGGAAGAAGAGATTGGACTCTGGCATCACAGAGGATGTCAAGGTGAAGGGATCTGTTGATGGGTTAAATGTAACATGTTCCATGAACAGATGCACCAATGTTGATTCCAGATTTATTGGCCTGAACAGCTAGAAGAGCAAGGTTGTCCCAAAAACAAATCCTGTTTCACTAAACTGGCAGCGTTGAGTAAATGGTGGCCCTTCTCCAAATTAATATGTGTAAGTCCTAACTCCCAGCATGCCCAAAATTTGGAAGCAGAGCTTATATGGGGGGCCAAGTAAGGTTAAATGAAGTCTTTGGGATGGGGCACTTATCCCATGAAGTCCTCAGAGGAAACAATCTGGAAAGCTCAAACTCTTTTCGCAGACACAGAGAAAGAACAGGTGCCTCACAGGGGCGATGCTGACATCTACAAAGTCTGGACGAGACCTCTCACCAGAGACTGACTTTGCCAGCAGCTTTATTTTAGACTTCCAGCTCCCACACTGAGGAAGTTAATTCTGTTTAAGCCAGTCTGTGGTGTTCTGTTATAGCAGTCCAAGATGACTATACTTAGTCACTTATTAAAGGTAAAGATGTCATCATGGATTCGTCTCTTCTCTTTGCCTCAGCTTCCACATCTGCCAAACAATAATCCTCCCTAATGTTTAAGTAAGGATAAGAAGTAACAGGGGTTGGAGAGATAGCAAAATGGGCATGGTGCTTGTCTTGCTCACAGGCCTCCTGGACTGGATCCCAGAATTATATACGGTCCCAGAGTATGACCAAAATTGAGCCCTGAGTGCAGAGCCAGGAATAAGCTCTGAGCACAGTTGGGTGTGGCTCAAAAATATATCCAAATGTAAATATATGTATGTATGTCTTCATATATATTACTTAAGAAAAGTATTAAGGATAATACCAGTAAGTTCACAAAAAATACTAGTAATAGTTTAATAGTAGCAATAACAATAATTATAATTATAGCTATTACTGCTATTATTATTACAGATTATTTAAATAACAAGCTGAGATCTAAAAAAGAAATTCAACAAATTGGATTCAGTTCATTTATTTAAGACTACAATTCTCAGAATTAATAAAAAGTAAATGTTTTTAGGAATAAAGAAAACTCACATTTACTATGTCCCACCACCTACTTGATATTCATTAAATTTGAGATTTCAGGTATCCAGAAATCTTCATTTAACGTTTCCCCTTAGCTGGCTGATGAAACCCTTTATTTCCCACATGTATTCACTCAATGCTTATTAAATCCTGAGCTCTCACACCAGAAGCTGGAGGATGCCAAGTGCAGTTCATCTCCAGCCATTTACACTGTGACTCCCGCCGCTGTTGCACTAGATGGACTGTTCTGGGCACTCCACATTGCTTTCTCTGCATTCTGGTTTTGACCATGACTTCAGATTTCCAACTGAAGAGGACCACTGGAGATCTGAAATCAAATGAAGTGGCTCCCAGTGCTCCGTCCATCAGACATAGGAACCTCTCCTCTGAAAAAGGAACATAATTGCAGAGACAAGGAAGCAGCTGCAAAAGGCTCTCCACTTAGAGGACGGTGAAGTGGAAAACTAACAATAAGCTTCACTGGCACACCCAGCCCATCACCTCTCCCACTTTCCTCGCTCTCTTACAAGGACTGGGAACAGCTAAGTACAAGGTCTATCAAAAGTAAAAGAGGAGAAGTAAGATTACTGTGTTGTGTTTGAAAGAACCTTATATAAAATTATCCATACAGTTAGAGAAAACTCAAAGGAAAGGTTAAAATATAAAAATAAACAGAAAGGTTTGTTTTCATTCCTAAAAGGCCCTCTCACTATTTAGATTAGTGATTTCAGCATTTCATACACACTTGGCGATGTTTCTTATTTGTTCTTCTACTAAATCAATATGCAGAATCATTTCAGTACCCAAAAAATAAATATACCTGCATGTAATGTAAAAACTTGTGGTAAGCTTCCATTTGTAGTCTGAAAGTGTAAAAAAAAAGAGTACACAAAAAAAAGAGTACACATATGTGTATGAGTGTATATGTCTAAATATACATATTTATACTCACATTTTTCTTAAAGAAATTTTGTTCAGATTAAACTTGAAGCAAACAAACAAAACTCCGGATTAAGGAGCCAAGCGATAGTACTCCAGGTAGGGTGTTTGCCTTGCTCTTGGTCAACCCTGGTTCAATCCCCAGCATCCCATATGGTCCCCTGAGCATGGCAAGGAGTAATTCCTGAGTGATGAGCCAGAAATAACCCATAAGCATTGCTCAGTGTGACCCAAAAAGCAAAAACAAAACAAACAAACAAAAATCAAGAAAACCTACCGTAAAAACACTGAATAGATTGCTATTGTTGTTTTTCTTATCATAACTGGTGCCTTGGTGCTTAGTTCTCCATATACACACTATTTTTTTTGTTAACATGCCAAAACCCATAATTAAAATATCAGACTGTTATTCTGATATCACTTGATCACTTTATTACCTGACATCCCTTTATTCATAGATTTGCTCAAGTGGGCGCCAGTAACATTTCCATATGGCCCTATCACATGCTAGTGTAGCCCAATGGCATCTGCTTGCTCCAGGAATACGATGAGCCTCAATCCATTCATTCAGGGTCTTGATGAAGAAGTCTGACCATCTTGTAGGTGGGCGGCCACGTGAACTCTTGACGTCCCGTGAGATCCAGTCCATAACAGCTCTAGTCCAGCAGTCATCTCCAAATCGCATTACATGTCCAGCCCATCTGATTTTTGATGGCTTGGCAAACAAGACAACATCCCTGACTCTGGATCATCAATGGAGGTCAGAACTCCAGATTTCTTCTCTCGCTTGAGTGAGGCATGATATTCTAAGCATGGCTCTTTTTGATTCCTCCTTGCGAGACCCGAATAGAATTATCATCCTGCTTTCATAGGGCCCAGGTCTCTGAGGCATATGTTAATGCAGGGAGAATGGTGGAGTCAAAGAGATGTGCCCGGAGCCGGAGGTTCTTTGTCCTTTTTAGCTATTTCTTCAATGCTCTTGAAGGTGTTCCACACCGTTCTCTTCTTCCTGTGCAGCTCAGGTTTTAGGTCGCTTATCATGTTGAGTTCTCGACCTAGGTACACATAACTGCTGCATTCAGAGATGTCTGTTTCATTGAGAGTGAATGGAGCCTCCATGAAACTTAGCAAAATCTGTTTTTATTAGATGTTTTAGTTAAACAGTTAGATATGGTAAAATACCTACCTATGTTGATCTTTCTAGACCAAATCAAAACTATACAAAATGAAGATAAAAGATCCAAACCCCAGGCTGAGGCATAAACAATACAGTGGGAAGTCCTTGCACACAGCTGACCCAAGTTTGATACCTAATACCCCATATGGTCTTTCAATCACAATCAGCAGTGATCTCTGAGCACAGAGCTTGGAGTAAGTCCTTAGCATCACTGACTGTGCCCCCAAAACAACAAAATAAGATAAAATAAAATACAATCTAAGTTTGTGAGATGGCTCAAAGAACTGGAGCACAGACTGTGCAAGCGTGAGGCATGGGTTCAATCCTTGGCACCACCTGATCATTGCCCGGGTGAAACAAATAAAGATCCAAGACCAGAAGATCTCAATAGAAGCAGTTGAGAGATTAATTTTATCAATGCAGAATTATTTGTTTTAATCTACTTTATAATTGTTAATTCCCACATTTAACATTGTATTAAATATAGTCAATTCTATTATAATAGTTTAGAATATAAATAATAAACCATCAACTTTTTGATATTTTTTCAGAAGTTGGAAAGCAGATAGATTTGATATAACTAAGAGAAGTGGAAGTGGTAACTGGGAAGTAGAAGGTGTGGCTGGGTCACCTATATAGTTCAAAAAGCCCATTGGGTACCAAGTTCTAGCTATGTTCAGATATAGATAGTTGTATATAGATAGTTGTATAGATATAGATTGTTCCATAGGTGGTTCATTCTTCAGACAGCAGAATGCTTGCAATATTTTGAGAAATTCTCTTATGTTGAAAAGATTATAAATAGGTAAGTAAAACTAGAATACAGCAAATGTAATAAACAAACAAGATTAATAAAAAGGGTTATCAATAACGAAAGTACCACTTGAAAAGAGAAAGAGATGCTTAAAGTCACTACGCGTACAAGCATTCTCGTGCAAATTAATATTTAATAGTAATAAACCATATAAATTTATTTCCTAAATACATTTTACATAATTAGACATTTCAAATATCACTCATGTAAACATTTATACTGTTTACATACATATTCTCAGTCAGTGACAATAAGGGATAATGTTTCAGAAGGTCATTTATCAGTTATTTTTAAATGTACATGTATGTATGTCAAATTTCACATTCAAATTCAGGCAATACAATACTGAAAAAGTGCTATAATAAAGACAAATCAATCATAGAATAAATAGGGGATAAAACACTTTGCTTGCTTGCAGTTGATTCCAGTTTGATGCTCAGCACTGCATACGGCACTGCCAGGCATCACTCCTGAGCTTAGAGCCAAGAATAAGCCTGAGCTCCACAGATGCGGACCAATGCCTCCCACCCCCAATCCAAATCAGACACTTTTGGAGAATTAGCAGATTGGATGCTAAAAGTTCCCACTAAAATAGCAAGTAATCAACTGCTGCAGAAAAAAAAAGCCTCAAAGGTTTAAAGCCTGGTTTACCTGAGAAACACATGCATTCATATATCAATAGATATGTAATCATGGCCTGATATCAGGGAGGGCAGGGGTATCAATAGAGGAAGAAATGCCCAGGGTAGCTGTTGAGGTTGCTAATGAGGGATGTTGAGGTCGCTGATGAGGTCTGATTCTGAGGAAGTAGAACACCCACAAAAGAAAGTCGAGTAGAACTCCTACAAAGTAAGTGTCCACTAACCACTCTCAGGGAATAGCTCCACTTTATTAAGTAGAACAGGGATATTTAAACTGAGGGAAAGTAGGTTGTGAACTCTGTTTCAACCAATCAGAGAGAGAATGTATGGTGTGAACTCTGCCAATCAGGTAGAAGGGTTGAAAAAGGGAGTGTGCTCCTGTACAGGGTGTGTGCTTAATGTGTTTAGCTACAATACCAGAGCATGCACAACCACCATCTCTGATCCAGCTGGGAAAGGACAGACACCAAACAGTAACAGTTCATACTTGGGAAAGGACGTAGAATTCCAGGTGTTTCAGCATATTGGCAGCTGAACTGTTGAGATCTCCCACCCCTCATCCTTTATGGAATAGTGCCGAGACTGTACCTTGGTCTGGATATAGAAAACTTTAATTTAGACATGACCAAAACAGAAGGTGTAAATTGTTGTGAAGTTGGAGAAAATTCTCTTTATAAACTATTCTCCTTCACACAATTGGCAACAATTAGCAACACTTTGATCAAAGGTAGATTTTCATCTCTTCATTGCCTTTCTTTGCCCAGGATCCTCCCATTCACAGTCATAGAAACAAAAGACTTGCAGCACTAAAGCCACCACAATGAAGCAAAAGAGGCTAACTCAGTTGCTCAAGCAAAAAATTTTGCAACGTTTGCAAAAATGAAATTAAATTTTTCCAAAAAATGATAAGTTTCATATCTACAGGGCATACATAAAACTACAGAATTAGGTGAGGTAACTGAAGAATCTAAGAGTCACACTAATAAATTTTATCATAGTTAGGCAATCTCAACACAGAGAAGCAAGGCCAAGATATCAAGAATTATCAGAACACAGAAAATTCTTCCCCAAAGAGATTAAAGATAGTTAAAAATTCAGAACAGAGGAGATATCTCAAAAGGCTGGAGTGCATGCCTTTTTAATCCAAAATCCCAAGTTTGATCCAGTCACTGCATGGTCTCCTGAGCAATACCAGATTCAATCCTAAAGAGACCTGGGTATTGCCAAATATGGCCAAGATGGCAAAACCATCTAGCCACACCAGACCCAGTGGCCAGGCCCAGGAGTTCAACCATCCAACTTTAATGGCCGATTAGACCTGGAAGTAGTCACTGACCTATCTGTGCATTGCTTGGGATGTCCCAGAATAATTCCAAACATAATGAGTGTGAAGAGCACAATGAATGAAATTCAATCCAACACGGTGTATTGAATTTCATGTACAAAACAAAACCAGTCCTGCACATGAGAGTACATCATTAATTGAATATAAAATCAAAGTCATGGCTGAAATAAAAGGAAGAATTAGGTAAATTTAATGAAATATGTAAATAAATAGGGTCCAATGGAAACGTTACTGGCACCCGCTCGAGCAAATCGATGAATAACAGGATTCATGTGATCAAGTGATGTAAATAAATAGGAGATTCTGTAAATATCAACATATGTATAGCAAATATAAAAATGCTGGGGAGACGCCAGAGCTATAGTTCAGCAGGTAGGGCATTTGCCTTGCACATGGCTGACACAGGTTCAAACCCTGGCATCCCTGAGCACTGCCCAGAGTAATTCCTGCAGTGCAGAGCCAGGAGTAACCCCTGAGCATCACAAGGTGAGAACCAAACAGCCGAGAAAATTAATTAATCAATTAATTAATTAATTAATTAATTAATGAGAATACTGGGGATTCCCAGGTGTTTGCTTTAAATGCAGCTGACCTGGATTTGAGGCCCAGCATCTCATATGGTCCCCCAAGCACCACCAGAAGTAGTTCATGAGTACAGGGGGCCAGGAGTAACATCTGAGCATCACCAGGGGCAACACAAAAGAAAAAAAAAAGTAGACGCTATGGAAATGACAGGTGAGAAAGTGCCAACCCTAATGAAAGAACTTACATAGATATTTAGGTATTTTATCACTTGCAGCATTTGTCTTCCCATTGTTCATCGATTTGCTCAAGTGGGCACCAGTAACATCTCCATAAGTCCCTGTGGTGTGCTAGTGTAGCCCAAGGGCATCTGCTCGCTCCAGAAACACGAAGAGCCTCAAACCATCCGTTCAGGTCATGGAAAGAGGTCTATAATTGTTACTGTTTGGGGCATAGCAAATATGACATGGGTAGCTTGCCAGGCTCTGCCATGCAGGTGGGATACTCTTGGTAGTAGGTAGGTTCTCAGTTCGTGCATTTACTGATGAACCGTGCAGCCACGAAGGCGAGATCGGCTTTTCTCTTGGATGGAGCTCTGATTACCTATGGAGTCCGTGATGTTGAAAATGGCTGCCCTCATGGAGCAGGGGTTCCTCTGGCTTCTTGTGAGGATCTGTTCAGATGGCGGGCCAATGCTAGAATCCGCCCTCTGTCCTGGATTCCTCACGATAAGCCAAGCATAGGGAGAGCTGGTAGCAGCTCTGCCCCGTGTATCTTTGTCTCTGAACCAGAATTGAACCAGAGATAGAGATACATGGAGCAGATTTCTTTTTTTTAATTACTGCTTTTTAGTATAGTTTGAGGTTGAGGAGGTGATGCCTTTTATCTTCTTTTCCCCAGAGAATACTTTAACTGTTTTGGTGGGAATGGTGTTTGGTCCAATCCCTCTGGAAAACAGTAAACTCAGAATTGAGTTCCCATATGACCCAGCAATTCCGCTTCTGGGTATCTTCCCCCTAACCACTGACTCCCACACGTTTGTGGTATACCAGGTGTTGAGATATTGCACAGGCTCTTTGTACCCGTGCACCATGGGGGGGCCAGGGAAGTGTCCAGCTGTGGAGTCTGGACCTTGAGGATGACTGTGGTTGTGTTGCAAGAAGTTTTCTGGCTCTAAGAGTCTGGGGGAGGGAGGCAGGCAAGAAGCCAAACCTGCCCCAATTCCAAGATGCCCCATCAGCCTAGTACAGTGCGGGCAAGCAGAGACTCCACCCTGCACCTGAGAACCTGGTATTTTATAGTAGGCCCAAATTTCTGAGTCAAATCATCACATACAAAGATGCATCATTTGGAGATAAAGAAAAGTACAGGGATAAAGCATTTGCATTGCACATTCCTTAGCCTAGTTCAATCCCCCAGCACTACATATCATTTTCCCAAGCACTGTCAGTAGTGACCTTTGAGCAAGGAGCCAGGGTGAGCCCTAAACACCACTGGATATGACCCCAAGACAAATATATGTATATATCATCAAAACATTATCAAAAATAAAAGATAAAGTCAAATATTGAGGGCTGGTAGCAAAAGTAAATATACCTATGTCAGGTTTTCATCAGAACTTTCAAAGAAAATGCCTCAGGCTAAAAGACAGATGAATGACATGTTCCCACCACTGAAAGATGAAAACTGCCAGCCAGGAATATCTTAGCTTGCAAATGTCAATGTTCCAAACTTACTAACTTAGCCAGAAACAGAGTGGATGGAAACACTAATACCATACACAAAATTTAACTCCATAGGACCAAAGCAATAGGATCTAGCAGGTAAGGCGCTGGCCTTGCATACAACAAAACTTGTTTCAATCTCTTGTATCTCATCTGATCCCCAAGCACCCAGAGAATTAATTCCTGATTGCAAAGCCAGAAGTAACCTCTGAACACAGACTGATATGGGCTACAGCAAACAAAAAAAAAATGACTCAAAATGGATTAAATGCATAAATGAAAACATATAAGATACATTCTAGGACATCAGTGATGCATGTGGAGATTTAATGCAGCGGCAAGCAAATTATAGAGATGGGACTACATTGAGTTGCAAAAAGAAACTACAACAAAACATGCAACCTAATACTTGGAAGAAGACATCTGTCCATTATACATCAAGTGGGAGCTAATATCCAAAGTGTAAAACTAATTCACCCAAGCTAATAACAAAAAAAGCAAGTAATTTAGTTGAAAAAAAAAGATGAAAGAACTAAATTCTCATAAGATGTTGTGCACAGTGACTAAAATCAAATGAAAAAGATGTCAATAACACTTCTATTAGGGAAATTCAAATGAAAACAACAATGAGTTTTCCACTCACACTGTGAGAACAATCTATAACAAAAAGATTCGAAATAGCACATGTTAGAAGATATAAAGAAAAAGGAACTCAGGAACCTAGTTGGTAGGAGTGCGCCTTTACAGAATATGTAGTGAAGTTTCTCAAATGAAATTTATTAAAATTTCAAAAGACTCAGCAATATTCATAAGCATCATCCAAAGAACATGAAAATATCTTGTCGGGCCTGGTGGCCCTGCCAGCGAGCTGCCCACGGCCAGCACAGGGCCTCACGGAAGGCTGGGGAGGCTGGCGCTCGGCCTGCGCCGGGCCTAGCTGACCATGGAACCCCGAGGAGGGCAGATGGGTTTTGGGAGTGGGTCCGCCGCCTCTGAGGGGTCCCGGAAGCAGCCAGATGAGACTCGCCCACCACACTAGCCACCATTTTTGCTGTCCGGACGCTGCGAAAGCGGCCTCAGACCAGATCAACAGAGCAAAGCCAGTTCGAGCCCAGGTAGGCGGCTCCAAGAGGCGGGAATCACCGGGAAGTCGTCAGTGGAGGCGTGGTCGCCCTTCCCCCTCCATCTTGTCGGGCCTGGTGGCCCTGCCGGCGAGCTGCCCACGGGCCAGCACAGTGCCTCACGGAAGGCTGGGGAGGGCTGGCGCTCGGCCCTGCGCCCGGGCCTAGCTGACCATGGAACCCCGAGGAGGGCAGATGGGTTTTGGGAGTGGGCCCGTCGCCTCTGAGGGGTCCCGGAAGCAGCCGGATGAGACTCCGCCCACCACACTAGCCACCATTTTCTGCTGTCCGACGCGCTGCGAAACGGCCTCAGACCAGATCAACAGAGCAAAGCCAAGTTCGAGCCCAGGTAGGCGGCTCCAAGAGGCGGGAATCACCGGGAAGTCGTCAGTGGAGGCGTGGTCGTCCCTTCCCCCTCCATCTTGTCGGGCCTGGTGGCCCTGCCGGCGAGCTGCCCACGGGCCAGCACAGGGCCTCACGGAAGGCTGGGGAGGCTGGCGCTCGGGCCTGCGCCCGGGCCCTAGCTGACCATGGAACCCCGAGGAGGGCAGATGGGTTTTGGGAGTGGGCCCGTCGCCTCTGAGGGGTCCCGGAAGCAGCCAGATGAGACTCGCCCACCACACTAGCCACCATTTTTTGCTGTCCGGACGCTGCGAAACGGCCTCAGACCAGATCAACAGAGCAAAGCCAGTTCGAGCCCAGGTAGGCGGCTCCAAGAGGCGGGAATCACCGGGAAGTCGTCAGTGGAGGCGTGGTCGTCCCTTCCCCCTCCATCTTGTCGGGCCTGGTGGCCCTGCCAGCGAGCTGCCCACGGGCCAGCACAGGGCCTCACGGAAGGCTGGGGAGACTGGCGCTCGGCCTGCGCCGGGCCTAGCTGACCATGGAACCCCGAGGAGGGCAGATGGGTTTTGGGGGAGGGCCCGTCGCCTCTGAGGGGTCCCGGAAGCAGCCGGATGAGACTCGCCCACCACACTAGCCACCATTTTCTGCTGTCCGGACGCTGCGAAAACGGCCTCAGACCAGATCAACAGAGCAAAGCCAGTTCGAAGCCCAGGTCGCGCGGCCGCTTTGGCCACGCGGTCCACTAAAATAGTGAAACAGTAATGTCTTTTAATGCATTGCAGTCAACGAAGAGCAGGAAAGTTTGTTGGGAAGGAGATATAAAGAGGAAAGAAATGACATACAGAACTCACCAAGTGGTTGAGGTGCGGGAGGCGGGAGGGAGGTGGGGTCATTGGTGATGGGAGATGGGTTTGGGCGGAGGGTGCGTGTTGGAACACTGTAGAACCAAAGCTCTACATAGCATCTTACAATTTAAAAAAAAAGGTGGAATCTTCCACTAACATGTGGGAATCAGTGGTTGGGTAGGACAGAGAAGAGAACAGTGTGCTAATATTTGTCAAAAATGATAATACCAGTCTAGAACTGAGCATTGAATATAGGAAAAAAGATATACATGATGATCTCTGAATGTATGTATTGCAATCCACAATGTGTAAGAGAAGAGATAAAGAATTTGCCATAGAGACGGGCTGGGGGAGGGGGAGGGAAGTGGGGACATTGGTGTTGGAAAATGGGCACTGGTGGAGGGATGGGTGCTGGAACACTGTATGACGGAAACCCAAACATGAACATCTTTGTAATTGTATATCACATGGCGGTGTAATAAAATATTTAAAAATATAAAAAAAAAAGAAATAAAAAAAAAAACAAAGAACATGAAAAATATGAAGTTGAAAAAAAAACTGGCACTCATGCACATTCAAAACAGCATTATTCACAGTAGCAAAATAAGGATTAAAGCCAACTGCTCACTGACACATAACTGGATGAAGAAACCACGATGTTATATACTTAACGGAATGCTGTTGTGTGGTTAAGAAGAGAGATTATGGCTTTGGGACAAAAAAAAAAAAATGAACTGTGAGATGGTTATCCTAAGTCAAATAAGTAAAAAAAAGAGACAATTCCCAAATGATTTTACTCATTTATGGGCTATGAATAAACAAAGCAAATGAACTGAAATAGAAACAAGACTGACTTTGTGACTCTGAAAATTATGTTGGTTACCAAAGTATACAGGAACAGGTTGTGATAGGAGGAATGTATAGAAGGGTCTAGATGGTGATATATGGTATGAATCCTATACACACAGAAAGGATATACCCCCCAAGCTATAGCCCTGAAATTTAACAATAATGTAAACTAACTAAAATTAATGTCAAAGGGAGAAAAATAATAATATCAGAAAAAACCTGAAACTACAATACATTTTTAAAAACAGTAAATTTCCAAGAGTTTGTATTTAGCATGAATTCTAGATGTGCAAGTGATATAAAAATAAAACAGAAATAACACAACGAAAAATTGGACTGTCTAAAAATAAAAGCCAATGCTCATTAAAATATGCTTTACACAAAAGAAATTCTAAGACAATAACTAGAAACAATCTATAAAGATATACCTACCAAAAATCTTAATTAACAAGTATATATAAAGAACTCTTATGACCCAATAAGGAAGCAATTTTTAAAACCAACTTGCAAAACTAAGTAAAAGATTTGAAGAGGGACATCATTAAAATGGAATACATGGTCAATAATTACATAAATCTACATCAACTGCAATAAGAGGAATGCAAATTTAAAGTATAATAAACTGCTGCCACTATTCGATACAAGAATGGCTAAAAGAGCAAAACGGTTAAAACTGCTGTAAATCAACTGAAACTTTAACACACTGTTGGTGGCAATACTAAAGTTCATAAAAAGTTCATTTCAGGACTACCATACAATCAAATAATCTCATTTCTAGATATTTACCAAGGGAAAATAAAATAAATTTCCACACAGTAACTTGTATGGGAATTACAGTAACAGAATGTTGGGTATTCCAGATTTCACGGCTATCTGGAGTTCCTAACAGTATTAGGTTCCAGCGGTTCCCTGGCCTGTTCCGGGGCCAGCAGCTATCCCTTCTGGCCAATGGACACAGAAGCATGACCACGAGTTCTTTGAATGTAGAATGTTTTAATTATCCACACACCAGTAACACCAACTCTCTCCACATACCAACAGAAAGAGCAAGAACAGAGAGAAGAACAGAGAGAAAAAGAGAGAGACCAACCCAGCAGAGATGACCAGACTAACTCATTCAGAACTCCATCACCCGTCCAAACAAGAAAACCCCTTTTATAGTTTTTCAAGGCAAGGGGCAGGGCTTTACAAAAGCAGGGGGCAGGACTTTACAAAGGCTGGTGGCAAAAGGTAAATTTTTTTTTACTCTGAAAAGAAAGGGAAGTGAGAAGGGCTTCCTCTTACATGGTGCAAGAAATACAGGCAACTCCTCTCAGTTCCAGAGGGCAGGTGTGGATTCTCTTAGGATGTTGATTTCTTTCATCTTGACATAATAAACTATTATTTCAATAATGTTTCTAGTCATATTTGTACAGACATAGTAAGAAGGGCAGGCAATTATCTACACCCGCATTAGGGTGACCTTTCCTGGGGAGATCACACCATATAGTCCACACTGCATTCTTCTCACTAGATTGATCACTCCATCCCCTCAGGGTCCTTGTCAATTTCTTTAGGTAAACACTGTGCTCATTCTGTGACCATGCTCTCTTAGCTTTTGGTCAGAACAAAGTCTGTTTTTGGTCTTTCCACTAAGAGGCAGACAAGTTGTCCCATATTAAAGCCAAGGTAGTCTCTCTTCCTGGTTCCATCCAGTCCCTTGGTGGGACCTTCCTTGCTTGGGGTGTGAGGAATTGGAAATCAATATATAGGAAATTAAGGTATTAATATGGTGAAGAGTCCAGGAATAACAGCCTTAACTGACTCCCTGTATCTATACAAAGGAAGCAGCCCAAAACAAGAGCAGACAAAGGGTGAAAGATAAAGAGAAAGCAACATTTTAGGAAACCACTTAGCTTAGCTGGGAATTTGACAACTGCTGAGGAAGAGACAAAGTGCTATAAACAAAAGGAACTCAACATCAGTAATTTTCATAACAGTAGAAAACTGGAAACACTGCCTAATACCCATCACTTTGTGAAAGAGCAACAACATGATAGCCATAGAGTGGAATACTAATGAACAATGAAAATGAATGAATTATCGACACACACACACACACACGACATTAACAGATCCTCTACACACTGTACTATCTGAAAGAAGTCAGGTACAGAAGTTGACATACTACACGAATCTATATACAAGTCATTTTAGAAAGAACAAAAGTATAAGGATAGAAATTAGATCAGTGATTGCTGAGAGCTGAGTGTTGACACAAAGACTGTAGAACACAAAAGTGTCTAAAGAAATTTGGGTATGACCCAAATGTTCTATTTCTTCAGTTATTATACTTACTGTATAAATTAAAAATCTCATCACATTTTATACGCTTAAAATGAATGACAGAGTTGACTTTAAAACACACACACACACACACACACACACACACAAAAGTAATACACTGGAAGTGGATTCAAATATCTTGTGGATTATATATTGTATTCTGTTGAGACCGAAGCTGTTATCAAGCCCTAGCCAAAAAGGGTGTTCAAACCCCTACATCAAGATCCTTCATGAGCTGTTTTACGGATTCACCACCAGGATCTCACCATTCTACAAAGAAGTGATCATTGATGTCAAAAGAGGGGTTCGACAAAACTCTTCAGCACCACCCTCGAGAACATCATGTGACAATTAGAATGGGAAGGAATGGGAGTGAAGATAGATGGTCGGCAACTACCCCACCTCAGCTTCCGCTGATGACATCGTTCTAATTACACCAAACATTAGCCAAGAGGCACAAATGCTGGCTGACTTCAACCGAGAATGTGGAAAGACAGGTCTACAGCTGAATCTAAAGAAAACTATGTTCATGAAAAATGAACTAGTTCCAGAGGCCCCATTCACTCTCAATGGAACAAACATTTCTGAATGCAGCAGTTATGTGTACCTAGGTCGAGAAATCAACATGATGAACGACCTAAAACCTGAGCTGTGCAGGAGGAAGAGAGTGGCATGGAACGCCTTCAAAGGCATCAAAGAAATAGCTAAAAGGACAAAGAACCTCCGGCTCCGGGCACATCTCTTTGACTCCACCGTTCTCCCCGCTTTAACATACGCCTCAGAGACCTGGGCCCTACAAAAGCAGGATGAGAATGCTATTCAGGTCTCCCAGAATTGAAAGAGCTATGCTTGGAATATCACACCTCACTCCAAGTGAGATAAGGAATCCAGAGTTCTGACCTCCGTCACTGTTCCAGAGTCAGAGACACTGTCTCATTTGCCAAGGCATCGAAAATCAGATAGGCTAGACATGTAACGTGATTTGGAGATGACCACTGGACTAGAGCCGTTACCGACTGGATCCCATGGATGTCAAAAGATCACGTGGTTTCCCACCTACAAGATGGTCAGACTTCTCCATCAAGACCCTGAGCGAACAGGTTTGAGGCTCTTCATATTCCTGAAGCAACCAGATGCCACTGGGCTACAGTGGCACATGATAGGTCAAATGGAAATATTACTGGTGCCCGCTTGAGGAAATTGATGAACAACAGCATGTCTAGTGATCTAGTGATATCTTGTAATACAACTATTTGGCTAGATTTGCTTTTGAGATCGCCACCTAGCTTTTGATAGTCCAGGTGACTCCAAAATCTGCATGATCAAATAAATTCAGAAACGCACTATTAATCATACACATAGAAATATATACATACCAGAAAAAGATTGAAAAAAAATACCAAAAGAGCAAAAGTCAC
Source organism: Cryptotis parvus (assembly GCA_021461705.1). Taxonomy (NCBI): domain Eukaryota; kingdom Metazoa; phylum Chordata; class Mammalia; order Eulipotyphla; family Soricidae; genus Cryptotis; species Cryptotis parvus. The sequence goes on along the minus strand of JAJIBD010000662.1, from coordinate 7,797 downwards.
TAAATAATTATGAAATAATTTTTGAGATGAGAATTCTAATTCTTTTTTTGTTTTATAAATTTTTCCAAAATTATTCTTATAGATCTTGTATATACTTTTATAATAAAAATCATTTTTCATGAAAAGGGTGAAAACACTGGTGGCAAATTGATAAAAACAAATGCAACAGGACAGGTGATGTTTTGTTTGTTAACATAAAGCGCATTTAAAATTATTAAGATTGAGAATGCAGAGACTCATGAACAGAGAACTGGAAACGAAAAAAGAAATTTCTTATAGTCATGTGATAAGAAAGATAACCTCACTAATAAATAAATAAATAAATGCAAATTGAAACAATTCAGACTAGCAATTTTAAAAGTTTTATGGTCTGATGTGTTAGCAGTTGTGAGGGCTGGGACCATATTTCCTTTAAATTGTTACACTGTATAAACTGTAATGAGGTATTAGGACACTTTTAGCACTGTACATCAAAATTGTAAATATACATGCACAATAACTGCAATTCTACTTCTAGGAATTTGCATTCAGAACAGATTTGTAACATAGTCACATATTATGTAATAAAGCTGTTGAGAAGAACATTCTTTGGTAACACAAAAAATGAAACAGTCTAATTTTCCATCAAAGGTAATTTTTTATAAAACAATGTTTAGTTCCTGAAACGTAAGAAGAGAATTGCAGGTGCTTATATATGTTCAATATTCACCTAATGAGCAAAGAAAAGTGAGTTGTGAGACAATTTGATAACATTCTTCTATTGTGCTTAAAATAAAAATAGTAGACAACTTTGAGTGTGCATTTGGAAACTACTTGAAATTACACAAGAAAATGGTTAGCTATGTTAACCTCTATGTAGAGAAGCCACAGTGTATCTTTTATATTGTTTCCAATTTTACCATGTTGTTTCAATATAATGCTTTGATAACCATGTATCCTTTACTAAAAGAACAGTGCCCTGATTTCTTTGTGAAATGTAATAATACTTGTCCAGCTCATCTCAAAAGGTAATTATAAATACTAAATGAGAAAATACAGATGCAGGGAAGTAATCAACAAGTTTTAGAGTTATACATAAACTGCACAAAAGTTATGTATTACTGATAATCATAAATATTCAGTATAGGAAATCATTTTATGACTCAATATTGACAATGGGTAGGGCTAAGGAAAATTTAAGGGGGAAACAATGAATCATAAATAAAAGCTGAGAGGCACTGCTATAAAATGTATTTAATAGTTGAATAATATTTTTGTCTTTAAAGGCGGAGTCCAAAATTTTAAAGGGTCAATGAGAAACTACAAAAGCTACAGGAAAAAGGGGGCATTTTTTATGGTCTAGGTTAAAAAATTAATCCTACATAATACTTCTGAGATCATTAAAAATGAAGATTAAAACCACATAAGATGTTCTACAGGTGCCTCATAATTAAAGGAGAGTCAGTTGAGGCCAAGGTGATCCAAAGAGAAATATGTTCCCTGCATGCTGAGTGAATTTTAAACAGGTGTTTTCAGGTATCAATAAAGCTAATGTTAAGGGGAAACAGAAAAACAACGAGACATGAGAGTATTCAGCAGAGACTAAAATGGCAATAAACTAACCCCCTACACTCACTATTAAAAGCTCATTGGCTCCCAGCTGTTCATCTATTAGGATGAGAAGAAGAAAAAAAGGCATGCCCTCCCTGTCGCATATTTATACTAGAGGTTTTCATCTCATGAAAGGAGGGAGGAACAATAAGGAGAAGATAAGAATCATCATTATACCACCAGGCTTTGGGAGAAAGCTGAGCTAAGTATAATAAACTTCTCAGCAATAAAGTCAGAAGAATGTGCAAGGTTGCCACAGGAAGAAGGAAGCTAAGAGCAAAGGGTGCTGAGTGCCCAGCAGCATCTTGAGACTCGTCCTTGAGTCACTCAGAGATAGGAGCCCCAGGAATCAGCCACCAGGTCAAATCTAATCTCCACTACAAGCAGCAACACCTGCAAATAAAACCTTTCATCAAGTTATTCACTGTGGCACACAATCCTTGACTACGACATTAAAAACAAAAGAGGGGCATAAGGTGCACATACCAGACTTAAAGCAATCTGTGCACAATTATTTTTCCTGAAAGTGATAGAATGGAGCTGCTTGTTCTATGACAGCACTTCTAGGCCAGTGCCTAGAGTTACCAGGGGTATTATTCTGGCCTACGGATGTTAAGGCTCCTAATAATATTGATTTGTTAAGGATCAATATATAACAGTCACAACACATAACTCAGTGGTCTTTCTCTAACTAGTATAGCAAACCTGGAAGATTTGTGGTAGATTTGGTTTGAATATTTCAGCAAAGACAAGGACAGGCTTAAGTATCAGGCTTTTGACTCTCCTCAGCCCTTCTAAAGAGTTTAATTTTCAATTAAAACAGAACACTTCCTTTCATAATTCTAATTCTGTAATGCAGTCTTAGCTGAAGTGGCCAATATCCCCCTGAGGGGCACTGGAACAATCTTGGGAGGTGACAGTAGCCTCATAAAGGCAAAATTTTCACTTTTCTATTCTGCTTACATTCTACCTTGAACTATCTGATGTGTGAGTGCCTCATACGGAAATTTATCCATTGAACAAATCGACTGTTTCTCAACAGGTAACAAAAGAAAGCATATGCTCAATACATAGCCATGTACACTGATGAAACCATAGAAACTATTCTCCTCTTATTCTAAATAAGAACATTAGCAAGAAAACCATATTCAAAAGAAATGCCAAAGATGAGTTCCAAATGACTACGAAAAGAGTAATCTGCTAGCACTTCTACAGCAACAAAACAAAAACATAAAAATGGAATTACACAGAAAGTTCTACATGGATCCCCACTGAGAAAATTTACCAGAGAACCAATTACCACTTCCTGAAGATTCACCAATGAGCTGTGTCAATTTGAAAACTGAGGAGCTGGTGTGGGGCGTGGGGGTAAGTACAAAGATTCCCCACAGCACAGTAGGATCAGAGCAAATTCAACAGAGGAGACACATAAGATCAAGTTCCTTGACCAAAAATAATAACACAGAGGCATAACAAGCACAAAACAGCTCAATAATGACTATAATGACACCAGTGTGAGGATGCTCAATGAACTCAAAGAAACAATGATAAAGGTAGTCAACACAGTAGAAGAAAGTATAGAAGCTGAAACAAGATAACTGCAAGCAGAAATAAAGAGTATGGTAGCTGATGTTAAACATAAAAACTCTTGAGTATCAGAGTCTCAGGATCTGAAGAAAAGATCATAACCCTCCAAAATGAGATGAAGGAAACCTCTAGAAAACAAGTGAAAGTGTGAAAAGAAATCAACAGCATACCAGAGAACTATAGGAGTTAAAGGGAAACAATGAAAGAATCATCAGTCCTGAAGATAGGAAAGAAAAATTGATGAAAAAAATAATAGTTAAAAAGTCATTAATAAGAACTTCCCAGAATTGAGGATTACGGGCATTGGGATTCAAGAAGCCTAAAGGTCACAGCAAAAATATACTCAAATAAGTAAACTCCAAGATACATTATACTCAAAATGACAAAATACAAAGAGACAGAAATAATACTGAGAGCAGCAAAATCGAAAGAGGAATTTACATACAAAGGAAAGCCCATAAGATGTACAGCGGACCTATCAAATGAGACTCTATAAGCCAGTAGAGTATGGAAGGATAAACAAAAAGTCAGTGGAATGAACATCTCACCAATACTCTATCCAACTAGAGTATCATCCATATATGAAGCTAAAGATTCAGGGTTTCCAGGATAGGCAACAACTTAGGCTATCCATAGTATTGAAACCATATTTCAAAAAAGCAATAAAGGGAGGTACCCTACCTCCCTGGGTGTGTGGCTGGCCGTGGGGGCGCCTGGGGCCTGGGTAGAGCCCCAGGTCTCGGCAGAAGGTGGAACTACAACCCCAGAAGTCCGAGCGGAACCGGAAGGAAACCGTCATTTTGAACTCTCACACCGGCCTGACTCCACCTCAGGTAACCTACCTCCCTGGGGTGTGTGGCTGGCCAGGGGCAGGCCGGCAACGCGGCCGCTGATTAATAGAAAAAGTAGGAATTTCAACACCAAGGGAAGGTTATACCCTCAAGAAAAAAGAAACAGTACACCAGAGGAATCTATCCCTGAACACCACAACACCATGGGTAAACAACGCAGATCCCCAGCTCGAAGAACAGATGAAGGAATCGACCCTGAAGACTCAAAAAAGAATACAGATGTGCATGATCTCTCTGACAGTGAAACCAGAGAAGAAATTGGTAGGATGTTTAAGGAGCTCAACGAAAAAAATTGAGCAGATGTCCAATAAAAATACAGGAGAACATAAACGAAGCAGTTGAAAGGGCTGTCAATAAACTACGGGAGGAAATGAGAGCAGAAATGAGAACCATGCAAATAGAAATATCATCGGCTAAAAACTCAGTAGACGAAAAATGAAAAACACAATCGGGGCTCTGAATAGTAGGATGACAGCAGCGGAAGAGAGAATCAGTGAGACTGAAGATGAGCTGCAGAAAGCACTCAGAGATCTACATAAGATGGAAAAAGACCGGATAATGGATCAGCAACAAAACAGAGAACAATGGGATGAAGCCAGGCGGAACAACATAAGAATCATAGGAGTCCCAGAGGGACAAGAAAGTAACCCCAAGGAAATTAAAACAGTTAAAAACATCCTGGCTGAAAAGTTCCCTGAGTTAAAGGACGAAGGCATCCAGATCCAAGAAGCCCGACGGCCGTACCAGCAAGAAGAGACCCCAATAGAAAGACCCCAAGACACATCCTAGTCAAAGTAATGGATGCCATAGACAGAGACAGAATTCTTCAGGCAGCAAGATCAAAGAAGGAAATTGTATACAAAGGAGCATCCATTCGACTGTCAGCAGACTTCTCAGAAGACACCCTCCAAGCCCGAAGGCAGTGGTGGGATATAGTGAAAAAACTTAATGAAATGAATGCCTCAGCAAGAATTCTTTATCCGGCTAAACTCTCGCTCAGATTTGAAGGACAGATATACAACTTCTTGGATAAACAACAGCTTAGGAACTTTGTAAAATCAAAACCAACCTTAAAAAGAAGGACTGAAAGATCTACTATAAGACGAGACATAACCCAAAAAAGAACAACCAACCTATTCAGAAAGATGGCACGAAATCCCATGACAATAATCTCTCTCAATGTCAATGGTCTAAATGCACCAGTTAAGAGACACAGAGTGGCACAATGGATCAAAAAATTGAATCCGACATTCTGCTGCCTGCAAGAAACACACCTGAACAATCGGAGCAAAGACAGGCTCAAAATAAAGGGCTGGAAAACAATCCTTCATTCAAACAACCCATCCAAAAAGGCTGGGGTAGCCATACTGGTATCTGACAACATAGACTTCAGGCTGAAGAAGGTCAGAAGGGACAGTGAAGGTCACTTCTTAATAGTCAAGGGATGCATATATCAGGAAGAAATCACGCTATTAAACATATATGCACCCAACGAGGGGCCAGCAAAATACCTAAAACAACTACTAATAGACTTCCAAAGAAGACATTGACAGCAACACAATTATAGTTGGAGACTTCAACACTGCTCTATCAACCCTGGATAGATCAACAAGATTGAAACTTACCAAGGAAATACTGGCCCTTAAAGAAGAGATGGAAGAAAGAGGGCTGGTAGACATATACAGGGCATTTCCCCCCCAAAAAGCTGAATACACTTTCTTCTCCAGTGCCCATGGAACATACTCCAAAATAGATCACATGCTGAGCCATAAATCATACCTCCATAAAATCAAGAAGATAGAAATTGTGCCAACTACTTTTTCAGACCATGAGGCACTGAAAATAGAAGTTAATTGTACACAAAAACGGAGACCAATACCAAGTACCTGGAAACTAAACAGCTCACTGCTGAACAACCAGCAAGTCATAAAAAGAAATCAAAGAGGAAATCCAAAGATTCCTGGAAACAAATGAGACTGAAGACACGAATTACCAGAACTTGTGGGATACAGCAAAAGCAGTGTTAAGAGGCAAGTTCATAGCTCTTCAAGCATTTATCAGAAAAGAAGAAAAAGGCCATCATAAACAGTCTGACTTCACAACTTAAGATCTTAGAGAGTGATCAACAAAAGGAGCCCAACCCAAGCAGAAAGAAAGAAATAATAAAACTTAGAGCAGAAATCAATGAGATGGAATGTCAAAAAACAATCCAGAAGATCAACGAAACCAAAAGCTGGTTCTTTGAAAAAATAAACAAGATTGACAAACCACTTGCAAGACTTGTAAGAAAAGGAAAAGGAGAGAACCCAAATAAATAGAATCAGAAATGAAAACGGGGACATCACAACAGAAACCACAGAAATTCAAAAGATCATCAGAGATTACTATGAGAGCCTGTACGCCTACAAAACAAGAAAACCTAGAAGAAATGGACAAATTCCTGAATTCCTATAGCTTCCCAAGTCTGCAACAAGAAGATTTGGAATACCTCAACAAACCTATCTCCATCGAGGAAATAGAATCGGTAATCAAAAGTCTCCCCAAACACAAAAGCCCAGGTCCAGATGGATTCACTAGTGAATTCTACAAAACCTTTAAAGAGGACCTACTCCCAATTCTTTTAAGCTCTTCCAACAAATTGAAGAAACAAAAACACTCCCCAAATAGCTTTTACGAGGCACATATCACCCTGATACCCAAAGCAGACAAAGATGCCACAAAAAAGGAAAACTACAGACCAATCTCCCTGATGAATACAGATGCTAAGATCTTCAACAAAAATACTAGCAAATAGAATCCAAAGAGTCATCAAAAAGATTATACACCATGACCAAGTGAGATTCATCCCGGGAATGCAAGGATGGTTCAACATTCGCAAGTCAATCAACATAATACATCAGTATCAACAAAAAGAAAAATAAAAACCATATGATCATATCAATAGATGCAGAGAAGGCATTTGACAAGATCCAACACCCGTTCATGATGAAAGCTCTCCGTAAAATGGGGATTGAAGGAACCTTCCTCAAGATAATCCAGGCCATCTACTACAAGCCCACAGCGAGCATCATTCTCAATGGGGAAAAACTGAAAGCCTTCCCCTTAAGATCAGGGACAAGACAAGGCTGCCCACTCTCACCACTTCTATTCAATATAGTACTGGAAGTACTTGCTATAGCAATCAGGGAAGAAAAAGACATTAAGGGCATCCAGATAGGAAGAGAAGAAGCCAAGTTATCACTATTTGCAGATGACATGATATTATACCTGGAAAACCCGAAACTCTCTACCAAGAGGCTCCTAGAAATAATACATTCCTATAGCAGAGTAGCAGGGTAAAAAATCAATACCCAAAAGTCAATGGCCTTCCTATACGCAAACAGCGAAAGAGAAGAAAGGGACATTAAAGAAACTATCCCATTCACAATTGCGCCGCGAGAAAATCAAATACCTAGGAATCAGTTTGACAAAGAATGTAAAGGATCTCTACAAAGAAAACTACAAAACGTTACTTCAGGAAATAAAAGAAGACCTGAGGAAATGGAGACATATTCCCTGCTCATGGATCGGAAGGATCAACATTATCAAAATGGTAATACTCCTAGAGCTTTATACAGATTCAATGCGGTCCCTATAAAGATACCCATGATGTTCTTCAAAGAAATTGAACAAACACTCCTGAAATTTGTATGGAATAATAAAACTCCACCGAATAGCTAAAGCAATCCTTGGGAAAAGAAGATGGGAGGTATCACTTTCCCCAACCTCT
>JAJIBD010000661.1:0-58053 GCA_021461705.1 Cryptotis parvus | reverse complement strand
TTTTTTTTTTTTTTTTTAAACATTTTATTATACCACCGTGAGATATACAATTACAACGTTGTTCACGCTTGGGGGGTTTCGGTCACATAGTGTTCCAGAACCCCGCCTCCACCAGTGCCCCTTACCCACCACCAATGTCCCCAATTCCCCCCCCCCCCATCCCGCCTAAATGGCGGGTTCTTTTATCTCCTCTCCCTCTCCCTCTCTCTCTCCTCCTTCTCCCACACATTGTGGGTTGCACTACGTACACTTAGAAGCCATCATTTGCATTTTTTGTCTGTATTTAATGCTCAGTTCTATGTTAGTATCAGAACTTTGGACATTTATTCACTCATGTTCCTTTCTCTATCTAAACCAACCTCTGACTCCCCCACCGCTTGTGGTAATTTCCACTTTTGGTAAGATCACCTAGTATATTTATGCCATGCAAATAAATGCAGTCATTCTATGTCTCTCTCTTTCCTTCTGACTAATTTCACTCAACATGATTCTTTCCATATCCATCCATTTATAGCAAAATTTCATAACTTCATTTTTTCTGACAGCTGCATAGTATTCCATTGTGTAGATGTACCACAGTTTCTTTATCCAGTCATCAGTTCTCGGGCATACTGGTTGTTTCCGGGTTTTGGCTATTGTGAACAGTGCTGCTATGAAAATAAAAGTGCGGATTGTGTTTCCGCTGTGCGTTTTTGGCTTTCCAGGGTATATTCCCAGGAGGCGGTATGGCTGGGTCAAAGGGAGCTCAATTTCTAGTCTTTGGAGGAATGTCCATATTGTTTTCCAGAAAGGTTGTACAAGTCGACATTCCCACCAACAGTGTATGAGAGTCCCCTTTTCCCCACATCCACGCCAGCACTTGTTGCTTTTACCCTTTTGGATATGGGCCATTCTCTGTGGTGTGAGGTGATATCTCATTGTTGTTTTGATTTGCATCTCTCTGATGATTAGTGATGATGAGCATTTTTTCCATATGCCTTTTTGGCCATTCCGGATTTCTTCCTTGTCAAAGTTTCTGTTCATCTCCCTCTCCCCCATTTTTCTAATGGGGTTGGCTGTTTTTTTTCTTATATAGCTGTACCAGTGCCTGATATATCCTGGATATTAACCCCTTATCAGATGGGTATTGGGTGAATATTCTTTCCCATTCTGTCGACTGTCTTTCTATCTTGGTCACTGTTTCTTTCGAGGTGCAGAAGCTCTTCAGTTTCATGTAGTCCCATATATTTATATTTTCTTCTAGTTGCTTTGTTAATGGTGTTTCACCTTTGAAGATGTCTTTAGCATCGATGTCGTGGAGGGGTTTTCCTATATTTTCTTCAACATACTTTATGGATTCAGGTCTGACATTGAGATCTTTAATCCATTTTGAACTGATTTTTTGTGCAAGGTGTTAGACACAGGTCCAAATTCATTTTTTTACATGTAGCTGTCCAGTTTTCCCAGCACCACTTGTTGAAGAGGCTTTCCTTACTCCAGTTTGGACTCTTTGCACCTTTATCAAAGATTAACTGATCATGTCTTTGAGGGTGGGTGTCAGGATACTCAACTCTATTCCATAGGTCCACCGGTCTGTTTTTATTCCAGTACCACGCTGTTTTAATTACTGCTGCTTTGTAGTACAGTTTGAGGTTGGGAAAGGTGATGCCTCCCATCTTCTTCTTCCCAAGGATTGCTTTAGCTATCCGTGGGGGGCTTATTATTCCATAGCAATTTCAGAAGTGTTTGGTCAATTTCTTTAAAGAATGTCATGGGAATCCTTATAGGAACCGCATTGAATCTGTACAAAGCTCTAGGGAGTATTACCATCTTAACAATGTTAATTCTCCCCCATCCATGAGCAGGGGAATGTGTTTCCATTTCCTCGTGTCCTCTTTTTATTTCTTGAAGCAGTGTCTTGTAGTTCTCTTTGTATAGGTCCTTTACACACTTGGTTAAGCTGATTCCTAGGTATTTGATTTTCTGTGGCACAATTGTGAATGGAATCGATTTCTTAATATCCCTTTCTTCTCTTTCGTTATTTGTGTATAGGAAAGCCACCGACTTTTTGGGTATTGATTTTGTACCCTGCCACTCTACTATACCTATCTATTGTTTCTAAGAGTTTTTGGGTCGAGAGTTTAGGGTTCTCTAGGTATAATATCATGTCATCTGCAAATAATGATAGCTTGATTTCTTCCTTGCCTATCTGGGTGCCCTTAATGTCCTTTTCTTCTCTGATTGCTATGGCGAGTACCTCCAGTACTATATTGAATAAAAAGAGGTGAGAGAGGGCAACCTTGTCGTGTTCCTGATCTTAAGGGGAAGGCTTTCAATTTTTCCCCATTGAGAATGATACTCGCTGTGGGCTTTTGGTAGATGGCTTTGACTATCTTGAGGAAGCTTCCTTCAATTCCCATTTTCTGGAGGGTTTTAATCATGAATGGGTGCTGGATCTTGTCAAATGCTTTTTCTGCATCTATCGATAGGACCATATGGTTTTTATTTTTTCTCTTATTGATGTGATGTATTATGTTGATTGATTTGCGAATGTTGAACCATCCTTGCATTCCCGGGATGAATCCTACTTGGTCATGATGTATGATCTTTTTGATGAGTCTTTGGATTCTGTTTGCTAGTATTTTGTTGAAGATCTTAGCATCTGTGTTCATCAAGGAGATTGGTCTGTAATTTTCCTTCTTTGTATTGTCTCTCCCTGCTTTGGGTATCAGGGTGATATGCGCCTCGTAGAAGCTGTTTGGGAGTGTTTCTGTTTCTTCTATTTCCTGGAAGAGCTTGAACAGGACTGGCAGTAGGTCCTCCTTAAAGGTTTGGTAGAATTCGCCAGTGAACCCATCTGGACCTGGGCTTTTGTGTTTGGGCAGACTTTTAATTACTGTTTCAATTTCCCGATGGTGATAGGCTTATTTAGGTATTGGAGGTCTTCTTGTTTCAATCGTGGGAGGTTATAGGACTTCAGGAATTTATCCATTTCTTCTAGGTTCTCATGTTTTGTGGCATACAGGTTCTCAAAATAACCTCTGATGATCTTTTGTATTTCTGTTTTTTCTGTTGTGATGTCACCATTTTCATTTCTGATTCTGTTTATTTGGGTTCTCTCTTTCCCTGTCCTTACAAGTCTTGCCAGTGGCTTGTCGATCTTGTTTAATTTTTCAAAAAACCAGCTCTTGGTTTCATTAATCTTTTCGGATTGTTTTTTTGGTTTCCAGGTCGTTGATTTCCTCCCTAAGTTTCACTATTTCCTTCCTTCTGCCTGGGTTGGGCTTCCCTTGTTGGTCTTTTTCTAATATTTTCAGCTGTGAGGTCAGGTTATTTATATGGGCCCTTTCTTCTTTTCTGATGAATGCTTGCAGAGCTATGAACTTTCCTCTTAACACAGCTTTTTGCTGTGTCCCACAAGTTCTGATAGTTGGTATCTTCATTGTCATTTGTTTCTAAGAATCTTTTGATTTCCTGTTTGATTTCTTCTATGACCCATTTGTTGTTCAGCAGTGAGCTGTTTAGTTTCCAGGTGTTTGGTTTAGCTCCCTGCTTCTGTGTATGGTTCACTACTATTTTCAGTGCATCGTGATCTGAAAAGATAGTCGACACAATTTCAATCTTTTTTATTTTGTTGAGGTATGCTTTTGTGGCTCAGTATATGGTCTATCTTGGAGTATGTTCCATGTGCACTGGAAAAAAAAGTGTATTCAGCTTTTTTGGGATGAAAAGCCCTGTATATATCAACCAGCTCTCTTTCTTCTATTTCTTCCTTCAGGTCCAGTATTTCCCTGGTGAGTTTCAGCCTCGTCGATCTATCCATAGTCGATAAGGCAGTGTTGAAGTCTCCGACTATTATTGTGCTACTGTTAATGTCTTCTTTGAGGTCTATTAATAGTCGTTTTAAGTATTTTGCTGACCCCTCGTTTGGCGCATATATGTTTAGCAGTGTGATTTCTTCCTGGTATACATACCCCTTAATTATTAAGAAATGGCCTTCATTGTCCCTTTTGACCTTTTTCAGCCTGAAATCTATATTGTCAGATACGAGTATGGCCACACCCGCCTTTTTGGAGGGGTTGTTTGCGTGGAGAATGGTCTTCCAGCCTTTGACTTTGAGTCTATGTTTGCTCTGGTTATTCAGATGTGTTTCTTGTAGGCAGCAGAATGTTGGATTCAGTTTTTTAATCCATTTTGCCACCCTGTGTCTCTTAATTGGTGCATTTAGACCGTTGGCGTTGAGCGAGATTATTGTCATTGGATTTTGTGCCATCTTTCTGTTTAACGTTGTTGTGGTTTTGGGTTGTCTTATTTTACAATAGACCCTTCAATCCTTCTTTTAGAGTTGGTTTTGAGTCTATGAATTTCTTGAGTTGTTGTTTATCCATGAAGTTGTGTATCTTTCCTTCGCATCTGAAAGTAAGTCTAGCTGGGTAAAGAATTCTTGGTGAGGCCTGGAGTTCATTGAGTCTTTTCACTATATCCCACCATTGTTTTCGGGCTTGGAGTGTTTCATCTGAGAAGTCTGCTGTAAATCTCAGGGATGCTCCTTTGTATGTGATTTCCTTCTTTGATCTTGCTGCTTTCAGTATTCTATCTCTGTCTATCGTTTTTGTCATTTTAATAAGGATGTGTCTTGGAGTATTCTTATTGGGGTTTCTTTTTAGCTGGTATCCTTCGGACCTCCTGTATCTGGGAGCATGCTTTCTTCAGTTCGGGAAACTTTTCAGCGATGATGGCTTTGACAGTATCTTCTTCATCAGGGTTTTCTTCTTGACCTTCTGGCACCCCAATGATGCGTATGTTGTTCCTTTTTGGCTTCATCCCGATTTTCTCTGGTAGTCTGCTCGTTGATTGTGAGTCTTTTTTTCCATCTTCTGGTGTTGTCTACAGAATTTCTGAACCTCGTCTTCGAGATCACTAATTCTTTCTTCAGTAGCTGTTACTCTGCTTTGGAGGCCTTCTCCTGTGTTTTTTCAGTTCACTTACCTCATTTTTAATATCTGTCATTTCTGCTTGTACTTTGGTCTGAAATTTACTCAATTCTGCTCTCAATTCCTCTTGTACTTTACTGAGTTTGTATTCCATTGTTTCTTTTATTTCCTTGTACATCTTTAACAGTTGCTTACGAAATTCCTTTTCAGAGAGGTTATATAGCTCATCGTTATTGCTGGACTCATCGGTATTAATAACTTCAATCGTAGAGCTTGAAGGACTTTTTGCGCTGCTTTACCATAATGACTATCGTAGGTTGAAAATGAGTGCTCTGGGTGACTAGCCAGTAAAGTTAGTAGGTTTCTGAGATTACTTTGCAGCTAGGGACGTATAGCAAAGAGTGTAGGGGACAAAGCTTAATGTTATGTCAGATAGAATATAATCATGGGCAGCGCTTAGGCGTCCGCGGTTTTTGAATTTTGGAGGTGTCTGTGGGTGGTTCAGGTGTCAGGGGTCAGGGTGGAGGTCTTGCAGTGGGAGTTCCTGCGCCGATGGGTGCGGGTGGGGACCCTCCTCAAAGCTGGAGCCGTTTCTCCTGGAGCCCGGGGTCAGGGCAGCCGCCGCGGGGAACGCACCTGGTGGGAAGAGCGCAGGGATCTGCTGGGCGTCGGGGCTGGATGGCGTCAGAGGGAGTTCCTGCGCCGATGGGTGCGGGTGGGGGACCCTCCTCAAAGCTGGAGCCGTTTCTCCTGGAGCCCAGGGGTCAGGGGCAGCCGCCGCGGGGAACGCACCTGGTGGGAAGAGCGCAGGGATCTGCTGGGCGTCGGGGCTGGATGGCGTCAGAGGGAGTTCCTGCGCCCGATGGGTGCGGGTGGGGACCCTCCTCAAAGCTGGAGCCGTTTCTCCTGGAGCCCGGGGGTCAGGGGGCAGCCGCCCTGGGAGGACGCACCTGGTGGGAAGCATGCTTTCTTTCTTGAGCAGCATATAATTCCCTTTTAAAAAAATCATGTAGAGTAAAATGAATTACCATTAAAATTCTTTTTGTTTTGTATTTTTGGGGGGAGAGGGATTTGGGCCACTCCTGGTAGTGCTTTGGGGTAGTTCCTGGCACTGCTTATTGGACCAGGTACTATAGGAGATTGGACTGGGGTCAGCCTTACGACCCCAGTCTTATGATGGGGGTCTTATGACCCCAGCCTTAGGACCAAAGTAAGTGCCTTAATGTTTGTCTATACTATCCCTCCAACTCAGAGAGTAAGTTGGTGAACTATTTTATTGATTTTAATAAAGTAAAAGACTGATAGGGAAATAACCAAATTAAAAAATAAATTGACAAAAAAAAGTTCAAGAGTCTCAAGAAAATCCTCAAATATAAAAGTAAATCATAACTGTAGATGGTAGTTGTATGCTTTTGTTATTTTAATATAAAATTAAAACTTGATCCATTTCTTTAAAAGTCTTTAATGAATAGATTTAATTTATATTTTAGATGTTTTTTTTAATTTCCTTTATATTTGGTGTTAACTTGTGAGGCATCTGTTATATGCTGGTCAGTCTTTTAGATCGTGATGGTACAGTGATGAACATACACAGTTCCTGCCTTAACAGATTTATATTATATAAATCATTCTAGGAAAAAGAGCTTTCACACAGACTATGAAAATAAATCATTGAATGTAGAAAATAAGTGAATAAGTCATTGTGGCCAGAGCACAGAATAGGAGTAAAGGAAATGAGAAGTAAAGCTGAGAGGACCCTATCATGAAGCGGATCTGTATACTACAGTGAGGAACTTGAGCATTAGTTTGGTTCCTATACCTGGTTTTTTGTTTGTTTTTTGTTTCAAAGACTGGATTAAACAGGCAAGTATTAGGGAACTGTGTGAGAGCAAAGGAGGACTGAACTGGGATGGACCAAGAGAGCCCTTAGATCGTGGTTACAAGTCTCACTCACGCAGTCCACAGGAAGTTTGGCAAGGATATTTAGAAGCCTTTGAATCAGAGTTGACTGTCAGAGTGACCAATGTCTTTCCAAAATGGCCTGACTTACTATACCTGTTTCGTTCAATCTTTGGCTTAGAATGTATTTCTGGCTTTAAATTTCTGGCTATGAATTTCAGGAAACAGTAGCTGTTGATTGGTCAGTTTCTCTTTATTAGCTGGAGACCTTGTCAGAGCATTCTAAAGACACCTAAAAAGGGCTTTTCAGACTATAGAAACAGTATAAGATTTGTAATTACATAAAATGTTTTAGTTGCGGATTCATGTTGACAAGTGGAATTGAAGAAAGTTTGCTATTAGAAGGCTGTGATGACAGTTGTTGAGAGACTAATTAAGGAAAATAGAGTGAAGAGGATTTAGTGATTTGAAACATGAGTTGAGGACAAAGCTGAAATCAGAGATAGTCCAGGTCTGTATGGTTACAATTACATAGATATGGAGAGGAGCAGAAGAAATTGAAAGTAATGATTTTAGGTGTAGGCATGTTGAATTGGAAATATTGCTGGGCTATTCTATTAATGATACTCATTACATTTAGAATGTGAGTCTCTGGGTTCCATCCCACATCACCATCAAAAAAAATGGGGGGTGAAGGAGAGAAAGAGATAAGTCAAAGTCTAAACTTTGCTTTGTATGTGAGAGACTGAGGTTTGATCCCTGGCACATCTTGGTTCCCTGAATACTGCTAGGAGTGAACCCCAGGCACCGCCAGTTATGGCCAACCCTCCTCCCTTCCACAAGGAAGGAGTCAGGGAAGTAGCTCAGGAGTCAGAAGCATACAATTATCCATGATGCTGCATGGCTACCTCCCTAGTAATACTCTGTAGCCCTGGAGGCCCTAGCACCAATGGGTCTGAGAAAAGTCAACTATCTCTGAGCGTGCTCCCCCCATCCCCAAAAGAGGGAGATGTGAGAGGGGTTGATTTACATAAATCCTCAATATTGTGCCCACAGACTTGAGGTCAGAAGGTGTAGTTAGTGACTGAGGGTTCACTGGTATGGTAGCATCCTACTCCTAAAACATAAACATTTATAGTATCCATAAAAAATTTTAAAAAAGATATTTTTAGTGTGTTTAAGAATAGCTATATAATTAATATGAATAGCCTTGATTACCACTAATCCCCTTGACTCCCACTATTACAGATTTTTATCTTTGTTTTGTTTTGGCTTGCACCCTGCAATGCTTAGGAGTTACTTCTCACTTTGTGCTTAGGGATCACTCCTGGCAGGCTCTTGGGACCACATGGGATGCTGGAGGTTGAACCGGGTCACCTAGCGTGCAGGACAAGTGCTTTACCCACTGTACTATCTCTCTGGACCTGATCTACTTTTTTTGTGTTCCATCTTCAGCGTTAGGGCTCAAAGGTATTTAACTGTACTAAGCTAGTGGAAAGGAATTAGTGTGCCTTGTATGTGGCTTACCCTGATTAGAACTCCAGCACTACAGGGTTGCCTAAATATTGCAAAGGACAGCTTTGGAGGTACCCGAGCACCAGGGTGTCCTAGATGCACCATAGGACCTGAGCAACATTACTTTCGCTGGCCCTTGAATTGAACCACTGGCCCAGTTGACTGAGAATTTCAGGGAGGGCTTCTGTACCTCTTAAAACCCAAATTACAGTATTGTGGGAATTGAGAGAAAAAAATTTTAAGTGTAATGTATTTAACTTAAAATACACAGTAAGTTTAATTTTTTTTTTTTTTTTTTTTGCTTTTTTGGGTCACACCCGGCTATGCTCAGGGGTTACTCCTGGCTCTGTACTCAGGAATTACTCCTGGCAGTGCTCGGGGACCATATGGGATGCCAGGGATTGAACCCGGGCCGGCATGGGCCAGCTGCTTGCAAGGCAAACACCCTACCCACTGGGCTATCGCTCTGACCCCATACACAGTAAGTTTAAAGAAGGTTATGTGAACTCTGTAGTAAGCTTTAGGAAGGCTTTTGGTGACTGCCTTTAGCAGTTTCAGTGAGAAGAAGGGAAGTCATAGTTGAGAAGAGAGTAGAGGTTAATTTTCTTTCCAGGATATAAGCAGCAGTCAGTTTATTTTGGTCTCAAGATCCTTTTATAAATTTAAAATTAATAAATTTTGTTTATGTAAATTATATTTGATATAAATTATATTTGGAGATGCAGATACACCAGGCAGAGCAGCTACCAGCTCTCCCCGTTGCACTCCCCTGCACTCCACTGACTACGGGGGTTCAGGGACTTAGAGCGACTTCCGGCCCAAGTCCACCATCCCAATAGAGCTTCAGAAGAACCCAGAGGAACTCGCTTACCATGCTGGCAGCGATTTTCATCATCCAGACCCCACAGCTCATCAGAATTCCACCCACGAGACTAAGCCAATCTCCAGCCCGACTCATTAGAGAGACAGCCTACAGAGACCCACCCTTCAGAGGAAAGTATTTCAAGCCCAGTAATGCTTGAACCATAGATGCAGATACACCAGGCAGAGAAGCTACCAGCTCTCCGTATTAAATCCAAATTACTAAGAATCTTCTACCCGCCCCTCTCAGAGAGCCCAGCAAGCTAGTGAGAGTATAGCGCCTGCACGGCAGAACCTGACAAGCTGTCTGATCTGTCTGATGCATATTCGATATGCCAAAACCAGTAATAACAATGTTTATTTCCCTGATCCTGAAAGGGCAGCACAAAGAAGGACGAACAAGGAGTGGTTGATAATATCTCAGGGCCAAAGTAGGCTTCCAAAAATGAAGAACTAAAATGACTGTACTTTGAATGCACGTACTCTGGCATCAGAAGCATATATCAAGGACCTGGTGGTGCAAGCGTGAAAGATCAAGTATACGGCATAATTGGTCTGACTGAGACTAGAAGGCATCAATTGCATCACTCTGTTTTTGACACCGGAGAAGAACTGTTTCTTGGAACATGCGAACAAAGAGGTGTCGGTGGTGTTGGTGTCCTTGTCAACACAAACCTGACCATGAGCATTGGTTCATTTGAATGCCTAAAAAACCAGATATGACGATTACACTTGAAGATATGTGGCCCACTGCCAGCAGTTTGTATTTTTGTTGTCTACGCACCAATATCCGCTGACAAGGAAGAAGAAATTGAGAAATTCTACATGGAACTGGAGAAGTTCTATAAAGAAGATCAGGGGGCGGAGGCGATAGCCCAGCGGGTAGGGCATTTGCCTTGCACATGGCTGGCCTGGGCCGGCCCGGGTTCAATCCCCGGCATCCCATATGGTCCCCTGAGCACCGCCAGGAGTAATTGCTGAGTGCAGAGCCAGGAGTAACCCCTGAGCATCGCCGGGTGTGACCCAAAAAAAAGCAAAAAAAAAAATAATAATAATAAAAGAAGATCATATCGTCTACAAGATCATAGTCAGTGATTTTAATTCCAAGATAGGACCAAGAAGAATGGCTGAAAAAACTCCACTTCGGTACCCATGGCCTAAAATGGAATGAACAGGGTGAGAGACTATCTGAGTTCATCATGTTGACCAAGACCTTTCATGGGAACTCACAATTCCAGAATGCTAAATCGAAACTTTGGGCATGGGAATCTCCTGGTGGACAGTTCCACAATGAAATTGACCACAGCATTTCAATCGATAGTTTTGCCTGACCAATGTCACTGTCGTCCCAAAATTCCAAACAGGATCAGACCACCATCTCTTCGTGCAAAATTTCTACTTCCCGCAACAGGGAGAAAAGGCTGCAAAGTTTAAAAAGAGAACTTCCAGATTGACCACCAACTGGGAACTCTTTGGCACCTTTGCAGCAACATGGGAAGATGCCATCATTGATGACATCGATGAAGAATAAAACTGACTGGTTCAGTATCATGATTGTGTGAAAACGCCGAGAGAGAGAAAGACACAAAAGGATGCCTGTCTTCAAAAACTCTCGAGCTCATTCGCCAACGTGGTAAGGCGTGAGCCTCAGGCAACCAAATGCTAATGTCCAAGCTTGCAAAGAGTGAAGAGAAGCCATAAAGGAAAACCTAAAAGAGAAGAGTAGCAATACTGGCCGATGCAGCAGACGCCGGGAAAAGCATTTGCAATGCCCGCCTGTCCTTCACCAACTATAAGACCAAGATGACTGCCCTCCAACATCCTAATGGATCTTCACATCTTCCAGGAAGGCAATGGAGAAGATTATCCATGACTTCTACTCAGATCTCTTTGATGGATATGTCGTTCCCAGCGTTCTCCCTTCTGAAATCCGACATGCCATTTCGTTGGTAAAAAAGCAAACAGCACTAGGCCCAGACAAAGTCAGACCCGAACACCTGAAGAATCTGCCTTCAGTACTCATCAGAACACTAGCTCGGCTCTTCACATGCTACCTGTCTGAATGCAAGGTGCCCTCCCAATGGAAAACCAGCACTACAGTTCTACTGTTCAAGAAGTGAGACATCCATGACATTGGCAACTGTCGCCCCATCTCCCTGTTATCCATCATTTACAAGCTGTTCACTCGAGTCAACCTGAACAGGATTGGCAGAACACTAGAAGGACAGTCATGCGAGCAAGCTGGCTTCTGAAAAGATTCAGCACAATTGACTATATCCACATGGTAACCAAGCTCATCGAGGTTTGTAGGGGGTTCAAGATGCCACTCTGTCTCATGTTCATTGATTTAAAAGAAAGCCGTCGATTCTGTTAAAGTCCTAGCTAAACAGGTCATTCAAACCCAATACATCACTATCCTTCATGAGCTGTATTATGGATTCACCACAAGGATCACACCATTCTACAAGGAAGTGATCATTGATGTCAAAAAGAGGGGTTCGGCAGGGTGATACTATTTCACCAAAACACTTCAGTGCCACTGTCGAGAACATCATGCGACAATTAGAATGGGAAGGAATGTGAGTGAAGATAGACGGCCGGCAACTACACCACCTCCGCCGCTGATATCATCGTTCTAATAACACCAAACATTAGCCAACTGGCACAAATGCTGACTGACTTTGACCGAGAATGTGGAAGATAGGTCTACAGCTGAATCTCAACAAAACATTGTTCATGAAAAATTAACTAGTTCCAGAAGCCCCATTCACTCTTAATGGAACAAATATCTCTGAATGCAGCAGTTATATGTACCTAGGTTGAGAACTCAATGTAATGAATGACCTAAAACCTGAGATGCGCAGGAGGAAGAGAGTGTATGTAACACCTTCAAGAGCATCGAAGAAATAGCTAAAAGGACAGAGAACCTCTGGCTCTGAGCACATCTCTTTGACTCCACCGGTCTCCCTTCATTAACATATGCCTCAGAGACCTGGGCCCTATGGAAGCAGGATGAGAATGCTTTTCGGTCTCCCAAAGAGGAATCGAAAGAGCTATGCTTGGAATATCACGCCTCACTCAAGTGAAAGAAGAAATGAGTAGTTCGGGACCTCCATTGGCGATCCAGAGTCAGGGATGCTGTCTCGTTTGCCAAGGCATTGAAATTCAGATGGGCTGGACATGTAATACCATTTGGGATGATTGCTGGACTAGAGCCATTACCGACTGTATCCCACAGGATGCTAAAGATTATGTGGCCGCCCACCTACAAGATGGTCAGAATTATTCGTCAAGACTTTGAACGAACAGGTTGAGGTTCTTCGTATTCCTGAAGCAAGCAGATGCCATTGTGCTACACTGGCACGTGATAGGGTCAAATGGAAACGTTACTGGCGCCCGCTCGAGCAAATCGACGAATAACGGGATTTCAAGTGATCAAGGGATATTTGGTATACACTATTAAAATTTAAAACTGATATGTGTAAATACTATTAAGTAATTTATTAAAAAATTAACATGAGGCTAGGGAGATGAGTAAAAAGTGTGCCTTGCATACTGGAGAGCTGGTTTTCATCTCTTACAGTAAAACATAGGACTAATAATATAATGTTGCCATAAGTAATATGTTTTGAAATAACTTAAAGCAAAAGCATCTAGTAAGAAGAGCATTAGTGCTTTACATTTTGTAATTCTCATTCATGTTGAGGCTTAGCAGACAATTGATAATGTCTCATGTTTGTGCATATATTCCTGTGTATATGCTGTCATATATACATATATATTAAAATTCAGTCTCACAAGATAAGAAGTTGGAAAGGGTAACGTCACAGTAAGTCTCTGAAAAGAGTCACAGCGATCTCCTCCAGTGGTCTTTGGACCATTTTTTAAGAATTATTGTACTGTAGTATTATATAAGTGGAGAAAAAGTAGAAGAGTTTTGACTTATTTGAATTTTAATGAGAAAAAAGATTGTAATAAGGATGAATTCAGTACTTTGGTATTGGTGTTAAGCAGTAACACTCTATTCCTAAGATATTATTTAGCTAATTCTGTTATAAATTATGATACCTCAATTTGAAAAAATAGTTCAATTTTTTTTAATGGATCAAGTTAGATTTGAGAATTATCAGAGTTGGTGTTTTAAGATTGTAGCTTAGGTACATAGTTTTAGAAGGGGGAAAGGAAGACAATGAAGAATTTTTATTGAGTGTGTTTCTATTACATAGTTAAGTTGTGAATAATATTACCTGTTGTCACTACTGAGACAAGAAGGCAGGGGTAGGTATGAGTTTGATTAACTTTGGAGATAGAGTTTCAGCAAAAGAAACTTTTTGTGTTATGTGTGTTTGTGTGTGTATGTGTGTGTAAGGTGCACATGTGCACACACACTTTTTAGTGTTTTTATCTGCACACTAAGTCATGGTGAGAGTAAGAAAGAGGTGAATAAGGAAGAAATTAGGTAAGGTTTTAAATGTGAAAATTGAAGGAGTTTTACAGTGAAAAAATGAAAGCAGTGCACATGCACCGTAATTACAGAAATCCTTACAACAGAAAACGATCTGTTGACAAGTTGAAAATACAGTTTATATTTTTTGTTACTTTTCAAATTAGAAATGCTATTTTATCCTTGTTTAAACCACTTACTGGCTATTTAGTTTGTCTTGACTAAGTTTAACTAAAAGATAACCCAGCTTGCTTTCTTCCAAGCTCTAACATTGCCTCTTTTCTACCTACTGACTGTGGTACCTACTCTCAAATGAGCATATAGCATCCGCTCTTCTGGATAGTCTTGAGAGTCTGGTCCCGATGGGCTGCATTGCTGTTACTCTTGTCTCGCTAATGGCTGACCCTTGGTTTTTTTTATTTGTAACTTAACACTAGACTAGCAAAACCTCCTCTTGCTGTCTTTATTTTCCAATCTGTCTTTTTCTATATTTGCTACTGTTTTATGTTGTGTTCTGTTTTCTCAGCAAAGCATTTGGGTAATATTTGCCATACTATGCAGTTGCAGCCTAATTTTAAAAGCAATGTTTTGAAAGATATAAACAGTTGGCAAATGTCAGATTATGTAAATGTCATTGTACTTTTCTTAATCTGTAAAAGCATTGTTTTAGATTAGAAAGTGTTCAGCTTTAAAATAATTTTTACCTTGTATAGGGGAAGTTTTTATTGCTATATACAGATTTATTGGTTAATCAGCATGAAATTGTATGTTTGAGATAAGTTATGACCAGAAGGAAAAAAATTACATTTCAAAAAAAGGGAACCCAACTTGAATTATTCTTCTTGATTTTAAAGCTTCCATATCTGTTGGTCTGCTTTTTGTGCTGCCTACCTCACCTTTTATTCCTGATGCATTGTGGCTTCTCTAACAGCCCTCTTTCATGTGTATTTTACGTTTTGCCATGTAGGTCTTTCACAGTTCTGCAGCCCCAGGCGGCATTCTCTGAACAGGGTCCGCTCCGCCTGATCAGGAGCGCCTCTTTCTTTGCAGGTTTGCGATGTGCTGTGTGGGTAGACTAGTTGGTATGCCTCAGTGGCTAGAATCTGTAGTTAAGCTGTGGAAACAAGAGAGTAGATAAGTTCAATTGTGGTGGTAATGTTAAAAAAATTAGATAGAAAGTATAAGAATTTGATTACTTTCTATTGTATATATTATTAAGGTTTCCAGAAGTGCAATATAATGGAAAATTTCATGAAATTTTTAGTTATTTTTATTCCATTGTATAGTTTAACTTCAGAATTCTAAGCTAAATTTTAGTTAGAACATTATTTCATATAATACCAGTTGAAAATTCTAATGTGAAACTCTCTTGTTTCCATGGTTAGGTAGCTTGTATGATAGTTCACCAATTACAGAAAATATCCTATCTTATTATAATAAAATGTTTGATCTACACTATTTCATAAGGATGATTTCTTTCAGAGCTAAGATTGAGATGAACAAGCACCATTATAGTGCTCATTAAAGGCATATACAATTGTTTGTGCTTTTATTTTATTTATTTATTTTGCTTTTTGAGTCCCACCTGGCAATACTCAGGGGTTACTCCTGGCTCTGTGCTCAGGAATTAGTCCTGGAGGTGCTCGGGGACCATATGGGATGCTGGGGATTGAACCTGGGTTGGCGTGTGCACGGCAAATGCCCTCCCTGCTGTACTATTGTTCCAGCCCCTTGATTGTGTTTTTAAATTGATGCTTATAGAATATGTCCATATAATTCAGTATCCAGGAATTTGTTTATAGGCCGTGTTTTAATTAATAATATTTTCCTTAAAATATGAGATAAAAACAGTGCATATTTAGTATAGAATATTTGGAAAATATAAAAGTCGATAAAAAATATATTAGCCACCTTGCTAGCCAGAAATAGCCTCCTTTTTAAAAAATAGAAAAAAGTGATATTATTTATTTTTCTACATATTTGTTAATAAAAATTTTAACATATAAGTAGAATAATAGAGTGAATCATAGTACACTCATAATAGCCCCAGCTACTATCATTTTTTATTTAATATCTTGCTGTTTTACATAATACTGTATTGTGAGTTTTTCCTACATCATTTAATATACATCTAAAACTTAATCACTTATTTCTTTAGATGCTTCTCAGATTATTCTCATATGTCAAATCTTCAGATAGATGTCAAAGCTTGTTCAACTGAGTAATAGCTCTTGGTGTTGGGTTTGTGCCATGCTATTGAAAATTAAAGGAATGCAATGAAATGAGCATGATTTAGTTTGTGATTTCAAAGGATCAGTCTCAACCCAAGTAGCGTTATCTTTCACAGCTAACAGTTTGTCTTAATTCGCAGTTCACAGCAACCCAATGGACATGCCTGGAAGAGAGCTGAATGAGGACCGAGACAGTGGCATAGCACGTTCTGGTAATGCCAAGTTCATATATTGTTTGTTTTTTAAATAACATATTATCAGACATTGATTTTCTTTCATATCTTTGCTTTACCATTCCTTTTTTTGGTACATAATTTGCTGTTGATTTTACAAGAGATTATACAGGTAGCAAATCTTAAAATTTCTTATATTTACTGTTTACTGTTCTGGAAAAGCATGGCATGGATGAATGCACATTGGATCAGGCTTAACTGGTACAAAAATAAAATTATTATTAAGAGACTGCTTAAATACATAGAAAAACCCACTTTCTTACCTATTTCTAACTTGAGTTTTAAAGACTTAGGCATTTGAACCAGTGTTTGTGTTTCTTTAAAATGTGGACTGTTCTCAAATTTGTTTAGCCAACTTTTATGGAGAGATGCCGATCTGTGGAAAACAGCTCAAAAACAGGGTTTATGACTTGATTTGGGAAATTATCTCTCTGTTAAGCACAACTTAAGGTGTCACTTCAGAAATAATTGCCCAGGGAAAGAATGGAATTAGGCATGTTCCAGTTAAAGGAAAAATATTTTCAGGGTCCACAGATTATGTGATTGAAGTAATCATAGACTTGAATAATTGTAGGCACAAGAAAATTGACTTCACTGTAGTCATCTGTAGGTGTTGTGCTATGTATTACATGGTTATGCTGTCTAAATTTTTTTACAGTTCAGCTTTGCATATACATGGGAAGTCTGAGAAGTTCAAATTTACCATATGTTACTATCCCATGGTTTGCATTAAATAACAACTTTAAAAAAAAGTTCTTCACATGGCTGAACTCTAAATTTAGGGCTGTAATTTAACCTAGAGGAAAGATTAGGTATCTGTACTTGAGAAACAGAATGAAAAATCTCAACTCTGGATTCTAAAATGGCTGGTAAAAATTAAGAATCACTGTTATGATACAAAAAAGACTGTGTCTTAATTTCAGTTTTTAATAATTTATTTTTAAATTTTTATTTAGATCTCATTTGGAGATTTGTGTATTTTGAATATTTAATTTTTACTTCTGTGGTAGGAATTTAATTGTCATTAATTCGTGGCTGAAATGGGTAGGGCATTTGCCTGGTGTATTGCTGACTTAGATTTGATCCCAGGTACTGTTTATGGTGCCCTATGGACAGGTAGGAGTGATTTCCTAATATAGAGCCGGGAATAAACCCTGTGCATCACTGGGTGTTGCCTCCAAACCAAGAAGACAAAATTAAACATTTGTCTAAGTTTTCAAAGGTGATGAATTCATCTCACTATACTTTATTCTCTGTCTATAAATCAAAGGGCCTGACTAGAGTAACTACCTGTTAAACTTCTTAAGCCATTAAATTAACTTATACCATTTAAATACATTTTATTATTTTTCTTCATGATATTTCTTTTTATTTATTTTTTATTTTGGGCCTCACCTACAGTGCTTAGAGCTTATTCCTGACTCTGTGCTCAGGGATAACTCCTGAAGGGACTTAGGGGACCATATGTGGGTTGTACTAGGGATAAAATCTGGGTTAGCTAAGAGTAACGTAAGTGCCCTATCTGTTCTGTTATGTCTCTGGCACCTGCCTTTTTTCAAATAAGGTTATTTTTTTATAATAAGTTTAGTAGGTATATCTTTTCCAAATTTAGAGTAGAATTTTTATTTTATTTCATTTCTTTTTTGGCTTTTGGTGGGTCAGACCTAGCAATGGTCAGGGGTTACTTTTGGCTCTGCACTCAGAAATTACTCTTGGCGGTGCTTGGGGACCATATGGGATGCCGGGATTGAATTTGGGCTGGCCATATGCAAGACAGATTCCTCCCTGCTGTACTATTGCTCTGACCCCTAGAGTAGAATTTTTAATAAAGCTATGCCCTTAGTATTATCCATACCAGAGTGGAGGATAGCAAAGCAGATAGGGCATTTGCCTTGCATGCGGCCGACCCGGGTTCAATATTCGGCATCCCATATGGTCCCCTGAGCTCCGCCAGGAGTAATTCCTGAGCAAAGAGCCAGGAGTAACCCCTGAGCATTGCCGATGTGACCCAAAAAAAAAAAAAAAAAAAAAAAAAACAACAACAAAAAAAACCCCAAAAACAAACTACATACCAACTCTTAAACTATGAAATCTTTAATACTAATTGATAAAATGTGACCTTTTCAAGAAAATAGTTTAAAATCAATTTATTGGTAGTAAATAATGTTTATCACATGAAACTCTACATTCTCCCCTTTAATTTGTCAGAGTTTAAAAAACAGATCTCAGTCACTTGCTTTTAAGTCCTTTATCTTAAATAATGTATCATCTGGCATGCTCCTTTTCAATACATGATAATGCTTTCCTGTTTTTAATTTATATTATCTTTTTTTAATATGTAGTAGGTAGTAAATACTTTTGAACGTGGCCAAATTTTCAGAGGTTTGGGACTGGAGGATACCATAGCTGAGCATTTGCTTTGCTTATACCAGACCGTTGTGCTGTCTCCAGCACCACATATCATCCCCTGAGCACTGATAGGAGTGATTCCTGGGCACAGAGCCAGCAGAAAGTCCTGAGCACTGCTAATGTGGCTCCACAACAACAGCAAAAAGCCAAAAAAGTTAGGGAATGTGATTGAATATATGATTAACCAACTATTTAATTTAATTTATATTATTTAAAAACTTTTTTGATTGGGGAAAATATATGTTAAAAGTGCATGTTAAAGGGATTATTATAACATATGTTAAGAATGGATTATTTTTGAATGTTACTCAGAATGCTCATGCAGATGAAAGCCATGTAAGTAAGCCAATTAATAGGAAATAAGTGAAGGACAGAGAAGATAATTCACAGAAGGAAAAAAGCATATTACCAAGTTACTTTCCAGGGATTTTTTTTTCTTTTCTGGTCTCACCTGGCAATGTTCAGGGGTTACTCCTGGCCCATGAGAAAGCACGTGGGTTTGCATGCAAGGTCAATGCTCTACCAGCTGTGCTATCTTTTCAGCCCCGGGATTTCTTTTTAAACACATACTCCAGCACTGCCTGCTATCCTAGTATTTTTTTTTTATTAATTAAATTTTTTTATTTTAGTCACTGTGATTTATAATTTTATAATACTATCAATGATAGGGCTTCACGAATAAAACAGAGCATCTGTTTCTTTCCATCACTGTCTCAGTATTTTCTCATCCTCTGCCCTTTCTAACTGCACATGAACAATCTTTTTCCATCACCCACCTACCGCCCCCCACATCTCACTGATATGGAAAGCCCAGTTTTATAGGCCAGTTATTAGATACTGTTCCTTTTTTCCTTTTGTTATTTCCCTTTTATACTTGTTTTATCACACATCTGAGAGAGATCATTCTTTTTTTTTAAATAGGGTTTTTATTTATTTATTTATTTATTTATTTATTTTTTGCTTTTTTGGGTCACACCCAGCAATGCTCAGGGGTTTCTCCTGGCTCTATACTCAGGAATCACTCCTGGCGGTGCTTGGGGACCATATGGGATGCTGGGGATCGAACCCAGGCCGGCATGGGCCAGCCGCGTGCAAGGAAAACGCCCTACCCACTGGGCTATCGCTCCGGCCCATGAGAGAGATCATTCTGTCTCTGCTTTTTCCCACCTGGCTGACTTCACTTGTCATGGTACCCTCCATCCAGTTCTATGCAGCTAGTGGCAAGTTGAATGATTGTTTTTTTTTCTTATAGTCCAGTTAGTAGTATTCTGTTGTGTATAAATATACCATAGTATCTTTATCTGGTCCTCTATTCAAGGACACTTGGGTTGTTTCCAGTTTTTTGGTAGTGTGAATAGTGCTGTAATAAACATAGCGCACATATCTTTTATGAATAGAATTTCGGGACCCTTGGGCTAGATGCTCAGAAGTGGAATTGCTGTGTTGGTCTTAAGCTTTTGTTTTTTAGTTCAGTTGAACCCAGGTTGGCTGTATGCCCTGAGTGCAAGGCAGACACCTTACTTGCTGTGCTATTGCTCTGGCCAATGTATTTTTTAATGGAAAGTTTTTAGATTCATGAAGCAAATGAAAGATTTGAGTCACTATTCTTAATTTTGCTAAAAAAGAAATTTATACTGATGTTTAATGAACTCATTCATTATCCTCCCCTTTATTCTGATTTGGCAGCATCTCTCAGCAGCTTGTTTATTACTCCGTTTCCTTCCCCAAACTCTTCACTTACCCGAAGTTGTGCCAGCAGCTACCAGCGACGTTGGCGAAGGAGCCAAACAACAAGTTTGGAAAATGGGGTATTTCCTAGATGGTAAGAACTAACCATTCAAATGAAAAAATTCACCATAATTTTGTAGGCTGAATATCTTGTTTTTCCCTTTATTATTCCCTTTCATTTCTTCATTTTCTATTTTTACTGCTACAATCAAAATGAAAGACAGCTAGATTCTCAAAAAGGGAAGAGGTTATATAGGCATTTTGAGGTTGATTATGTATTTTGACTACCTACTTCCTTTTGCAGACACCAGAGAATCTCTCAAGCAGTGCTCAAAGGCCTGGGGACCACTTATGGTTGTATTCAGCCAGCCATTATAGGATGGTTCACTGCTTGGCCTAATTGTACTGGAAACACTAGGGCCACATCTGCTGGTTCTCATGGTTTTACATGCTGGTGGCTGGTGGGGGGGTTACACACACACACACACACACACACACACACACACACACACACACACACACACACGCATGCACACACACACATGCACGCACACATGCACGCATACGTCCATGCACCCCTGAACACTGGGTTGACATAATTGAATGGAAAATATTCCTAACTTCCTTATTAATTTCTTATAAAAATGTGTATATAAAGGATGCAAACTTACAGCAATATGTGCATAAAACTAGAAGATTTCTCAAATAAACAATTGATACAAATTTTTAGATTTACTTGATAAGACAATAGACAGTTTGCCCTACATTTAGTTAGAAAATTGTAGGGGCCAGACTGATAGTACAGTGAGTAGGGCATTTGCCTTGCATATAGCCCACTCGGGTTTGATTCCTGGCATCCTCAAGCACCACTAGGAATAAGTCCTGAGTATAGAACCAGGAGTAATCCATGGAGCACTGCTGAATGTGACCCAAAAAAGTAACCCGTCCCCAAAAGATTGGATTGTAATTTTATTTATTTATTTTTATATTTATTTTAAAATATTGAATCACTGTGACTTAAGTCACAGATATTTATGATTGAGTTTCAGGCATATATTGTTCAACACAAATCCCTTTACCAGGCTGGAGCGGTAGCCCAGCGGTAGGGCGTTTACCTTGCATGCGGCCAGCCTGTGCCGCCCAGGTTCGATCCCCGGCATCCCATATGGTCCCCCGAGCACTGCTGGGAGTAATTCCTGAGTGCAGAGCCAGGAGTAACCCCTGAGCGTCGCCGGGTGTGAGACAAAAAGCAAAAAAAAAAAAATGTCCCTTTACCAGTGCCCACTACCCCCGCCTTTGTCCCCAGTTTCCATTCTGCTCCCCAGCCTGCCTCTGTGGCAGGTGCTTTCCCACTCCCCATTGTCCAAGTATACCCTTCCCTGACCTACCACCATGCCCCTATTCCAGTGCCAACCTTCTTACTAAAGACTAGCTCTCTTTCTCTTCGTTTTGTTGCCTGTGGGCATTTTATATTTTCCTACTAAGTTTCTTTATATCCCACATGAGAGAGAGAGAGAGAGAGAGAGAGATCATTTTGAGTCTGTTCCTCTCTCTCTAAGTGATTTCACTCAACATGATACCCTGAACATCCATCAGGAAATTACATGACTTATCTTTCTTACAGCTGAGTAGTATTCCTTTGTGTATATCTTTTATCTAGTCATCTGTTATGGGTATTTGGGTTGTTTCCGTATTTTGGCTATTATATATAGTAATGCAGTGAATTTAGGAGTTCAGGTGGGCTTCTTTTCTCCATTGTGCCTTGGGGGTATGTTCCCAGCAGTGGAATTACTAAGGCACAAAGCAAACATCCATATTGTCTTACAAGAAGACTGAACCAGTTGACATTCCTACCAGCAGTGAAAGAGGATTCTTCGCAGCCCCCAATACTTGCTAACACTGGTTGTTGTTCTTTTTGATGAGTGTCAGTCTCTGTGGTAGGAGGTAATATCTTTTGCACCCAAGACTGACCTGGGAGTTAGATGGTTTGCTTCTTAGTAGTACAGCTTCCAGCTTTGAGTTCTTGGGTCTGGGGACAGGCCTTTGAAGACTGGCACTTTCCTGGGATCCTGACTGACCTAGGAGAGAAATGGTTCGGTTCTGAGTTAGATTGTAATTTTAATGACTAATTACTTTTATTACTTTTTTTTCATTGAAACATTTATTTTTAAGGTCTATAGAAGAAAGTTTTAATCTGTCAGATGAAAACTGTGGCCCAAATCCAGGAATCGTGAGGAAAAAGAAGATTGCTATTGGGGTAATCTTTTCATTATCCAAGGACGAAGATGAAAATAACAAATTTAATGAATTCTTTTTTTTCGCACTTTCCTCTTTTTTGAAAGTCACATGAACAAGTTAAAGAGTGCAATAGAACAGGTAAGCATAACATGTTGTGGTTTTTATTTATGTTGTTTAATTTTATTAAAATCTTATTTTGTGATCAGCATTGTGTTTATTGATTGGCAGAGAAAAATTGGGCAGGATTGGTGTTAGGTGCTCTCTGGGTACCAGGTAGTGCTGGGCTCCAACATGCAAAGCATGTACTTAAGACAAATATTTGAGTACCTAAAATTTGGCAAGCATTATTACAGCAACTGAAGATAAGAAAGAGAGCAACACCCATGGCTCAAATAAATGAATGTGTAAGTGGATCTTTAAATTCACTTAAATGGATGTTAAGATTTTAGATCTTAATATCTGCTATGAAGAATAATTGTTTGGTATTATTAGAATTCTAATAACACCAAACATTAGCCAAGTGGCAAAAATACTGACTGACTTTGACTGAGAATGTGGAAACATAGGTCTACAGCTGAATCTCAACGAAACTGTGTTCATGAAAAATGAACTAATTCCAGAGGTCCCATTCACTCTCAATGGAATAAACATCTCTGAATGCAGCAGTTATGTGTACCTAGGTCGAGAAGTCAACATGATGAACGACCTAAAACCTGAGCTGCGCAGGAGGAAGAGAGTAGCATGGAATGCCTTCAAAAGCATTGAAGAAATAGCTAGGAAGACAAAGAACCTCCGGCTCTGGGCACATCTCTTCAACTCCACCGTTCTCCCTGCATTAACATACGCCTCAGAGACCTGGGCCCTATGAAAGCAGGATGAGAATGCTCTTTGGGTCTCCCAAAGAGGAATCGAAAGAGCTATGCTTGGAATATCACGCCTCACTCAAGTGAAAAGAAGGAATCCGGAGCTCTGACCTCCGTCGCTGTTCCAGAGTCAGGGACGCTGTCTCGTTTGCCAAGGCATCAAAAATCAGATGGGCTGGGCATGTAATGCGATTTGGAGATGACCGCTGGACTAGAGCCGTTACCGACTGGATCCCACGGGATGTCAAAAGGTCACGTGGCTTTCCACCTACAAGATGGTCAGACTTTTTCGTCAAGACCCTGAATGAACGGTTTGAGGCGCTTGGTATTTCCTTGGTATTCCTGAAGCAACCAGATGTCATTGGGCTACACTGGCACGTGATAGGGTCAAATGGAAATGTTACTGGTGCCTGCTTGAGCAAATTGATGAATAATGGGATGTCAAGTGATCGAGTGATGAAGAATAATTAAACAGGGTAAAGGTTACAGGGAATGCTAGGTGAAAGTACTTGGGGACCACGTGAGCTGCCAGCGATTGAACCTGGGACTCCCATATGCACTGCACTCATTCCATTGAGCTATCTCATGACAGCATTTTTTGTTTGTTGTTTGGGTCACCAGCCAGTAGCACTCAGACTATTCTTGGTTCTGTATTCAGGATCTGCTCTTAGCTGTGCCCAGGAAACCAGCCAGTGCCATAGATGCACTTACAATGCATGTGCTCAGTCTATTGAGCTGTTTCTTGAACCCCTGTTGTTTATTCTTCAGAAAGATG
This sequence comes from Cryptotis parvus, assembly GCA_021461705.1. Lineage (NCBI taxonomy): Eukaryota > Metazoa > Chordata > Mammalia > Eulipotyphla > Soricidae > Cryptotis > Cryptotis parvus. Next base: position 33,944 of record JAJIBD010000661.1, on the reverse strand, counting down.
AAAGAGCCAGAGAGGTAGAACAGGGGTTAAGGCACTAGTCTTTCACTTGGCTGATCCATCTTCATATGTTCCCCTGAGCAACTTTGGGAGTGATCTTTGAGCACATAACCAGGAGTAACTCGAGCACTGCCAGATGTGAACTAAACCACCTTGCCCCATTCCCCCTGAAAAAGAATGATGGGAAACCATTAAAAAGATTTTGAGGGTAAGAATGACATTATTTATTAGGATCACTCCCACTCTGGGTAGAGAATAGATTTCCAGAGGCAAAGACGAATGCTGGATAGGTAATACAAGAGAAGAGAGAGGTGCTTGCCTTGCATGCAGCCAACCTAGGTTCAATCCCTGGCACTACCACAGGTCCCTAAAACTGTGTTGGCAATGACTCTTGAATAAAATATGTACAGCAATCCTTTTAACTATTTTCCTAATTCCAAAGAGAACTTTTGGAGTAGCCAAATAAAGTATTATAAGAAGAATTGGGAGTGACAAATTGTGTTAAGTGCTATTGATAATATACGGGATAAATTTATATAAAATGTGAAAATTACTTAATATACTGTGTAGGGCGGAGCGATAGCACAGCCGGTAGTGTGTTTGCCTTGCACGTGACCGATCCGGGATTGATCATCAGCATCCCATGAGTGAAGAGCCAGTAGTAACCCCTGAGCGTTGCTGGGTGTGACCCAAAAAAGAAAAAAAAACAGAAAACAAACATATGTGTGTGTATGTGCATATACATACATATGCATACGGATACACACACATACATACATACATACACACACACAGTGTAGAACACTGTTGTAAGTGGCTAGGTAGACTTGAGAAGAGTAATGCCACTTCTCTGCACAACCCAACTTGGACACCTGCACTCGGTGAATTTTCTAGCTGGGGTCAGGTCTAGTAAAGTTGACTGGAAGCACCTGAAAAACAGAAGTTCACTTTCTAACAGCCCTAGGAGGCCGCCATCAAGCTGCTCCAGAAGTCCACTTGTTCTGCACAGCCAGGGAGATGATCCTCACACTTAGAGCACCACCTGGTGTTGTCCCCAAAGAAAAGGAAATAGGTGATAAAATTAAGAACATTGCTGAGGTCTAACTAAAAAATCTTAGGTTCTTCCCAGAGTAGATTCCCAGGAGTGGTATGGCTGGGTCAAATGGGAGTTCAATTTCTAGTCTTTGGAGGAATGTCCATATTGTTTTCCAGAAAGGCTGTACCAGCCGTCATTCCCACCAACAATGGATTAGTGTCCCCTTTTCCCCACATCAGATTTAAATTTTTAATAAAGCAAGCATTACTGAACTTGAGATATTGTTCAGTAGGTCATATTTTAGAGTATTTACTTATATGAACAAGAATTATTTTCTTAATATAGTAAATTATTTTGTTTTGTTATAAGTAACTAAACACAGTAAATATCATTGTGCCTTTGTTGCTAAGTCATTTTTATGTAACCGAGCTGTCAGTATCAGTTTCTTTTCATGTTGATATTCTATGGGTTGACAGTAACAATAAAAAATTATAATAAAATTTATAATTTTAATAAAATTATAATAAAACTATTATAGTAAAGCATTATATTAAAATTTAGAATTTGATTATAATCCTTAATGAATGAAAGCATACAAAAGGCAGCCACTGTAAATCTTTTGTGTTTTTTAAAAATGCATATTTCTAGATTGAATAATGGTAGTGTTTTGAAAAAGTTTTTTATACTGTCCCCATGATTAATGTAAGAAGTAACTTTTTTTTTATTGATTTTAAGGCTATGAAAATGAGCCGAAGATCAGCTGATGCCAGTCAGAGGAGTTTGGCATATAATCGAATAGTTGATGCTCTAAATGAATTCAGGTACATATCTTCATCTTCAACTTTCCCAATGTTCTTCAACTTTCCCAATGTAGTTATTTCACTATGTGCAAAGGATTGTTTCTTTAACATGCTCTCATAAATTTTAATTTAAAAAAATTTCTTTGCTTTATATTTAGATGGAATTATTGTTTTATAGACCCTGAACCTTATGTTTTGAAATATCAAATTTACTTTTGTTCAGGCTCATTTGGGAGCTTAGAGTAGTATCATTTTTAGTTTTTGATCATTAACTAGCAGTCTGACCAGAAGTGACCATTGCTTTAGCAGAAAAATGTGCTTTATCTTCTTATAGGTTCCAGGTTATAGGATCTGGTTAAATGCTATTTAATCAGTGATGATAAAATAGTTTTGAAAGGCGGAATACATAAGATGGATATAGATTGTATGAACTAGCTTCATATAAGGCACAACAAATAGTCTTCCTTCTCTTTGTGTTTTCAAGCACATCAGCATTTGTTACAGCTGCTGTAATTCACTCTAATTATGGCAAGGAACTTACTGTATTTGAATTTATATTGGGATCACACCAAGTGATATCACCGAGTGGCTGATATATGACTAACTCATAAAGATTGAGTTCTACACTTGATCTTAGCCAAAAGGCTGAGAAGCAATGATTGAGTTCTGGTTTACTTCATCATCTTGGTCTTTTCCTCATTTTCATTGGAAATACAAGCACGTAGGGCAAGAAAGTGGATTAGTATCTGGCAAACAGATGTGTGTTCTAACCCTGGCTCGCTCTCTTACTACTCCAGGAGTGCAAAGTTTGAGTGGCCTTCCACACATCCTCAGATAAGGTTGATTAAGTCAATGCTTTGTCTTCCTGTTTCAGCTCTCATTTTGTAAATATGTATTCCTTTTGACATCTGTTTAATATCTCCTTAAATTTACATGTTTTTTTCATGTGGTTTTATTAATGAAAATGGCACTAAGTATCATGCTAAATGCTTTGTACTAGTGTAGAAAGTGTTGAAAGCTGTGATGTGCTTTTCAGAAATAATGTTAAATTAGCTTCATTCAGGTATAAGTAAGAGTGGTGCTAGCTGTGAATTCAGTGTTAATGAGGGAATAGCACATCAAACAAGGTCTCTTTAAACAGAAACCCACATAAAGCAAGATTATGTAATTGATAGGGTGATGAAAATATAACCAAGGGATCACAGGCACTTAACTTTGTATTTCCCATAGGAGCAGTTATTTATTATTCACTAATTCAGTATTTGTACCAGCTTTACAGAAAATTACTCTAAATAATGAGAATCTATCATACTTAAAATTAAGTGATCATCAAAATTAACAAGAGATGTTTTATTTTTTTTTAGTTATTATACCACCGTGAGATATGCAGTTACAAAAGTGTTCATATTTGGGGTTCATTCATACAGTGTTACAGCACCCATCAGTGCCCATTTCCCTCCACCAATCTCCCATGATTTCTCCCCCTCCTCCACCCTGCGTCTATTGCAGGCAATTTTCATTTCTCTCTCTCTCTCTCTCTCTCTCTCTCTCTCTCTCTCTCTCTCTCTCTCTCCTGTTACACACTGTGGCTTGCAATATATACATTTAGAAGTTATCATGTATATCCTTTTGCCTACTTTCAATGCTCAATTCTACTCTGGTATTATCATTTACAATAATTATTAGTACACTATTCTTTTCTCTGTATTGCCTAACCTGACTCCTACACATTTGTAGTAGGTTCTACCCACAGACAAGACTTCCTGATTCATGTTTTGTCTGGCCTTGGATATTGATATTATGCTATTTTTTATATCCCGCAAATAAATGCAGTCATTCTATATATGTCCTTTTCCTTTTGGCTATTTTCACTCAGATCCTATCCATGTCCATCCATTTATAGGCAAATTTGATAATTTTGTTTTTCTAACGGCTGTGTACTATTCCATTGTGTAGATGTATCACAGTTTATTTATCCAGTCATCAGTTCTCGGGCACTCTGGTTGTTTCCAGATTCTGGCTGTCGTGAATAGTGCTGCTATGAAAATAAAAGTGCAGATGGTGTTTCTGCTGTTTGTTTTTGGCTCCCAGGGTATATTCCCAAGAGTGGTATGCCTGGATCAAAAGGGAGCTCAATTTCTAGTCTTTGGAGAAATGTCCATATTGTTTTCTAAAAAGCCTGGACCAGTTGACATTCTTACCAACAATGGATGAGAGTCCCTTTGTCCCCGCATCCATGCCAACATTTGTTGTCCTTGCTCTTTTGGATATGTGCCAGCCTCTGTAGTGTGAGATGATACCTCAATGTTGTTTTGATTTGCATCTCCCTGATTAGTGATGATGAGCATTTTTTCATATGCCTTTTGGCCATTCCAATTTCTACCTTGTCGAAGTTTCTGTTAATTTCTTCTCCGCGTTTTTGATGGGGTTGGCTGTTTTCTTGTAAGGTTCTACCAGTGCCTGATCTGTATATTAACCCCTTATCAGATGGGTATTGGGTGAATATTTTTTTCCTAGTCTGTGGACTCTCTTTGTATGTTGGTCACTGTTTCTTTTAAGTGAAGAAGCTTTGTAGTTTCATGTAGTACCTTATGTTTATCTTTGCTTCTAGTTGCTTTGTTAGTGGTGTTTCATCTTTGAAGATGCCTTTAGCTTCAATGTCGTGAAGGGTATTTCCTATATTTTCTTCGATGTACTTTATGCATTCAGGTTTGATGTTGAGATCTTTAATCCATTTTGATCTGATTTTTGTGTATGGTGATATACAGAGGTCCAAATTCATTTTTTTTATAGGTAGCTGTCCAGTTTTCCCAGCACCACTTGTTGAAGAGGCTTTCCTTGCTCCATTTCATACTTTTTTTGCTCCTTTATCAAAGATTAAATGATCATGTATTTGACAGTGGGTATCAGGATACTCTATTCCATAGGTACACAGGTCTGTTTTTATTCCAATACCATGCTGTTTTAATTACTACTGCCTTGTAGTACAGTTTGAAGTTAGGAAAAGTGATGCCTCCCATCTTCTTTTTCCCAAGGATTGCTTTAGCTATCTGTGGGGGTTTATTGTTTTATACAAATTTCAGGAGAGTTTGGTCAATTTCTTTGAAGAATGCCATGGGTATTCTTATAGGGACCACATTGAATCTGTATAAAAGCTCTAGGGAGTATTACCATTTTGACATTGCTGATTCTCCCAATCCATGAGCAGGGAATATGTTTCCATTTGTGTCCTCTTTTTTTTCTTGAAGAAGGGTTTTATAGTTTTCTTTGTACAGGTCCTTTACGCTCTTAGTTAAGCTGATTCCTAGATATTTGATTTTCTGTGGCACAATTGTGAATGGGATCGTTTTCTTAATATCCCTTTCTTCTCTTTCATTATTTGTATATAGGAAAGCCACCGACTTTCGGGTATTGATTTTTTTTACCCTGCCACTCTACTATAGGTATTGTTTCTTTTTCGGAGAGTGTAGGGTTTTTTAGGTATAATATCATGTTATCTGCAAATAGTGATAGCCCTTAATGTCCTTTTCTTCTCTGATTACTATGGCAAGTACTTCCAGTACTATATTGAGTAGAAGTGGTGACAGTGGAGGGATGTTTTTAAAGTATGTTACTGAGAACAGATCATTAATCAGTTTGGGGTAGTTAAAAGAAGAAGGAAATGATTCATTTCTGTATGGAAGCCCTGAAACCTCGAGAAGTGGGAAGCAAGTTTAGTTAGTACAGTTGTGTGATGGAGTTGAGATCTTTGCATTTTTATTTAGGCATCATGCATATCAAAGCCAACTAATGGGTCACCATTCTCTATCTTCTGAGAGATTTATTGTTTTAAGGTTTTTAGGAAATGCTTAGTCTTAAATGCTTCATCTTAGAAATATAGGCACCTTTTTTTCTACTGAGGGCCATTTGGGTATTTTTTACCATCATTGGCGGGCCATACAGTGCAGACAGCCATGCTACAGGCAGCTGATGAGAAGCATATGTGTCTGTTCCATCATGTAAGGCCACTCAGACCACCAGATTTCTAGGGCCTTACATGCTTATGGTTTTATGTTCCCCTAGTTTAGTGAGTATATAGGATTTGCACATTTGGTTGAGTAATTGTTTAGGCCATATATAGATACTAATGTGAAAGAAAAAGAATATCTACAAGGTATCTTTTGAAGCTTTCAGGAGATGTGAAAATCACTAGAGTAACTACTATTTGTTATAGAAGAGACAGCCAGAAAAGTGCTTTAATGATGGAATAGCCATACCCTGTGTCTTTTTAAGTAATAATGTCAGAAGGTTGAGAGTGAAAAAAAAATATTATGTATGTATAGAGTACTATCCTTCAACCCTTCCCCCTTTGCCCCCATGGGGTAAACCCAGTAATACTTAGGGGTTACTCCTAGCTCTGTGCTCAGATCTCTTGTCTTTGTTCCCATGTTGATGCATGGGGACTGTATGAGGATGCTTTGGTTCAAACCTTGGTTGACTGTTTGCAAGGCAAATGCCTTGTCCATTGTGCTGTCACTCCAGCCCTCGAACTTTACTTAAGAGTTTCAGCATAAACAACAAAATAATGAAAATAAACTATTTTATTTTATTTATTGCTTTTTTGGGTCATATCGGCAATGCTCAGGGGTTACTCTTGGCTCTGCACTCAGGAATTACTCCTGGCGGTGCTCAGGAGACCGTATGGGATGCCAGAGATTGAACCCAGGTTGGCCACGTGCAGCCCAACACTCTGGACTATCTCTCCGACCCAATGCAGATAAACTATTGAATGGGCACATAGTTAAACACTGTTAAACCGTTTAGAATATTTTTTTTATTCTGTGTAGATTTTTTCACAGTATATTTTTAAAAATGTGTGGGTGTTTATGTGTGTTGGCGACCTACCCTCATTGTGATTCTTGTCCAGCTGTTGATTCTGTGGGTGGTGTACTGTAACCTCTCAGGTTGTCCCTAGTGGTGCTCAGGGGATCATGTGGTACCACGTAGCAAATAAAGCTCAACTGCATGCAAGGACATCTGTCTCTTTTACACTACATTTAAATAAGTATAACATGAATATTCCTTAGGTAGTTAGGTAGGACTTTTGAAATTATGTGGCTATCTTTCAGTTTGCACTTGAAGAAGACTGAAGCTGAAAAAAAGTATCTGTGGATATACTGTCTTTGGGATTTGAGCTAGTGTTACAAGTAATGTTTTGATCTCCTATGTATGCCCAAGTTCATTTTCCAAACTGCTATGCTGATGATAAAGAAGGAACAGTAATAGTAATTTAAGTGTATGAGGCTCCTGCTCTCTGGAAACTATAAATTCCATGTGTTTTTCTCTTTTTAGAACAACAATATGTAATCTTTACACCATGCCACGAATTGAGAGCCTGTCTGGCTTACAATGATGTCGGGGACTCCAGAAAAGAACCAACTTTGTCATCGGTTTATGAAGGAGTTTACTTTTCTAATGGAAAATGCTTCTAAGAATCAGTATGATTTACTTTTATCTAAGTAATCTTAGTATTTTTTGATATGACTAGATACATAGATTATAATTAATCTTGATTATGAGATTGAAAATTAGCCTTTATCTTCGATACTGTTTTGTGTTATTATAATCAAAACAATTCTCAAAGATATGATAATGGAAGAAGGCCATTCAAATGAGAAATAGTAGAAACAACATCTTGTGTTAAATTAAAATTCTTGACATCTTACAGTGTTTCCTAAGATTAGTTTTTAAGAACTGCAACATAGTTTGATTTTGTAGAAAAGTATGTAAAATAAAGTTTAGTGTTTCAGTTACACATTGTAAGTTTGAGATCTTAAAATATTGTGTCTCCCCACCCCCTCTTTTGGTTTTGTTTTTGGGCCATAATTGGTGGTGCTCAGGGGTTACTCCTGACATTGTACTCAGGGATCACTCCAGATAGGCTGAGGGAAACCATATTGGAGACCACCCTGGATGCATGCAAGGCCAGCACCTTATCCACTGTACAGTTGATCTGCCTCCCCGCCCCAAATAGTGTTTGTCTTCTAACCGTTAAATTCTTATAAGCCATATGAAATTAATTCGGATGTTTTTAATCTGATAGTAGACAAAATATACTTAATGCTTTTTTTCCCTTCTTTTTTCCATTTAGCAGCTTGGGAATAGATAGACCTGCAGGTTAATTAATAAACTCTGATATCAATTAATAAACACTTAAAAGGAAATCTGTAGTATTCAAGTGAAATGATTCCTTATTTGTGATTATCAGAATAGCTGTTTATTAATGTTCTCTTTAAAGATTTTCTTAACTTCTACAACCAAAAATCTTTTCTTAACTTCTCTACAACCAAAAATCTTATGTTTTTCTCATGATGATGTGCCTATCTTTATTATTTACCGTGACCTCTTTATTCTGTAAGTTCATAGGAGTGAGTGTACTTCTTTGCTTTACTTTGCATTTTCACTTAAGATTTCATAATCAGAGATTTAATTCTGATAGAATGCGCTTCTCCCCCCCCCAGATTCTTGCCAGCACTCATTACTGCCATTCTGACCAATCATCTTGCCTGGGTTCCAACCGTCATGCCAAATGGACAACCACCTATAAAAATATTTTTAGAAAAACATTCCTCTCAGAGTGTGGACATGTTGGCAAAGACTCATCCTTATAACCCACTTTGGGCACAATTGGGTATGTAACTTGAAAACATATAGAGTATGCGCTGCACATAGATGTTCTATAGTTTATTTTCTATAGTTATTTTAAAGCCAAAACCAATGTTTTTATTGCTGTTTTACTTTTTTGTTCATTCTAAGTCACCTTCCTTCATGTTTGCTAAATTGTCCCCTCTCCTGTCTTATGCCTGATAATATTTCTATAGGTAGAGAAAGCTGCTGGAGCAAGGACGATATTTGGTTTATTACGATCATCAAGATCTTCAGTGTAGGGGCTGGAGCGATACTCCAGCAGGGTAGGGCATTTGCCTTGCATGCAGCTGACCTAGATTCAATCCCCGGCATCCCATATGGCCCCCACGCTGTGCCAGGAGTAATTCCTGAGCACAGAGCCAGAAGTAACCCCTGAGTATCGCTGGGTGTGACCCAGAAAAAAAAAGATCTTAAAGCTTTTTTTTTTTAAATAGGTATCTTGCCTAGGAAGAATGAATCTACAAAAACTACCTGGTGTAGAATAAATACAGTTAAATGAAAACTAGTTACTAGATTTCTGTTTTACTTTTGTTTGTTGAGGGTTTTTTCTTTCCTTTTTTGGGCTCACACCCAGCAATGTTCAGGGGTTGCTCCCTTGATCTGCACTCAGGAATTACTCCTAGCAGTACTCAGGACCATATGGGATGCCGAGGATAGGGTTCGGCCGCAAGCGAGGCAAATGCCCTACCTACTGTACTATTCCTCCGGCCATTTTTGAGAAATTTTTTGAAAATGATGCCCTTACTGCTAGGTTCCACTAAGTAAATCGCAGAAGGGTTAGCTGGGTTTGTGTTTATTAGGGAGGTTTTTAGTGCAAAACGTCCAGATAGTTGAGTCATAATCATGAAATGGGATTAGTCTGTAGTTCATATATAAGAAAGTTGAATGTGATAGTGCTTTGAGCAGTGCTTGGTATCTGTAGCTGTTCTTCCTCCTATTCATACTCTGTTGCTATTACGTAAGGGAAAAAAAGAAGTGAGCACCTGATAGAAATACCCTAGGTTTTGCTAGTGAGCAAATTTGCCAGGCAGATTATCCTATGGGTTGTCAGTTCATGTCACTTCACTTCAGCCCTCCTATCCTAGTATTTTCTTCCTTTCTTTTTCTTCCTCTTAATTGAGGAATTAAAGCAAACACATATTTGAAGTACACAATTTGGTATGCTTTGATATATATGTCAAGCTATATAATGCCTCTGATACTACTATTACTGGTCTGTTTTTTATCACTATAGATTGTATGTTCCAGAGATTTATATAAATGGAATCAAACAATCTGTGCCTTTTTAGGAGAGAGGTGCCAGGCATTTTATTCAATCTGATATTTTGAGATGTACCTCTGTTGTCTGTATCACTTCACTTGTATCACTTGTTTTCCCATTGTTCATTGTTCATCTATTTGCTCGAGCAGACACCAGTAACATCTCCATGCTTCCTATCGGGAGCTAGTGTAGCCCAAGGGCATCTGCTCACTCCAGGAACACAAAGAGCCTTAAATCATTCCTTCAGGTCATGGGAATGAGGTCTATAATTGTTACTGGTTTTGGCATATCAAACACAACATGGGTAGCTTGCCAGGTTCTGCCATGTGGGTGGTACACTCTCAGTACCAGGTTCTCATCTCATACATTTACTGCAATGGGGAAAGATCGGCTTTTCTCTTGGGTGGAGCTCTGAGGAACTATATAAATAAAATATATAGTAAAATATTTAAAAAAAAAAGTTTGCAAATATTTCTCAAGCTTTAAGTGACAGACAATTTTTGGAAAACAATATGGCATTTCTGAGAAAAACTAGAAATTGAAGTATTTGACCCAGCAATACCACCTCTGGAAATGTACTCTGGGCCAAAAACACACAGCAGAAAAAAATCTGCACTTCTTTGTGTGTGTGTATGTGTGTGTGTGTGGGGGGGTGTTGTGTTGTGACTGTGTTTGAAGTAAAACAGATTTTATTATGGAGGCTTTGGAACTGGGAAGGAGGAGAAAGTAGAGATTAATGCACTCAAGGGAGAATGCAGACTGCTCCAAGGGTGGAGAGTCCCAATTGATAGTAAGAGAGAGAGTACACATCTCAAGAGGGGAGATGTAGGCAACACATGTGCTTAACTACATGGGCTCAGGCAGCATATGCACCAACATCAGCACTTATATGTTCATTGCAGTACTATTCACAATAGCCAAAACCTGGAAACAACCTGAATGACTGAGAGCAAATGACTGGATAAAGAAACTGGGGGCCAGAGCGATAGCACAGTGGATAAGGCATTTGCCTTACATGTTTGACCGGTTGTCTGTATTAATACCTCATTCCTGTTACATGCAGAGTAGTAATTGTATATTAACGTTTTTCAAAGCTAAGCATGCAGTAGTTTTTTGTTTTAAATTTGGAATTTCAGGTTGTAAAATTCTGTTGTAAAATTCTGCAGTTGTTTATTGTATGCAGTATATATGTACAGATAGATAGATAGATAGATAGATAGATAGATAGATAGATAGATAGATAGATAGATAGATAGATAGATAGATAGATAGATAGATAGATAGATAGATAGATAGATAGATAGATAGATAGATAGATAGATAGATAGATAGATAGATCATGTATCAGAACAAAGTGTTGGAGCTAAGGGATGAATAGTTCTTACCCTCAAGATGACATCCTGTTACTGTATCACTATCTTCCCGTAGATCATTGATTTGCTCGGGCGGGCACCATTGGTAATAAATATGTGAACAAGAGTTAATTTAGAGATTAATTGTGAGAAAAGGAAATCTAAAGAGTGTTCAGTTAGGGAATGTTACCAAGGGACAGTGCATGGATGAGAAGCTTTGGACTGGGAAAAATTCAGAGGGCATTGAAAGTACATTGCATAAATAAAGACATGTAGATGTTAAAGTGCTGAGGTATGCTTATTTGTTTAAATGATTCATCTAAAGTGAAACTAGAGTGAGTAAAGATGGAAAAACTGAGCTGAAAAGTAAAGTGGAATTAGTCATGAAAAATCATCTGCCATGCCAAAGCAGTTTCAGTGTATTTGATAGTTGGTGGGAACTTTGGAAGTAGTTTTGAAACAGTATTAGATTTTGTGACTTAAAGGAGAAATTTTATCACATTATCTATACCAAATATTTGACATGTTTGTTTTTTTCTTAAAAGTATGGAGTTTTAGTAAAGTGAAAATGAAGGATTTGGGCTGGGAGGTTATAGAGTTTTTTTTTTTGGTGGGGGCAGGTGAGTTGGGGAACTGGGATCCAGTGTGGCTCAGAGCTTATTCCTGAATCTGTGCTCATATGCTCAAAAACCATATGCATTGCTAGGGACTGAACCAAGGTTCACTGCATACAAGGCAAGAACATTGCCGCTGTCATATATCTGATCCTGGAAAATAGATTTTCCTACTGGGAGCCCAGGTTTGATCCTTGTGCACCCCAGAACTGAGCTGGGAGGAGCCTCTGAACAATACCAGATGTGTTCCCCCCCCCCCCACCCCCTCACACATAAAGATTTTAAATATGTATCGACAGTTTGAAAAATTGAATTAAATTCAAATAATGGAATTTTGAGGTTTTCATTTTATGTGTGTTTCAACAGTTATTTCCTTATTGGTTTAATTTGAGCTGTAGCATATAGAAATGACAGGTCCTAGGTCAGTGTCTTCCGCCCTTTTTAATGATTATTCATGTCTCATATAAATTTAAAAGTAAAAATGAACCATATGACAAATATGCTGTCTTTTGTTTTCCACTTAGAATGGCTCTTATTTTTCCTACTCTTTCTGATCTATTGTGATTACCCATTCCTTTAGGCCAGAGGATGGGGAACCTTTTTTTTGTCAAAGACCATTGGATATTAATAACATCATTTCAGGAGCCACACAGTATAGTAAGATGGGTCACAGGCAGCTGACAAGAAATGTACATATTTTTTTTATCATGTACCCAGGCCAGAGAACAGAATTTCATGGGCCTTATTTATATTATGAGCCAGATTGTCTGCCCCTTTGCTCAGGGAGTAGTAGGTGAACTGGACATTCAAATATAATTGGAGCTAGTGTGGAGTCCTGGGTACAGCAGCAAGAAAATAGTTTAAGAATATGATTAAAAAACAAGTGAGGGGGCCGGAGCGATAGGCCAGCGGGTAGGGCGTTTGCCTTGCATGCAGCAGGCCCATGCCCGCCCAGGTTCGATCTCCAGCATCCCATATGGTCCCCCCGAGCACCGCCAGGAGTAATTCCTGAGTGCAGAACCAGGAGAAACCCCTGAGCATCGCCGGGTGTGACCCAAAAAACAAAAAACAAAAAAAAAAAAAAACCAAGTGTGATTAACTTAACGAATTAACTGTGATTTGTCCAACTCTTCTCCATTTCATCTATTGCTCTGTTCTCCTTGCCCCCAGCAGAATCTGTACAATTTGTCTTTTCTGCAGTGGATACAGAATCCTTTTTGCACATAATATTTCAGAAAATGCCTTTCTACTTAAGATGAAGTGTTCTGTTTTTTTCTCTGGCATCTGGCAAGGAATATATTCTTGGAAAATGCTTCTTTCAGAACTGGGTCTTTATTTGAGGTTTCAGAACCACAGAAGCTTTCTGAGGAAGCTAGAAACCTCTCCATTCACCTTGTCCTTTAGTTCAAACATTTATCACATGCTACTCTGCTGAATAGTCACTGCCTATTAAAGATCTAAAAGTAAAACCTAAATAGCCTTCACACAGTAAACACAGATTTCTGGTCATTGAATTAGCCTACATGAGGGAAGTTTATGTTTATTATCTGATTTTTCCTTTGCAGGGGATTTGTATGGCGCTATTGGCTCTCCTGTACGATTAGCAAGGACTGTGGTAGTTGGCAGACGACAAGACATGGTCCAGAGGCTGCTGTATTTCCTTACTTACTTTATAAGATGTTCTGAACTTCAGGAAACACATCTTTTAGAAAATGGAGAAGATGAGGCCATTGTTATGCCAGGCACAAAGTTATTACCACTACTTTAGAGAAAGGTGAAATAGAAGAATCTGAATATGTACTTATTACAATGCATAGAAACAAAAGTAGTTTGCTTTTTAAAGACTCAGAAGAAACAAGGACTCCTAATTGTAATTGTAAATATTGCAGTCATCCACTCCTTGGGCAAAATACAGAGAATATTTCACAACACGAGAGAGAAGATATTCAAAAATGGCACTAAGGAAATACTAGGAATTTCAGATGAGTGCCGAATGATTTCTCCTAACTCCCAAGAAGAAAATGGTGCTGATATAAAACAGTACAGAGATAAATTAAGAACTTGCCTTGACACCAAGTTAGAAACAGTTGTTTGCACAGGATCTGCTCCATTAGACAAATGTGCATTGTCAAAATCAGGCACAGAGCCAGCAGAGGAAGCATGGCAGCGTGAAGAGTTTTGGATTCAGATAATCACACAAGCAAAGTGTTGAGACCCACAGGAATGGTTGTGGAAAAAAAACCTCCAGATAAGCTTGCCACTGCTACATTTTCTTGTGAGGCAGCCCAGACAAAAGTTACTTTCTTGATTGGGGATTCTATGTCTCCTGACTCAGATACTGAACTCCGGAGTCAGGCAGTGGTGGATCAGATTGCCAGACATCACACCAAACCACTAAAGGAAGAAAGAGGGCCTATTGATCAGCTTCAAAGAAATTCAACAAACAACGAAGGACCAATCTGGAGAGCCTGTTATCTCAAACATGGTTTCTGGAGAGCCCTGTAAACTTTCCTGTTGGAATCATTCAGACCCAGAAAGCATGAGTTTATTTGATGAATATTTTAATGATGACTCAATAGAAACCAGGACTATTGATGATATTCCAGTTAAAACAAATACTGACAGTAAAGAACATTGTTGCATTTTAGAGTTTTCGAAAAGACCATATATAAAAAATAACAAAGAAAGCAATGAATTTTGTAAATGTGTAGAAACAGTGCACCAAGATTCATGTAAAGCCTGCTTTCCTCAGCAGGACCAGAGAGATGCACTCTCTATTCTTGTCCCCATGGGGGATAAAGAGAATTCAGAGAAAAAAAATGTTGGAACTGACTGGGACATTCCAAGAAATGAGAGTTCAGATAGTGCCCTAGGAGATAGTGAAAGTGAAGATACAGGGCATGATATGACGAGACAAGTAAGCAATTATTATGGAGGAGAGCAAGAGGACTGGGCAGAAGAGGATGAGATACCTTTTCCTGGGTAAGTAGGACAATCAGTTAATTTTATTTATTCCCCTTTGTTTGAACACTGTGGTTTACAAAGTACAGTTTTTCACAGTACAATTGTTACAAGTATTCATCATTCAATACCAGTCCAATCACCAGTGTTGTTCCCCTCTCACCCACCAAACACCTTCCTTTTCTACTCTCCCCCATCCCCATGCCTGCTCTCCTAGCTGGCACTAATAGTATCAATTATTGCAACATATAAATAGTAATGGTAGAGATAAAGTTATAAGCTTTTCCTGAATTGTTACGTGCAAATTTGGTTCATCATTGTTTCAGGTTTTCGCAACTACTGTTTGGACCTACCTGAGCCTATTATGAATAATCTAACATATTGCTTTGTTAGAGCATATTTGCTAAATAGGACATTTACTTTATAATAGCTCCCCCATGAATATTCTTTTGGTTTGACTGGTTCCTGAAGGTTGGCAGTAGGTGATATAAAATATGGATAATTAAACTAGAAAAATTCTCTTTCATTTGCTTATACTTATCAAAATAGATAAAAGCTAAGCCCCCTAGGCACTGCAGAAAATTTTGTGAAAGCAGTAGAGAAAAGTTACATTGATGTATAGAAGATTCTTTACTGCTTAGATTATTTTTAAGATAGCAGTAAGTTAAGCCTTTAACTCTTCTGAGCTTGGTATCTGCGTAGAGGTTATCACTGAGAAGGTAGGAAATGGTGTTTAGAAATAAATTTGGCAAAGTCTAAGAGTAAAGCAGGAAATGTCTTTCTGGTTAAGTATGCTAGAGAGAGATTCATACCTGAGAAATTTTGCAAGTTTTTGAATTTGTGAGGTATTTGCATTGTTTTGAATGTTGATTTTTGTAGTCTGATTGAATTTAAATTTATTTATTTATTATTTGGCTTTTGGGGTCATACTCAGGGTTACTCCTAGCTCTGCACTCAGGAATTCACTCCTGGTGTTGTTCGGGGACCATATGGAATGCCAGAGATCAAACCAGGGTCAGCCTCATGAAAGGCAAACACCGTACCTGCTGTACTATCGCTTCCAGCCCTGTGTTTAAAATGTTTTAAACATTAGGAAGAAACTTAAGTCTGTTATCAAAGTCTTATGCTTACTTCACTAGACCCTCTATTTTGAATTAAAAAAAGTCTATTTTATTGCCTCTTTGTGTCCTTAAGCTGGTCTAGTTTTTATTTAAGAATGACTTTGCTTTTCAGAAAATGATGCTACTGAAAGTATGAATTAAATGAGCCCCAGATTTACAGTACATTTATTATTAATTTGATATGATTTCTTTGGAACCTCTTGCAGGTCAAAGTTAATTGAAGTAAGTGCTATTCAGCCTAACATCGCTAACTTTGGGAGGTCCTTGTTAGGTGGCTACTGCTCATCTTATGTTCCTGACTTTGTTCTTCAAGGAGTTGGAAGTGATGAGAGGCTCCGCCAGTGTCTGGTGTCAGATTTGTCTCATGCTGTGCAGGTAAGTGATCTTAACTACCCTTCAGTTGTTTTAGAATAAGCTATTTAATTTATGGAAATCACAATTAGCCTATGTTTTGATTTAATTTCTCTATAACAAGTCAGTATTCTGCAAATATATCATTTTATGAATGTACCTCTTACCATGAAAGCCTGTATAAAATGTTAGAAATTTATCCACTGGAAATATGAAATATCAAAGTACTATATACATTCATACATGTTCATCACTGGGTTATTATAACATCAAAAAATTATACATGTATAAGTATGAATGAAATTATTTTTCTAATTTAAGTTTCCTATTGTTCATTGCTAGTACATGGAAGTAGACTTTTAGTCAGTGACTTAAGTTTTGGGAGAGTCAGCACTTAATGTGTAAATTTTCAGCTGTGCATGGACTTTGATGAACAGTTAGTGCCCCTAGCCCCCTTTATACAAGGTCAACTGTATTTTACTCTTTACTGTAAAAATATTATTTGTCCCTAACTATTATTTATTCTGTTTCTTTTTAGCATCTTTTTATTTCCTCATTCCATCAGTGTTACCTTTGGAAGCTTACTTGCTTATCATAAATATCATAAGTGAATTTCTGTTTTCTTTTTTAGCATCCGGTATTGGATGAACCAATAGCAGAAGCTGTCTGTATTATAGCAGATATGGATAAGTGGACTGTTCAAGTGGCCAGTAGTCAGAGACGCATGACAGATAATAAGTTGGGAAAGGAAGTATTGGTTTCCAGTCTTGTTTCCAACCTACTTCATTCCACTCTTCAGCTTTATAAACACAATTTATCTCCAAATTTTGTAAGTATGTGTAAGGCTTGAATTATTTAAGAGTAGTTCAAAAGACAATTATAATCCATTTAGTATATGCTTACATTAAATCCTACAGTTAACATCATTGTTATTTTTCCTAAGGAAGATATTGTGGGTTGAATGTTATATTTTCCTAAAATTAAATCCCTTAATGTGATAGTGTTTGGAGATAATCCTTTGGGAGGCAGTTTGGTTGGGGTGTTTCTTATGGAATTACTGGCCTTATAACAAGAGGAATTAGAGATTGTACCTTATGTGGACACAAAAAAAAGACAGCCATCTATCTGTGAGACACTGAAAATTCTCATAATTCACTCATGGTGATTTGAGTTTTCAGAACTGTGAGAAGATAATTCTGTTGTTTAAGCCACTGAATCTGTGGTAATTTATTAAAGGAGGCCATGCTAACTTAAGACTGAAGAACTTGTATGTATGTCTGTGTATCACTTCACTTGTATCACTTGTCTTCCTGTTGATCATTGATTTGCTCGAGCGGGCACCAGTAACATCTCCATACTTCCTGTGCAAGCAAGAGTAGCCCAAGGGCATCTGCTTGCTCCAGGGACATGAAGAGCCTCAAACCATTCCTTCAGGTCATGGGAATGAGGTGCATAATTGTTACTGGTTTTTGGCATATCAAATAAAACATGGGTAGCTTGCCGGGCTCTGCCGTGTAGGTAGTATACTCTCAGTAGAAGACTCTCATCCCCAGCATTTACTGATGAAACTCAACGACAACCACTCCCGGCAATGAAATGTATGTCTTTACGGCCTTTTTATTTTAGCAGCTGGAGTTTAGTGTATGGTTAGTATCAGGTAAGGTTTACAGTATCAGGGCATTCATGACCTGTCAGTGACCTGTTTGGGCTTTCATGATCCCTCTTGATAATATTTCTTCCTTCATAATGAATATATCATTTCCAGTTTTCAAGGTTCTTTCATTATTGTTAGGAGCACTATATTAAAACATAGATTAGACCTCTGTCAGTCAAATGATAAATAGCATATGGCAGATTTATGTCTTGCAGTATATACAGTGATGAAAGTGAAACTTTTACCTTCAGAAGAGGGATAAAACATAGATGTCAACATGACATCTATGTACTGGGAAATTCATTGTATTAGAAAACCTTGTACTGGAAAATTTTAGTAGAGTAGCACGTAAAAAAATATAAATTTAAGAAGGTTTTTACATTGAAAAATTTATTATACTGGAAAATTCTAGCTGAGTAACTAGTAAAAAAGAAAAAATACAGGATAAGAAGAAGGGTTGTACATTGAAAACTGTAAAACATTGCCTAAAGAGCTTCAGGGAAATAAAAAAATAATGAAAATACATCCTTTATTCATGGATTCCTGGGAAGTCTTAGTATTATTTACAAAGATGACAATGTAACCCCTATCAAAAAAAATCCCATTCTGGACTGGAGCGATAATGCAGTGAGTAGGGCGCTTACTGTGCATATGCTGACTTGGGTTCAATCCCCAGTAATGTATGACCACCCCCAAATCCCGCCAAGAATGATATCTGAGCACAGAACCAGAAGTGAGTTCTAAACACCACCAGGTGTGGCTCAAAAAAATAAAAGAATCTATTTTTTTTTTTTTTTGGTTTGTTTTTGTGTCACATCCACAGTGCTCAAGGTTTACTCCTGGCTCTGTGCTGAGGGATCGCTTCTGGTGGCTTTGGGTACTGTCTAAAGTGTTAGGAATTGATCTCAGGTTAGCTGTGTGCAAGGCAAGCAAGCACCCTATGCACTGTAATATCTCTCCAGCCCCATTATTTTTATTTGTTTTGCATTTTGATGAAGTCGATTCATCCTAAAATATGCATGGTATTACAGAGGACCTGTGATACAATGTTTCAAGAGCATGTTTTGAATACCAGTTTCGAAAGCAGTTGAAAAATTCAACTGCTTTCAAAGCTTCAAAATGAAAATAATTTAAATAGTTATAGTGTCATAAAGAAAAAATATTGCTCAGTAGACTACTACAGCCTGGACATAAACCCTCACATAATCAGTTACTTTTGTTGTTGTTGTTTTGGGGCTATACTTGGCAATGTTCAGGACTTAACTCCCAGTCCTATGCAGGCTTGAAAACCATATGGGGTGCCTGGGACTGAGCCCAGGTAAGCTGTGTGCAAGTCTAGCACCCTGCCCTCTACTATTGCTACAGTCCCTTAAATTAGATTAATTTTTGTGAAGGAAACCAAGACCATTTGAAGGGAGAGGATTCTTTTCAACAAATTATGATTAAAAAAATTACATATCCACGTATAAAAGAATGAAATGGAGGGGCCAGAGAGATAGTATAGGAGGTAAGACACTGCTTGCATATGACTCGTGTGGGTTCAACCCCAACACCACATATGGTCCCTCAAGCACAGCCAGAAGTGATTCCTGAGCACACAACCAGGAATTTAACCCTGAGCATAGATGGATGAAGCCTTAATAAAACAACGAACAGCAAAATAAATAGGATGATTCAGCTTCTTCAAACAACAAAATAGGTCACAGGTCCTCTGTGATACCATGCATATTTTAGGATGAATCCACTTCAAACAAAACAGAAAGAAATGAAGAGGAACCCTTACCATTGTTTTTACGTAAAAAATGAACTCAAACTTTGGTTGGGCTTATGAATATACAGCTGGCATGTGTCAGACCCCTGGTTTCAGTTCTGGTCTTGGAGTCACGGGAACCCTCAGCACTGGACATAATCCTGGTGAGTCCAGAGCACTGCCTGGTTAAACATCACTAGGGTTGTCCTTACAATGAAAACTCACATTAATTTAAAAGAAAAAACTTTTGGGGGCTAGAGAAAGTAGCACAGTAGGCAGAGGGTGTTTGTCTTGGACGTTGCTGATCTGGATTCAATCCCTGGCACCCCATGTGGTCCCATGAGGCTGCCAGGAATGATTCCTCTGTGCATAGCCAAGACTGAACTCTAAGCACTGCTAGATGTGGCCCCCAAACCAAAAAACAGGTAAAATAACCAATAACATTGGGGGGGGGAGATGCAAGGAAGAGCTCACTGGCTGTGCCCAGGGCTTGCTGGTTCTGTGTTCAGGGATCCCTCATTATGTAGCTCAAGGGACCATATGGGGTGTTGGAAATTGAACAAATGTTTGACCTCGTTCAAGGCCAGTGCCCTATCTGCTATACTTTCTGCCTGGCCCAAACTTAAATGTATCTAAACCTAATTGCTAAAACTAATACCTTCAGGGGCCGGAGAGATAGTTCAGCAGGTAAGACTGAACTTGCATGTGGCTGTCCTGGGTTCAATTCCTGATCTTCCTAGCATCACCAGGAGTGATTTCTGGCACAGAGCCAAAAGTAGCTCCTGAGAATCACCAGGTATAGTCCCAAAAACCAACCAACCAACCAACCAACCAACCAACCAACCAACCAACCAACCAACCAACCAACCAACCAACCAACCAACCAACCAACCAACCATAATACTTGAAAAAAGCATAGAGGATGCTTTGTTGCTTTCTTAGAATTCAGTGTATTGGAATCACAACTCTCTAACAACAAAAGATTGCTTAGTTTACTGGCCAGAGAGATAGTAGAGCAGGTAAGTTGATACCTTGCATGTGACTGACCTAGATATGATTCCTGGCATCCCAGATGGTCACTCAAGCACTGCAAAGAGTAATTCCTATGTGTAGAGCCAGTAGTGACCCCTATGCATTGTCTGGTGTGACCCCAAAATGGCGGGAAATTGCTTTGTTTAAACTGTGTTCAAAGGACTTGAATAAACATTTCTCTGAAGAAGATATACGTATGGCTAAGAAGTAAGTGAAAAGACACTCAACATACTAGTTACTAGAAAAATGAGTGTCTGGACCAGAGAGACAGCACAACAGCAAGGTGCTTGCGTTGCATATGGCAGACCGGTTTTGGTCCCCATTACAACAAAAAGTACCTGCACACCATGACAGGAATGATCCCTGAGCACCAGTGAAGAGTAAGTCCTGAGCCGTCTCACTGAGTATGGCTCAGAAATAAACACACACACAGCACACACACAAACCAAGAAAAAGATGTCAAAGGACAGTAAAATGAGTAGGGCACTTGCCTTACATGTGGCTGACCAGAATACTGGCACTGCATAAGGTGATCTGAATACTTCCTGGAGTGATTGCTGAGTGTAGAGCCAGGAGTAAACCCTCAGCACACGCATGTGTGAAAAACCAAAAGAAAAGAAAAAGTTATATCCAAACCACAGTGATGAGGCTGAGAGAGATAATAGGGTTAGGGTTAGGGTTAGGGTTAGGGTTAAGGCGCTTGGCTTATGTTCTTTCTGCTGACCCCACTACAATTCCAGCACCAGATATGCTCCTCCCCCAGATACCACCAGGGGTCACTCTTTAGCACAGAATCAGAAATAACTACTGTGTACCTCTGGTGTGGGGTCCCCACCCCATCCCCGAATAGTATTTCATACCTGACACCATAAAAAAATGCAAATAAAAATGTTAATGAATTTCTGATATATCGTACAATGTGGATAAACTCTGAAAACATTGTGCTGGGGTGACCCAGTGGGGTCCCCCAACAGATACTGTGATTGCGCTTTCAGGGCTGATGACCTTCCCCCCCCCTTCTCTCATCTTACCCTCAAGGACAAAGGAACAAGATCACAGGCTGCTAGGTAGTCAGAGGATCTAGCCCCTTATTCAACTCAAGTCTGCTCTTTTAAACCTCCTAAAAAGTTGGGGGTTTGGAGATGCAAGAGGTGAATGGATATTGATCCTGAAACAATGAGGTCTAAATAAAAGCACCTGCTGGGGCCAGAGCTATAGTCCAGCGGGTAGGGTGTTTGGGTGTTTGCCTTGCATGCGGCCTGACCTGGCTTCGATCCCTGGCATCCCATATGGTGTTCCTGAGCACAGAGTGATTCCTGAGTGCAGAGCCAGGAATAATCTCTGAGCATTGCAGGGAGTGACCCAAAAAAGGAAAAAAAAAAAAAGGCACCTGCTTCCCTGGACAGTTTACCTGGGCAATGTACCAAATCTATCAGAGAACTTCTCCCAGAAATAGAATCCTACCCTGGGGCTATAGATCCGCTCAGGACAGAGGCAAAATCTTGGCATGTTGTTTTCTCCTTTTCTTAGCTAGTAAACAATTATCTTAATATTTCTAGTCATTTTGTATAAACACAGTAAGAGATACAGACATTTATAAAGGGTGGTGTTTCCTGGGGACATCTTGCTGTATATTCCAGACTGTAGTCCTCAGGCCAAGTTTTGTCCTTCCCCCAACTGGTTGGAATTCAGTTGCTTAGCTTTGGGTCAGGACAGAGTTTGTTCTAGGACCTTGATCTTTGCTTATTATCCTGCTTATGACACTTAGTCTGTCCCATGTCACGGCCAGGGTAGCTTACAGCTTGCCCTGGATCCATCTGAGTCCTGTTACAGGACCCTTTTGGAATAAGGAATTAGAATCAGTTTAAGGGCAACTCAGGTTTTAAGTTAGGAAATATCATGGATGCCCAGGAGTAAATATTTCATTAATTCCTATATCACAAATGCATAGCTTTGTCTTCCTGAGCCTATACAAAAGGCCTTTGCTCTAACATAAGATATGCATAGGGCATACAGGAAAGAGAAAAACAATATTTCACTTACAATACAAAACCCAGGGCTGGAAAATAGGAGACAGGGCTATGAACAAAGGATAGTCCAACAGGGTTTATCTTATGTAAATGCATTTGAAGTGTATCAATTTATAGGAGTATATAAAATGTAATGAAAACATTAAGTTTTAGAAATAGTTGCACATCATTTTGAATATACTTAAAGTCTCTTAATATACACTTGGAATATTAAGGTGGTAAATTTTATGTTATGTATAATTTATCATATTTTAAGAAACCAGGGGATGGAGCGATAGCCAGTGGGTAGGACGCTTCCCTTTAATGCGGCCGACCTGGGTTTGATCTCCTGCTTTCCATATGGTCCCCCTAGCACTGCCAATAGTAATTCCTGGAGTGCAGAGCCAGGAGTAACCCCTGAACATTGTCGGTGGTGACTCAAAAAGCCAAAAGAAAACACAGAAATTTGAAAGAATCTAATCTTTGATATGAACTAGAAAACGGTTTTGACTCCTCTAGTCAAAATTGCATTTAGCATGTGCCCCAAATTGCTAAGGAGATAACTCAAGCAGTAGAGCAGTTTCCTAGAAGATGGGAGTCCCTCTGTTCAATCACCAGCCCTGTGTGATCCCCACCCTAGCAGCTGAGCAATGCCATGTGTCATCATTATGAAATCATTATGTGCTCCAAAGTTTAGTCTCATGTTGGAATGACTAAATATAATTTTCTGAAACATGGTGCTTTGAATTTGTCATCACTGGATTGGAAATAATTTTTTTTTTCTTGATTCTCCCTAACTGCAGTGTGTAATGCATCTTGAAGACCGGTTACAGGAACTGTACTTTTAAGAGCAAAATGCTGTCTGAATACCTAAGGGGTCAGATGCGTGTTCACGTCAAGGAACTGGGAATGGTTCTTGGGTAGGTTAATTTCTACCTTTAATTTCTGCTTGCCGGGCCGGAGCGATAGCCCAGCCGGGTAGGGCGTTTGCCTTGCACGCGGCCGGCCAGCCGGCCTGGGTTCAATCCCGGCATCCCATATGGTCCCCGAGCACTGCCAGGAGTGATTCCTGAGTGCAGAGCAGGAAAAACCCCTGAGCATTGCCGGGTGTGACCCAAAAAAAGGAAAAAAAAAAAGATTAATTTCTGCTTGCCTTTACTTTCTATTATAGTAATGTATATTCCCTAGAATTGTTTTTAAGTGTCATTTTCTTTTTTGAAGCTTAACCCAGTTAGGGTTTGTTAATTTTGTTAATTTTTAACATTGCATTTTATGTACTTTCTTTCCAATAAGTATCTTTTTATTAACTGAAAAATTTTCAACTTTAATTATCTTAAATTCTCTATCCCTTTTCCACTGGGCCACAAATACTGAATTATGATGACTTTATAGGTAGCAGTCAGTTATCCATGTAGCCCATAGGACTAAGTCCTGAAATGAGTTGTTGTTGTTTTATTTCAGGATTGAATCGAGTGACCTTCCTCTTCTGGCTGCTGTAGCAAGCACACATTCTCCTTATGTTGCTCAGATACTCCTTTAACATGCCCAAGTGTTTTTATAAAAGAACTTCAGTGGAATAGGTAAAACCAAGGAAGGAGATGTTATTTTCCTTCCATTTGATTGAATGCATAGCCCGGTATTCTGAATTGTAGTGTGTATTTTGTGGTTATTGAATAGTTCTTTTCCTTTTGATTGGGTATTTGAGAGATGATAAGATTTTCACCAAGTGAAAACTAAAAGCATAATTTGAGAGAAAGCATTTGACAATTGAAAAATGTAAATGATAAATTTATACAAAATAAATATTGAGAAATTGCATATCAACCTACGATATGTTGACACACTTAAAAATAGCTAATGATCCGTGGTTAAATTTCTTAGCTTACTGGTTGTGTTTTTGTTTCTTTATTTTTAGGGTATAGAGTTCTGTAAAGCTGATTTTTTTTAATTTTTCTGTTAAAAATAGCTGATTTCTAGATATTTTTCAAAGTATTTAAAACATCTTGTTTATTACTGTAATAAATGAAGAATGAGTTTAAATGTGTGTTAACTTATCCATTCAAATGTACAGATGGCATCTATTTTTTAAAAGGCAGATGTAGAATACAAGATTGGTAAACGGTACCTTTCCAAAAAAAGTTACTAGTTTTAATTGTGTTAATGTTAAATATTACTTTCTGGTGGAATTTCTTTTCACTTACCCTAAGATAAAGGAAAATCGATTTTTGTTTTTCAAGGCTGAGTAAGGGCTATAGATACCCCAAATAAAACTACTTTATACTACTATTTGTTTCATTTATAAATACAAATCTTATAAATACTAATATTTACACATTCACTGATTAATAAAAATTAGGGTCAAAAACTGCACCAAAGTATTGACAGAAATACTGTTTTATTTAAAAGTGCTCAGGTAAACAAAGCCCTGTTTTCGGTACAAGTTCTTCTACAACTACAGGAATTGAATATTTGTTACACTGCTTCATATTATTCACTATACAGAGATAAAACTCATTAACTCCTAAAATTATTCTTTCACTCCAATAGTCGCTTCTTTCAAAATTTGGTTGTTGTAAAACATTAACACTTTTCAATTTGTTACTGTTTTTGTATATACTGTAGAATTTTATCTGTAAGAAAGGATAATATGGAACCAAACATTGTAAGTAATGTAAATAGATAGGTAGATAAAGTTTTCAATATGCTCTACTACCTCAGTTTACTTGAATACTACATTATAGTTTGCTGTTTAGCTACTTTAGTACACTTTTAATGCTATAAGTGAATTTGATTTCTACGCTCATGGACTATTTTCATTATAATTGATTGATCACCTTTATAAATAAAACCGCCAACTTGTTCTGTTATTAAATATATTTACTGCATAATGCATCTATTCTTGCTATTTAAATTTAAATAATTTTAGAATTTTGTGGTTTGTGAAGTGTTTGAATTTATAGCATTGGTTAACATTTTGCCTTGCTCATTAAGTATCTAGAAATCTCCAACTAGACAAAGAAGAAATGTTTGTTTTAATGGAATGTAAGGAACTGAAATTAATGTGCTTGCATTCACATAGATCCTTTTGTCCTATCCACTGATCTCAGTTAGTACCTAAGTCTCCCATGGATGACTTGCTGCCAAAGAGAGTTCTTTGGTTTAATATTCTTATTCCATTCACCAATGAAATTTTTTTTCTCTTGTTTGAAATTTTATAGCGCAGTCTCTTTGGCGTGATTTAGAGTATAGAAACGTTTTTAGTATCCCATTTTGTAGGTACTTATTTTTTTTATTGTCACTCAGAGTGATTATGTAGCAGGTACATGAATGTCTTTTTTGTGTGTTTTTTTTGTAAGTAATCATTAAATTAGTTCTGTTTGAGATTATTACTCCTAATAGATGATCATTTAGGAAATCAATCTTCAGTAAATGACCAACTCCTACTACTAAACTTTATTTGAAGGAAATAACCCATAGTTTCTTATAGACTTATTAATCCTTATAGGATTCCTTAGTTTTATAATGCCCAGTCTTATGTAGTTTATTCAGCCTCTATCATAGTCATCTTTTTCTTACACAAAGCCCAAGAAATGAGCTGCTACTTCTTTAAAGTGTGGTTATTCTGATGAATGTGAAGAATTTTGGCCTCCTCTTTGAAATAATTTTTTTGAACCTCTTAAGGTACAGACAAATATATGCTACATATTTTTAAAAACCTGTTTGTTGTAATAGGAAATTAAAAAGGGATCTTTTACATTATAGATTTAAAACTAATATTTCCTTTTCTATAAACTAATTGAATTGGTTTGGAATATTTCTCACCTTATTAATATGTCTTAACTTTGAGTTTGAAAATGTTAAGTGCAATAAACATACTAGTACAGATTTCATTTTGTTGTAGTTGGCATACACTGGGGATGATCACTTTTTAGAAAAAAAGGTTTTACATAATGCCTACTTCTGGTAGATGTCTTATGAGAATGTTTTGCTTTCTCTAAGTTATTTAGATGGTGGGATATGTAAAATGTACATACTCTTTCCGTGTTCTGTATACATTTCTCAAATGTACACCTGTATTATAATAACCTCCCAATTCTAGGGGAAATTTGTGCAATAAACATGTACATTAATTTAATGGTGATGTTGGTCATTCTTTCATATGGTTATATGATGTTATTAATGATACGGAGTCTGCTTGTCAGACTAACTTGTTTTTCCCCCCAAATGTTATTCATCTGGACATGTAATCTCATTCATAATGTTTTTCTCTAACCCTAAATGTCTATATTGGTCACTATCACTATCTTCCCGTTAATCATCTATTTGCTAGAGCGGGCACCAGTAATATCTCCATATGTCCTGTCTCATGCTAGTAGAATCCAAAGGCATCCGCTTGCTCCAGGAACATAAAGAGCCTCAAACCATTATATTAGGTCACGAGAATGACCTAATATAAATGTTACTGGTATTTGGCATATAAAATACTACACAAGCAGCTTGCCAGGCTTGCCGTGCAGGTGGCAAACTGTTGTAGTCACCTCTAAATAAAGCATATATTGATGAACCACGCGGCTGCTGGTGGCCGCGAGCCGGGCTGTGATAGTTTTGTCTGCTGGGTGGAGTTGTGACGAGAGGGGAAGTCCGGATGTGGAAAATGGCGGGCTCCATGGAGTAGGGGAGGGTGGTCTGGCTTGTTGTGAGGCTCTGCTGGGTGGCAGGCCAGGGTTAGAACCCGCCATGCCTCACGGCGCCTCACGAGCAGCTGGGCACAGGGAGAGCAAGTAGCAGCTCTGCCCCATGTCTGAGAGTCTTTTTTTTTTTACCTATATTGGTAATATAATAAAATATATGTTATGAGGTTGTTTTGAGAATCAAGTTAAATAATATTAAGAATTTATCTCAGTGGCATTTCTCCAAGCTCTATAATTTTGGGCTGATACTCTTACTAGGCAATCTTGTCTCCGTATTATATCCTCTTGTGGGAAAATTTAATATTCACCCTTATTAATGGGAACATGATTGTAAAAACGAACTTATACCCACATATGCATATATGACAAATTGAAAATATTTTAAAGTGGTTTTACAAAAAGCAAACTGAAAACCAGCCAGTTAAAACTTAGAAGAGGACTAGAGAAATAATACAGGGTTTAAGGAGCTTTCCTGGCTTGAACATGGAACCCATTTTCAGTCCCTGGTGTGCCCCAAACACCCCATCACCCAAAAAAGAGCATATTGTGTTCGAAAAAAATTATAAGTAACTTTATAATTGGTAAAACAAAAAAAATGTGACCAATTGATCTAGATTCTAATTTGGATTTGTTCTTTAATTTGCATATGACTGCTTTTAGTCTTACCTCTTTAACTGTACTACAGGGAAATCAGTTCTTTCATCAGACCTCAGAGCCTGTCTGCAGAACTCATCCTGCCCTGATAAACTTGAGTGTTTGTGTATGCATTTTGTATAACTGTTAACAGGACTCCAAGGTTCTTTCCTTCTCAACAGAACAGAAATGGATACATGGCTAAGAGAATTCAGACTGTGTTTATTGCTTAGTAGTTTGCCTCAGGGAGACAGACAGCTACAGATGCATGAGTGGCTCTCTGAGCAAAGTCTGCCCAGCAAAAGTTTTTCAAGGGACAGTGTGGGAAAGGAATGTTTTCTAAGCATGGAGGAGCAATGTGCTACATGGAGTTGGGTATGAAGGCCTAACAGAAAATGCGTCTTGATGAAAATCTTAATTTCTACCCTTGGCTGTCATTTTTAGTATTAAAATTAATGGGGGAAAAATAAAATTAATGGGGAAGATCAGTGATGGTTGCATCTGAGCATAAACTGGTTCAGTATAGATCTCTAAGCTTAACATTCTTCTGAATTCTGTGAGGTATGCTGTTCAAGAATTTGTAGCATGCATTGGCCTTGTGGCTCTTAGGAACCCAATCACAGTTCCTATATGGTTTATGATTTTCCCCATAGAAATTGACCGCCTCCATATTGTAAAAAAGGGGCCAATGTCTATTCTGGTCCTATTATCTCAACAGGAAACTAGATCCTATCCTCCACTGGAGTTAAAATCTCTTGCTAAATGTTTTGGAGACCTAGATAAGCAGGGATGTGTCTCATTTGCTGAGCACAAGCCTTGTATGTGCCCCCAATACTGCAAAATAAAAATGGTAGGTACCCAGGTTTTCATCCTATGGAATGGACTGGAATCCTCTGTAATAATCACTTTAACATGGAGCTATTATATCTTGGGTAGAAAACCTGTTTTTATCATGGTTGAAAGAGGTAGGGACTGAAGAGTGTGATTTTTTTTTTTCTACTAGTGGCACAAGGACTAGAAAAAAATCAGGTTCTTGAGGGCCATACAGATTTGATTAGTTTTCATATAGAAGTAGTTGCAGGAACTTCCTTAGCCAAAAAATGTAGGCAACCAGTTGCTTTTGACTTTTTACACTAAGAGATATTAGTTCTCAGCTTCTCATCATTCTGCTAGGCGATATTCCAGTGCCAAATGGGTGTACAAGGTCAGGTTTGTGTTTCTGAGGCTATTAATGAAAGTTGATATTAAAAATTATCTAATATTTCCAACTTGAATTTTCAGAAATCCCTTCTCAGAGGTAAAGTATTAGAAATAATAGTAACAAAAGACTCTTCCCCCTGGATGAACCCAGAGCCACGGCAGAGCCTGTCAAGCTACCCGTGGTTTATTCAATATGCCAAAAACAGTAACAATAATGGACCTCATTCCCAACGAATGGAGTCATTACTGGCGCCCGTTCGAGCAAATAGATAAACAACGGGAAGACAAGTGACAAGATATGTAGGTAGTGCTGCTTATGAGCTATCTCCTGTAATACTTGGTGAATTGCAAAGAAATGTTAAAAAGTTTGGGGCTAGAGCAATAGTACAGCGGGGAGGGAGTTTGCCTTGCATGCGGCTGACCCGGTTCGATCCCCGGCATCTCATATAGTCCCCCGAGCACCGCCAGGAGTAATTCCTGAGTGCAGAGCCAGGAGTAACCCAAAAATAAATGAGTGAATGAATGAATGAATTTTAAGTTCACCAAATCATTTTCAGTAGAAGTGACTTGTTAAAAACACAAGTTCAGGTGATTGCTGCCAAGTCCAAGCTCATGGTCTTCATACTTTAAAACTCCCTTTCAAGATGATGTAGTGGCACTGGAAATTGATTCTTGAATAGGAAGAGTAACTTTTGTGATGTTAGGCAGATCCTTCAGACGATAGGGAAGAAAAGTTGACCAAAATGAGTTTCTCAGTTTTATTGTGATCTTGCCAGTGTCTTTTAATTTTTTCCTTTTTTTTTGGTTTGTTTTAGGGCCACACTTGGAGGGGGCTGCATTTTGAGCTATTCCCCAACCCCACAATTACTTTATTTCCAGAATGATCAAGCTATAACATACAAAGTGTAGTATTATGTAAACTTAAACCCAACCCCACAATTACTTTATTTCCATAAAGTATGATCAAGCTATGACATACTAAATGTATAATGTCAATTTAATTTGGGCCAGCTCAAAGACCAGTGGGCGCAAAACCCTTATTACGCATTTCCAAAAAATGGCAAATGTTGCAACCTAAGTTCTCGCTTGCTCGTCTTTAAAAAGTTGATGAGGGGCCGGAGCGATAGCCCAGCGGGTAGGGCGTTTGCCTTGCACACGGCCGCCCTGCCGCCAGGGTTCGTCCCGGTATCCCTAGGTCCGGCACCGAGCAATTTGAGTGCAGAGCCAGAGTACCCTGTTGCGGGTGAAAAAAGAAAAAAAAAAAAAAGTTGATGAATTATGGCCGGAGCTATAGTCTACCCGTTATTGAATTGGCTATTTTGGAAGCATAAATGAGGAATTTATGTTCCTAACTTATGTTCCTGCCACTATCTGGCCGCTCCGAAAGGGAACAGTAAGTAAATGGAATCTGGCTTTATTTGGTCTGTTGGGTATCGCACTGATAAAATATAGTAGAGGCACATCACTGAGCAGCGTCAAGCAGGAGGCTCTGAAGTCAACAGACCAGGCCCTGCCTCAAGGGAGCGCCAGTAGACGCGAGCCACAAACACCTGGGCAGAAAACACACTGCCCCAGCCTCGGGAACTCCGGTCTCAGAGCAAACACTCACGGGGCACTTTTTTTTACAACAGAAAGGTTTGGGGGGGAAAAGAACTGCGGAGGAAAGCGTGTGCAAACTTCCGTGTTTGCCAAATGGCGGCTCTATTTCCGCACGTTGTCGAGGGAGGGGCGTCCCAGGCGGTAACGCCCTGGGTTTCCGGGTCTTGGCACACACACCGAAGCCTCCACCCAAAGAACCCTGCCTCGGCTCGGCCCCAACAGCTAGCTCACTCCCTCAGCGCGCTTCCGGCCGCTTCACCGGAAGCGGCGGAAACCGCGACTCGGAGAGCGCTCCCGAGATAAGCTTAGGTGAGGTCTCGCGACTAGTCTTTAAGTCTCCAGGAACTGTTGGAAGCGGCTGAACTTCACCGCCCCAAGTCTTGCGTCATCGCCAAGTCACGCCCTGGGGCGTTCGTTTGCGTGCCCGGGCTTGCCGCGCATGCGTACTTGCTGTCCCTCCGCCCCCGCGCGGGCTTCTCTCTGGCCAGTCGCGCGTGGGGCTGAGGCCCTGGGCGGGTGTTGTGAAGGCTTGTTTGCTTGAGAGCGAACCCCCCAGGGCCGACGGGAGGTACCGTCGTCCGGGGGAAACGGGGGTCCTGACCCCCTACCTACTGTGAATGAGTTGTCGCGTGGGCCGCTAAGGGCAGGCTGGGGAGCACCGGGGCCGGAGCCGCGCCATGAACTCGCCCGTGGACCCCGGAGCTAGGCAGGCGCTAAAGAAGAAGCCGCCCGAGCGGACCCCGGAGGTAAGGCCGGCCGACCCAGCTCGCATTCGGCTGTCCACAGGACAGCATCCTGCGGTCCGAAACCTGCGGGAACTGTCCCCTTGCCGGCCCCTCGCACCTGTTAGCTGGGTGCCTGCTCTCCGCCCCCCGCCCTAGCCGGGGACGTTTTCCCGGGCGCGGTGACGACCGCCTTTCCTGCTCTCGTTGCCGCCTCCGCACCCCTCCTGCCGCGCCACTTCCGAGTGTTTTTGATAATTTCGCACCATGAAGAAGGTAAACACATTTACCTTGCAGTAAATTGTGCGTCTCCGAGTGAGATTGCCTGAAAGGGAGATAAACTGAAAGTGAGGAAGAAATCCCAAGTAGTTGTCACGTCGAGGCTTCTGAAGTACACTTGCTTAAAGTTTTCACAGTCAGCGTGAAACTTTTCAGGCTGTGTGGTGATGAATTCCGTTGCCGATGATGCATATTTTAAGTTCACTTCGAGAGGGACTTTTTCAGACTTGTCAGTGGGAAATTTTACGGTATTTTGTGTTTGAATTCAAAACTTTCTAACGAGATAGAAGAAATGGTTTCAGCGTAAATGATTTTCACTTGACCTGAAAGCTAATTTTCAGGCATTACTTAAACCTGTTAATTTTGCAATACTTACAGAGTACTTGTTTAGGGGAAGATTTGAAGAAGTTTCTATAGTTGGTATGTTTGGGGGAAAAAGTAACAATGTAGTTGTAGTATTGAATTGCCTATGTATAGATAGATGCACAAATGAGATGCTTTGGTTAATTCTAAATTACTTTTTTTTTGTATTACTGTATTTTTAAATATATTTGTATCTTCCCTAGCTTTGGGCTGACTTTTCTGTGACACGGCTTTATTTCAAGCATAATTGTCGAATGTCAAACTGTTCTGAGAGAATCTGATGCCTACATTAAAAACAAGGCAAGTTCTGCCACTGTCCAGAGTCTTCCCTTTGAGACATACATTTATAATGTCATGTCTCCTAATTTCCCGGTAATGATCCTTGAAGTCAGCTGTGAGCTAATTGAAGGCATTCAGCTCGGGACAGGTGAATTCTACCATAGTGTTTATACTAGAAAGTATACTGACTGATGATCTATAATGTAGGTTTTACTTTTTAAATATTGAATTCAAAGTTTGTAAAACTTACAATATGTTTACTTTTAATTTTTGTTTGTTTGGGCCACACCCAGCAGTGCCCAGGGCTTACTCCCTGGCTCTGTGCTCAGGGATCACTCCTGGTAGGCTCAAGGGACCATATGGGGTTCTAGGCATCCAACCAAGGTTGGCTCTGTGCAAGGCAAATGCCCTACCCACTATACTCTTTGGCCCCTCTATTTGCTTATTTATTTATTTATTTATTTATTTATTTATTTATTTATTTATTTAGGTTTTGGGAACACTAGTGATGCTCAGGGGGTACTCCTGACTCTACACTCAGGAATTACTCCTGGCAGTGCTTGGGGGAACCATATGGAGTGTCAGGCCAGCCATGTTCAAGGCAAAAATGCACTACCCACTGTACTACCACTCAGGCTCCTCTATTTGCTTTTTAATATGTGGGAAGTCTGCTTGTTTTCTTTTTCTTTCTTTTTTTTTTTTTTTTTTTTGCTTTTTTGGGTCACACCCGGCTATGCTCAGGGGTTACTCCTGGCTCTTTGCTCAGAAATTACTCCCTGGCGGTGCTCGGGGGACCATATGGGATGCCAGGGATCGAACCCGGGTCTGCTGCGTGCAAGGCAAACACCCTACCTGCTATGCTATCGCTCCGGCCCCTGCTTGTTTTAAATAGCTGATTTTGAGCCTTAGTGAATTTTCTAAAGTAGTCAAAAAATATGTTCACCAGTGTGTGCTGTGATAAATATCTTCTTTTATTGGGACAGCAGTGTTTAAAAGACTGTTAATCAATGTCCATAGCACACAAACTAGAGCCCTGACGTCCAGCAGCAGGTGTTAACTGCTTAATTCATTGACTAGTGACTAGTGTAAAAATTTGGAGTATAGAAGTATGACTTGAAATTTTACCTGAATCTCAGTGATGATTTGTGATAAGTAGCTTGGTGAAATTCATAAGATCTGTTTTCATAAGATCTTTTTTTTTCTCAGTAGATCCTTAAGACCCTATTAAAATCACATTGAAGTTAACAGTTTATGCTGCTAAGATCTATTGATCTGTTGGCGAAGTGAACGAAATAAGTCTGCTCAAGTGGTGCTTACGCTATAACAGGGAAGAAGGGAGACAAATAAGTAAATAGTAAATTACATAATGTTGGATCATTGTTTAAAAGTAGGAGCAGGTTGAAAACATGAGGAAAAGGTTGGGTTTTAAAAAATTTTAAAAATCATTTTTTTTGGGTGTTTGGGTCACACCTTGTGATGCTCCAGAGTTGCTCCTGGCGCTGCCTCAGGAGTTACCCCTGCTTGTGCTCGTGGAGACTATCTGGGATGCTAGA
>JAJIBD010000660.1:0-23638 GCA_021461705.1 Cryptotis parvus | reverse complement strand
TTTTTCCAAAAAAGACCCATCAATGTTGCCATTCTCAATAAATGATAGCAAAACTAGGTTACTTCCGGCCTGAAATTTTAATATTATGTGTTTCATTATTCTTAGAACCTAATTTTGTATTTATTACAAAATAATAGCTCCATCTGTCTTCTCATTCAAATGATATTAAAATTGGATCATAGAATGCAATATTTTATATAAAAAGAAAACAATAAATAAACCCAAAAAAGTGTATAAAGTTTCCAAAGTTTGTTGTAATCATTAAGGTGATGTGGAACTTGGAAGTGAATTCTAAACTATTTATTTTCTAATCATCCTACTTGATGGATTCAACTGTCTGGATTTGAAATAGAGGTTTTGTATATTCACATTGAGAAATTAGATTTTAAAGAATATATGCCATTTAAGTCATTTCCAAAATGCAATAATTTGCCAACTCACTTTGTGTTTGTGTGCGAACAATGATGCAGATGCTAAGAGAAGCAGAAGATGAAAAGAATAAAGTAACATAGTGCCAGAACTCAGTTTTTCTTTCCTGAATCGTCTCCCCTATTTATAGGTCCAGGAAATATACAAATCAGCCAGACACTAAAATAACTATGATAGAAGAAACATACAGACAATATTGACAGTGATTATGGGGAGGGAGAAAGATCAGTGTATTTATTTATTGTTTTACTTTTAAGCTACTGCTGGCAGTGCTCAGGGCTTACACCTGACGCTGTGCTCAGGGATCACTGGGGGGCTGATCTTCCAAGAAAACTGTGAGCATGAGATGGAGCAGGAAATCCTCCTCAACAAAAGATGCTGGGAACACAAATCAGTCACAGTAAGAAATAATAACCTTAGAGACTCCCTATTCCACACCATGCAAAAAGCAGTACAAAAGGGACTCTACCCGCCTGGGGATTTCAGTTAGCTATTCCCTGGATCTAGACAAGAGAAAGGACCCTCGTAGAGAGACAAGGCAGCGTTCTATGAGCACCACAGAGCAGCTAAACACTAACTGGGGCCCATTTTCCTACTTGGGTGCCAACGTGCTGAAAGACGTGAATCTCGGAGAAACGCTAGGAACCTGTACAGTGGCAGCTCTGGACTTAACTCCGAGAGGTCATTTACAAAAAAAAAAATAAAAGCTAATGTCATTGCTGAAGCTAGCGGGAGTCCTCACTCTAACTGGAGCTAGAGATTGCATATTGTCTCTGTTTTTCTTTTGGGGTGCTGTGGGATGGCTGCAAAGGCCGGCTCTTTCAGTGTTTACTCCTGACTCTGTGTCCAAGATAGTAAGACACCATACTCACCCGCACAGTTCGAACCCAGGTTGGCTACACTCAAGGCAAGTGCCCTACCCGCTGTGGTTTTTTTTTTTGTGCCACACCTGTATATGCTCAGGGGTTATTTCTGGCCCTGTGCTCTGAGTCACTCTTGCCGTACTGGAGACCATATGGGATGCCGAGGATGCCCCTTTATCTTATCTCACACCTTCCCTTACCCACTGTCCTATCTCTCATGTCTCCTGTAGATTCTAGGCTGCTAACCCTGAAGAAAGACCAGGAGCGCTTGGGAGCCAAGGAAACGTGCACTTAGCAGAGCAAGGGGGCAGAAGGGCAGGAGGCTATGGGCACTAAATATGGAGGAGGAACGACCTAGAGAGGGGGGCAATGCGCCGCACGGGAAGTGGGAGATTTGGGCTCAGCTGTTCCGGTAAGCAGCTGTCATATGCACTGCCTGGGCTAGTGCGTAGCCTCAGGCCCCTCCGAGCTCGGGGTTTGCAGCTCGCATGACCTGGCTCGAGGGTAGCTCAAGAGAAGGCAGGAAACCTTGGCCCATTCCGCCTGCCTGAACGCTAGAGGGGGACCATGTGAGCAGAAGACTCCCGGGCCCCTGTCTCCCCCAATCCGCACCTGTGACACCCTAGGTACAGGGCCAGGAAGTCTGTCTGTATTGTTAAGCTGTCCCAGCCTAGCTGGGAAGAGGATCTTGTTTAGTTCCTTGGGGTAGACGAACGCAGCGCCTTGTGTTGGCTGCAAACTTGTTTGTAGCCTTGTCTTTGTTTAGACCAGTGTCTGTTATAACCTGAGCGGACAGACAGACAGGCAGGCAGGCAGACAGGCAGGCAGGCAGGCAGACAGACCTGTACCCAATCAAGGTTTCTGAATTTACTGAACAAGGCGCCCATGCCGCAGTGAATTATAATATCCGTGGAAACTTGGAGAGACAGAAAATCTAGAAATAGGTGTGGACACCTCCTTCCACACAGAGAAAGAGAACACGTCATACCTTCGAAAGTGAGCAGAAGTAAGCCAAGATATTTCGCCACTGGGCTTGCTGGGGACCAGGGGGGCGCGGAATGCTCTGAGAAGGTCTCCACAAATGGCTCCTATCTGACCCGAAGGGGAAGACTGCAGCATCCGGTAGGGCTGCAGTGTGTTGTGATGTTGCTCCAATACGGACTATTTCATTTGCCTCCTCTATTCTTTGCTTTTTTGTCGTGCTTAGTGAATAAATGGCTAGCAGAAAGCGAAAATCCAGCTACAGGTAGGCATGACTTTATTCTTGTCTAGCTCCCTCCGCAGGGGGGACAAGTCTCAGACCCCTGTCCCTGTTTTTATTCAGACAGTGGACAATAGCCAACCCTGTGGGACGAGATGTTGCAGAACAAAAGGCCTGACAGGTATTGGGCCCTCTAATTGCCCAGCCATGCAGACAGAGCTCAGCTGGGGCACCTTGGGGCCACCACAGCCAAGCCTGCTTTGCCCTTGCCTCTTCCTCCTCTCTTTCAAATAAGCTGATATCCCCATTTATTTGGCTCGCTTGTCTGATGGATATTGCTGCCTTCTAGTGATCGATGTTTACCGAGCCTGGTGTGGACCGTGCAAAGCGATACAAGCTTTATTCAAAAACTGAAAAATAGGCTGAATGAAGGTGAATTACTGCATTTGTTGTAAGGATTCCCCTTTCCATTAAACTATCATTGTCTTGTTACGTGTAATGTGTTTCATTTTCTTTTAGGGCTGCCTTGGTTTTAAACTGCCAGCAATTTAAAATAAATGTTTAGTTGGCAGTTTTACTGTACAGTCTGGCCACTAGATCTGAGACAAATGTGATTTTTTAATGTCATTTCAATAATGTTGAGCCATTCACCATGGTAAAAAGAGATAGAAATGGATAAAATTATTTTCTTTTTATGCACGGCCACTTTGTTCCATGTGCATTCCTTAGATTAAGGGTTGCAAACAAGGCTTGTCTGTTAATATTGTGTAACCTCCTAGGTATTTGATAGTTTCTAACTTTCCAAGGTTATTGACTGATGTCCCCCTGACCCATTGTCATCGGATTTGTGGAATATGTGGGAAACAACTCCAGGGATGTGTGTGGTTTGGTGTGAGGTGGACAAGAAGCGTAAGAGCAGAGAATTCTACTATGATTTGCTAG
This sequence comes from Cryptotis parvus, assembly GCA_021461705.1. Classification (NCBI taxonomy): domain Eukaryota; kingdom Metazoa; phylum Chordata; class Mammalia; order Eulipotyphla; family Soricidae; genus Cryptotis; species Cryptotis parvus. The sequence continues at coordinate 20,203 of JAJIBD010000660.1, read as the reverse complement.
GGTCCTGTTTCAGCTCAGGGCGCGTGAGGATAGAGGTCATTAACAAATGTCTTGATTTTTAAAATTTCATGGAGGTGACATGGTTTAGAACACTGCTTAAGTTCACACAGTCCTGTAGAAAATCACTGCCCCTCAAGCCCAAGGCTTCACCCCACCCTTGTCGCCATGTTGACTCTGGGAGCAGTTTCCTCCTTCCCTCTCTCCCACTTAATATCATCTCTGTATCAGAGTCCAAAAATATTATTATAGCTTAATACTTTCCTTTGTTTTTAGTGGGATGAGGGGTGCCTCTCCAGTAACTCTCAGGAGATGTTGATGACACCCTTGGTGATCTGAGGAGCTGAACCACAGCGGTTCTGGCCAAGATCAGAGATGTGATACTGAGCAGCCTTGAGATTTCGGGTCCACCCAGGTCATGCTCTGACCTCTTCAGAGCTGTATTCGCATGCACTGAATAGAAACATTGAGCAACTTCAATGTTGTAGAGTTACAAATTTCCTAGAGTGAAAATCGCTGAACATCCCCTATCAAGTAATGGAGGGCGCTGTCTACTGATATTTTGATTTCCACTTAACTCCAGAAAAGGATCCTCATTGGGTTTGAAATCTCACCTCTTTTATTCAATATAGTACTGGAAGTACTTGCCATAGCAACCAGCGAAGAAAAGGACATCAAGGGCATCCAGATAGGCAAGGAAGATGTCAAGCTATCATTATTCGTGAGATGACATGATATTATACCTAGAGAACCCTAAACTCTCTACCAAACAGCTTCGAGAAACAATAGATGCATATAGTAGAGTGCAGGATACAAAAATCAACACCCAAAATTAGGTGGATTCCCTATATACAAATAACCAAAGAGAAGAAAGGGATATTGAGGAAACGATCCCATCTCGCAATTGTGCCACAGAAAAACCAAATACCTAGGAATGAACTTACCCAATTGTGTAAAGGACCTGTACAAAGAAAACTACAAGACACTGCTCCAAGAGATAAAAGAGGACACAAGGAAATAGAAATATATTCCCTGCTCCTGGATGGGGAAAATCAATATTGTCAAAATGGTAATAATCCCTAGAGCTCTATACAGATTCAATGCAGTCCCTATTAGGATACCCATGACATTCTTCAAAGAAATTGTCCAAATGTTCCGAAATTTGGATGGAACAATAAACCACCTAGGATAGCTAAAGCAATCCTCGGGAAAAAGAAGATGGGAGGCATCACCTTTCCCAACGTCAAACTGTACTACAAGGCAGTAGTAATTAAAACAGCATGGTATTGGAATAAAAAACAGACCTGTGGACCTATGGAATAGAATTGAGTATCCTGACACACAACCTCAAGCACATGATCATTTAATCATTGATAAAGCTGCAAAGAGTCCAAAATGGAGTAAGGAAAGCCTCTTCAACAAGTGGTGTTGAGAAAAACTGGGCAGCTACATATAAAAAAATGAATTTGGACCTGTGTCCAATACCATGCACAAAAATCAGATCAAAATGGATTAAAGATCTCAATATCAGACTTGAATCCATAAAGTGCCTTGAAGAAAATATAGGAAAAACCCTCCACGACATTGAAGCTAAAGGCATCTTCAACGGTGAAATGTCACTAACAAAGAAACTAGAAGAAAAGATAAACATATGGGACTACATGAAACTAAAAAGCTTCTGCACCTGAAAAAGAAACAGTAACTAAGATACAAAGGCAGTCCACAGAATGGGAAAGAATATTCACCCAATACCCATCTGATAAGGCGTTAATATCCAGGATATATCAGGCACTGGTAGAACTTACAAGAAGAAAACAAACAACCCCATCAAAAAATGGGGAGAAGTGAACAGAAACTTCAGCAAGGAAAAAATTCGAATGGCAAAAAAAACATATGAAAAATACTCATCATCACTAATCATCAGAGAGATGCAAATCAAAACAACAATGAGATATCACTTTACACCACAGAGACTGGCACATATTCAAAAGAGCAAGAACAACAAGTGCTGGCGTGGATGTGGGGAAAAAGGGGGACACTCATCCATTGTAGGTGGGAATGCCAGCTGGTACAGCCTTTCTGGAAAACAATATGGACATTCCTCCAAAAGACTAGAAATTGAACTCCCATTTGAACCACAGCCATAGCACTCCTGGGAATCTACACTGGGAAACCAAAAATACTCAGCGGAAACACCATCCCTACTTTTTATGTTCATAGCAGCATTATTCACAATAGCCAGAATCTGGAAGAAATCAGAGTGCCCGAAAAATCGATGACTGGATAAAGAAGCTTTGGTACATCTACACAATGGAATACTATGCAACTGTTAGGAAAACGAAGTTATAAACTTTGCCTATAAATGGATGGACATGGAGAAGATTATGTTGAGCGAAATTAGACAGCAGAGAGACAGAATGACTGCATTTATTTGCATGGCATAAATATATATATATATGTGTGTACATATTATGATACCAATATCCAAGGTAAAGTGAAACATATATCGGGAGGTCTTTTCAAAGGTGGAAATTATCACAAACGTGTGGGAGTCAAGGCTAGGTAAGACATAAAATGGAACAGTGTGCTAACAATTGTCGAGGGTACTAATGACAACCTAGAACTGAGCATTAATTAGAGGCCAAACGATACACATTACAACCCTTTAATGTATGTTCTGTAATCCATAGTATGGAAGGGTAGGAAAAGAGAAAGAGAGAGAAAGGGAAAAAAATGAAGAACCTGGCATGGAGGAGGGCTTGGGGGAGGGGACCTTTCTATACCCAAGAACACAATGCAAAAAGCCATCTGCATTCCTATGTTCACAATAGCACTGTTCACAATTGCCAGATTCTGAAAAAAAATAGCTAGGTACTCATGAACAGATGAGTGGATAAGCTATAGCTTATCAACACAGCGGAACACTATGTAGCTGTTAGGAAAATTGATGTCATGAAATTTGCTTATACAAGAATGGACATGGAGAACATCACACTGGAGTGAAATGAGTCAAAGGGAGAGGAGCAAACATAGAATGATTGCATTCATTTGGGGGATAATAAAAATTAACATATGAATAATACCCAAAGACAGTAGAAACAAAGCCCAGGAGGATTGGTCTGGTCCAAGAACCTAGCCACAAAAGAGGAAGGTAGTGCAGTTAGAGCAGAGAAGGGACCATGGCAATGATATGGCAATGATAGTTGGAAATGATCACTCTGGAAAAGAACTGAGTACTTAAAGGAGGTTAAGAGACATGCATGATATCCTTTTAGTAACAGTACTGCAAATCAAAGTGCCTAAAGGAAAATAAGAGCAAAAGAGAGAGAGAGAGAGAGAGAGAGAGAGAGAGAGAGAGAGAGAGTACCAGTCCACCATGGAAGGAAACTGGGACATTGATGGTGGAAATGTGTTCTGGTGAGGAGATGTGTGCTGTAACATTGTATGACAAACTCAATTGAGAACAATTTTGTAACTATATATCTTAGTGTTTCAATAAAAATTGAAATAAAAAATAACATGGGAAGAGTCCCAATATAACCTTAAATTAAAAAGAAATGCCAGTCCAACATAAAACTTGTCACTTGTCTTGTCACTTGTCATACTAAAATCACATTAGGCTGAAAAATGGCATAGAAATTTTCCTTTATGTACACTTTCAAAGTATTTTAAGACATTTACTATTTTTAACTTTGCCAAAAATGCTATGTATTTTGTACTTCTTTAATAGCATTATTGATGAATGTTTTTATTGACACTATCAACAAATGTTGTAATGATGATACAGACTAATTTTAAATAATATGATAGATTAATTACTCTGACTTTTATTATTGAAAGCACTAGAATTCTTAAAAATAAAAAAAAGAAAGGCGCCAGAGCCATTGTCAAAAGGTAGAGAGTTTGCTTTAAAAGCGGTCAACTAGGTTCCATCCCCAGGCATCACAAATGATCCCTAGAATCCAAGCAGGAGTGCTCCTTGAGTCCGTAGCCAAGAATAAATCCAGGCTACAGCTGGGTGGTAACACCACCACTACCAAAAGAAGTTGAATAATATATATATATATATATATATATATATATATATATACATATATATATATACTTCAGTATGCTTAAAAATAGGGTGGGTAAGAATAAAGCCTTAATATAAAACTGCTCATCTTTCCTTTGACCCCCCACTCTCCCCCACCCTGTCCCCACCCCCCAACATTCTTCACACATGTTGAAAAGATTCCAGAAATCCAGATTTAAAACAATTGCTGTAGGTGTCAAAACACAAGTCCTCTAAAAACATCTCAACTGAGAACTGGATCAATGACTGTAAGAACACATGATAATTCATTAATTAATTCCCAAATCATTCTTAATAATTAAATGACTATTTTAAAAATTCCCTAAATTTGCTATCGTATAAGGAAATGTGAAATCTGTGAAGAAATTGCAAGTGCAAATCCAGTTTTTTAAAAAAAATCTGAATATCAGTCCATTTTGCCTAAAAGTACTTATCATGGCTCTCTGTGTATGTACAGTAACTATCTATGACCTACAGAGGAAAAGATGTGACAAGAAAATCATTCTGAAAGGAATGGTAGAGTACAGAACCCTTTTTCTTACCTTGGAGAGAAATCTGGCCTATAAAAGTGGCAATATGAGAAGATTATTAGCAACCCAGCAAAGAGCTCCACTAAGCAGATGAAGATCTGAAGCAAAAGTAATGTGAGATACAAAGACAGTCAGAGTGGGAAAGAATATTCTCCCAATATTCTTTATTTTTATATTCTTTATAAGGGGTTAATATCAGGATGTAGCTGGCACTGGTAGAACTTCCGCAAGAAGAAAACAGCCAACCCCACCAAAAAATGGGGAGAAGAAATGAACATAAACTTCCAAAAAGAAGAAATTTAAATGGCAAAATGTCATATGAAAATATGCTTTTCGTCATTAATCATCAGGAGATGCAAATTAAAACAAAAATATAGTGTCATCTCACACCACAGAGACTGGCAGAGATCCAAAATAAGAAGAACAACTGGTGCTGGTGTGGATGTGAGGAGAAAGGGACTCTCATCCATTGTTAATGGAAATGTTGACTGGTACAACCTTTTGGAAAACAATATGGATATTCCTCCAAAAACTAGAAATTAAGCTCCTATTTGACCCTGCCATGCCGCCTCCTGGGAATAAACCCTGGGAAGCCAAAAAAATATATATATATATTTATATATCATTATTATAGGTATCATGGTATATATATATATCTATAGATATATATCATGGATATATATATATATATATATGATACCTATATCCAAGGCCAGGCAAAAATGGATTAGGAGGTCTTGTGAATAGGTGGAATCAATTGCAAGAGTATGGGAGTCAGAAGTTAGGTAAGATAGAGTAGGGGACAGTGTGCTAATAATAGTTGGAAATGATAATACCAGCCTAGAACTGAACATTGAACAGAGGCAAAATGATATGAGAGGGGAGAGAGAGAGAGAGAGAGAGAGAGAGAGAGAGAGAGAGAGAGAGAGAGGAGAGAGAAGATGTAAAGAGCCTGCCTTATGGGAGGAAATCGGGGACATTGGTGGTGGGAAATGGGCACTGGTGGAGAGATGGATCCTGGAACACTGGATGACTGAAACCCAAACATGAACATCTTTGTAATTGTATATCTCACGGTGGTATAATAAAATAAAAGAAAAGAGTAATGTAGAGAAGCTTCTTGAAAGGCTGCTTGAGCTAGAGTGGCAAAGGCAAAGCAGAAGCCGCCATGAGGAAGACAATGCATAGCAAATGACAGGTGAATGAGTTTAGCTGAAATTTGGGTACCAGAAAGCCAAACAAAGAGAAGGAAATTTAAAAATCAAATTACTCAGGAATCATAATGCCAAACTATGCAGTTTGACTATTAAAACAGCTATGACATTAGCCAAGCAGCAGAAATGCTGGCTGACTTCGATAGAGAATGTGGAAAGATAGGTCTACAGCTGAATCTAAAACAAAACCATGTTCATGAAAAATAAACTAGTTCCAGAGGGCCCCATTCATTCTCAATAGAACAAACATCTCTGAATGCAGCAGTTATATGTACCTAGGTTGAGAAGTCAACTTGATGAAAGACTAAAACCTGAGCTGCGCAGGAGGAAGAGAGAGCGGCATGGAATGCCTTCAAAGGCATCGAAGAAATAGCTAAAGGACAAAGAACCCTCCGGCTCCGGGCACATCTCTTTGACTCCACTGTTCTCCCAGCATTAACATACACCTCAGAGACCTGGGCCCTCGGAAAGCAGGATGAGAATGCTATTTGGGTCTCCCAGAGAGGAATATGCTTGAATATCACGCCTCACTCAAGTGAGAGAAGGAATCGGAGTTCTGACCTCGGTCGCTATTCCAGAATCAGGGATGCTGTCTCATTTGCCAAGGCATCGAAAATCATATGGGCTGGACATGTAATGTGATTTGGAGACAACAGCTGGACTAGAGCCATTACCGACTGGATCCCATGGTTGTCAAAAGATCACGTGGCCGCCCACCTACAAGATGGTCAGACTTCCTTGTCAAGACCCTGAAGGAACGATTTGAGGCTCTTCATATTCCTGAATCAACCAGATGCCGTTGGGCTACATTGGCACATGATAGGGTCCAATGGAAATGTTACTGGTGCCCGCCGAAAGCAAATCGATGAATAATGGGATTCAAGTGATCAAGTGATGACATATTCAGAAAATGTAGGTATAAAATGTGGATATAAAAATAAATACTGTATTCATCTGTGTGTTTTTTAACACAGTACAGCAAATGACTTGAATATAGTTTATTTTATTTTTTTATTTTTTTAAGTTTATTTTATTCTCAAAAAGTATTTATGTTTTTTCAGGCCGAGGCTGACAACATTGTGACTTTGCAATCATTTAAGGATAAGTGTGAACCTGTCTTTCTCTTTTGTCTTGTAAGTATGATAATTCTTATTTCAAATGTTTTCTTATTATCACAGATTCTAATTTACAATTAAAGAGCAATTAACCTTGCAAAATTATCATGGCACTTTTTACTGGTCATAAAATATAAAGAATATTTTTTGCCTTCTCTGTAATTGCCTATTAATATATTTCACAATATGACCTCTAGGAGTTTATTATGGATTAGTGAGCTATCACATTCTCAATTGTGGATTTACACTAACTTAATTGATGAAGAAAATATTTCAAAAATAATATTTGCCTTTCCTTGGGAAATTATCATAGATGTGTACACTAATAATTACTTATGGGATTGGAAAATTGGAAATTTCCTCACTACCGAACAGGAGATAATTGATTATAAATATTCAAGTATATCTATATAAGAAAATGTCCGTATTATTACCATTTTGCAATATATAGTTCTTTTGTTTTTTTTTACAAATATTCATAAGAAAGAATATGGGAAGTGTATTGGCTAATATGACAAAGTTTTTTATTGTGTCTTTGCTGTTTAATTTGCTGTTATGTACTTCTTTTTATTTAGACAACATTGATTCATAACACTTGTTATGTTTTAGGAGTACAGGCTTACACTTCTTTATTTAGACAACATTGGTTCATAACACTTGTTATGTTTTAGGAGTACAGGCTTACGCTTCTTCAAGTATATGAAACCGCACTATAACACCCAAAAAATGCTAGTTCCCCCTAGTGCCCACGGTGTTATTTCCCCTAAGAAATTAGAAAGCAACAGAGAGAGAGAAATATGTATGTGTATATAATCCATATATGTATTTATATCAAACATTTTTCTGTTGCCCAAAAAGTAGCAACAATCTCAGATTATTGTCCTTGAAACCAGTAAGACTAATGGTTTCTTTATCTATTTCTTCAGAAACTTTTATTTCCTAGTTTCTTAGAGGGTTGCTTTACTTGGCTCAACCTAAGCTCTCTCTCCTCCGATATTCCTTAGTATCTATTACATCACTTCGCCAGATGACTAAAGATATTGGCATTTCACTCACAATTTTCCTTGTAAATCTGAGTTTTGACATTCTAGGACTTCATTCTCCATGTTGGTAATCTACATAATCACATTCGCAAATCACCCAATTTACAGTATTTCAATGCCTTAACATAGATCAAAATTACTTTAGTTTTGTTGTTGTCTTGGGGGCCATCTCAAGTGACGCTTTGGGCCTTACTCTTGGCTCTTCACTCAGTAATCACTTCTGGTGGTGTTCAGGGAACCGCATGTAGTGCCTGGGATTGGATCAACTGCAAGGAAGGCAAGTGCTTTACTCCCTGGACAATGTTGTTACAGCTACATTTCTTAGAGGAGCTTTTCACTCCATTTGTTTATGTTCCATTAACTCCTCAGCCCATGGCAGAGTCTGGCAAGCTACCCATGGTGTATTCGATATGCCAAAAACAGTAACAATAATGGACCTCATTCCCCACTGATGGAGACATTACTGGCGCCCACTAGAGCAAATCGATGAGCAACAGGAAGACAAGTGATACAAGTAAACTCCTCAGCACATTCAGTTTAACATTTGTTCAATTAATACAACAAATTGGCTGTTGTGAATACATTCAATTAGTAGTTTATTGAAAATATAATAGTCATGTTTAGGATTCAGCATTATGTTCCTCAGATTTTTGAAGAGTGAATATGTGCTCTTTCTTAAAATGCTGTCATTTTTGGGGTGATAGTTCAGCCAGTAGGTCATTTGCCTTGGATGCGCTGGGCCATGCTGGCCCGAGTTCAATCCCCTGGCATCCCATATGGTCCCCAAGCACCAACAGGAGTAATTCCTGAGTGCAGAGCCAGGAGTAACCCCTGAATATTGCCAGGTGTGGACCCAAAAAGCAAAAAAAAAAATGCTGTCATTTTTGCTGGGGTGGTTTGCTGACTTTTTAAAAAGTGCGATTTATTTTTGCACTCAGATGTTACTCCTCTCTGCACCTCTTTCATCGGTTATACCCTTCTCAGTTATTAATTCTTGTCATTATCATGATAGTCTCCTTAAAACATTTCAATTACACAGAGTTTTGTCACCATTTCTATGTCAGTGACAATTTTTCATCATTAACTAAATTTTTTCTATATAACCTCCTAAAGATCACTTGTCTTCCTGTTGTTCTTTGATTTGCTGGAGCAGGCACCAGTAATATCTCCATTTGTCCCTGTCATGTGCTAGTATAGCCTAAGGGCCTCTGCTCTCTCCAGGAACATGAAGAGTCTCAAACCATTCCTTCAAGTCATGGGAGTGAGGTCTATTCTAGTTACAGTCTTTGGCATATCAAATACAACACGGGTAGCTTTCCAGGGTATGCTGTGCAGGCACTCTCAGTTTTTGCATTTACTGATGTACCACACAACCAATGCGGTTGTGCACAACAGGAAGAGCCGGTAGCAGCTCCATCTGTGTCTGTGAAATAGGCTTCTATCTACGGTGGGTTTCTGACGAGCTAGGCTTGAGATTGGCTTCTTTTTGGGTGGAGTTCTGAGGAGCTGTGGCATCCAGACATTGAAAATGCTTGTCCAAATGGTACGGGGGTTATTCTGGCTTCTTCCAAGGCTCTATTGGGGTGGGGGCCCAGGGCTCGAACCTGCCCTCCCTCCTGGATGCCTCATGATCAGCCGAGCATGGGGAAAGCCGGTAGCAGCTCCATCTGTGTCTGTGAAATAGACTTCTTTCTAGGGTGGGGTTCTGACAAGCTGAACTTGAGATTGGCTTCTCTCTTGGTAGAGTTCTGACAAGCTGTGGCATCTGGATGTTGGAAAATAGCTTTCATCGTGGTGTGGGGGTTCCTCTGGTTTCTTCTGAGGCTCAGATTGGGTGGGGGCAAAGGCCCAAACCTGCCCTCCCTCCTGGACACCTCATGATCAGCCAAGAATCGAAGAGCTCCTGATGTATACCCCTTTCAAAAGCATTATCCAAAGTAATCCAATACCAGAAAAACCAAACCTCTTCATGAAATATGATTTTGACTGTTATGTTATTCAATGAATAGCATCTTAAATTGTCTAGTTGTTTTTAAGGCCACAGAGGCATAAAAAGAGTAATCTTAATAATGAATTGTTTGCACATCATACCAATCCACAACAGTCTTTGTATTTGTTAGTTTGACCACTCACATATTTCTCAAACGCATATTTTTTCCATTTCTATCATCAATACATAGACTGAACATCTCTCTCATCCCAAATAGCTTCAGGTTGGTATACAAATATCATCTCTTGCTTGGTAGTGCCAACCCATTTCTCCATTTGGTAGGTGAAATGATCTTTTCAAACAACAGTTCTAATCTTGCTCATGACTGAATTTAAACATTGCAAAGACCTCCCACTGCACTAGGGCAATGAATGCATTTTTCCACAACTGCAAAAACCTTTATAATCTAGTCACCCTCTCTGATGGAGTTCATCTACTTCCAAGCATTCTATCACTTGCAGCTTGCCTTTTCAATGGCTATATACCTTTCCTGAGAACCTTTACACCTCTATTCCCTTTGCCCAAAATGTTCAATCTGTTTTTTCTCCTTTTATTTTTCTGTATCTTCCTCATCTCCCACCTCCTTTTTGTATCCTCCTCACCTTCCACCTTCTTTTTTTGTCTCCTTATTTCTTATCTAGACTTCACATTTTATTTTATTTTTTTTCTTGCTTAACATTTTTGTTGTTAATTAAGCTATAACTTAAAAAAATCCACAAATAGAGTGAAAATATTATTTAAGACACAAAGTTTACAGGTAGTAAGTTTGCCAGCCATCTTGAAATGAATACTTAGGCTGAGAAGGAAAAAAGAGACAGAGTTTATGCTGCTGATTTACTTTTATATTAATACAGGTATTTATATCCCATCACACTGGAAACATAAAATACCTTGTTACCAAATAAAAAGTTGAACTTGAAAAAGATAACGACTGTGAGCAATGTGTTTTCACATTGTCAGTTGTCACAGATCATAAGACAAATAGACTGGTTAAGGCTTGGAAAGGATAATACACACAGGCACAATGCCAGATGAGAATTCCTCTGATTACTAGCAATTTTTGGGCACTGGGATCTGAAGACTCGCTTTATGAATAGGTTTACTTGATGAAAAGTTATTTTACATGATTACTTTAATTCAAAAGCAAAGTTATGAAATGCTAGAAACTAATTTTTATAATTACAAGCAAATATAGACTTCTACCATGTTCAACGGCATTATGAACAAACATCACACACTGTTATATGTAAATTAAAACTTAGATATGTAATAATCACTTAAATTGCTCCTCAAATATACTTCTATTTATTTTTTTTGTGTGGGCCTACACCTGGTGATGTTGAGGGCTTACTCTTGAAATCTATGCTCATGGATCATTCCTGAAATTATTTGGAGGACTCTACGTGGAGCCTAGGATTAAACCTAGGTTGGCCATGTGCAAAGCAAGTGCCTTTCCTATGTACTATTTCTCAAGACCTTAAAATAAATTAATTCACACTGATCTGAAAATATATTAACTATAGAAATGATTTTAAGAAAATAAAATAGATTCAAAAAATACTTGGGGAAAATAAATGATCATAAACTCTCACAACCCCATATTTTAAAATTGGTGATTGCAAAACTTAACTCCTAACAGGTAATCTTCAATAAATCAATATTTAACTAAACTTATTTTGAATAGAATAAATATATTACGGCTAATGGGACAGGAATCTATTTATATAATTTATATAATATTCAATATCATTAATAATAATCCAATTTCATTAATTCTAGGACCATAAGCTGACTAATATTTCCTGAATTTTTTAACACTAAGTGAAAAATGGATAAAAAAAATTTTATTAAAGAACAAGTATTGGTCAGATACCAGTATGGCTACCCCAGCCTTTTGGATGGGTTGTTTGAGTGAAGGATTGTTTTCCAGCCTTTTATTTTGAGCCTGTCTTTGCTCGATTGTTCAGGTGTGTTTCTTGAAGGCAGCAGAATGTCGGATTCAATTTTGTGGATCCATTTTGCCACTCTGTGTCTCTTAACTGGTGCATTTAGACCGTTGGACATTGAGAGATATTATTGTCATGGGATTTTGTGCCATCTCTTTGTATAGGTTGGTTGTTCTTTGGGTTATGTTTCGCCTTATAGTAGATCATTCAGTCCTTCTTTAAGGTTGGTTTTGATTTTACAAAGTTCCTAAGCTGTTGTTTATCCAAGAAGTTGTATATCTGTCCTTCAAATCTGAGTGAGAGCTTAGCTGGATAAAGAATTCTTGCTGAGGCGCTTCATTTCATTAAGTTTTTTTACTATATCCCACCACTGCCTTCGGGCTTGAGGGTGTCTTCTGAGAAGTCTGCTGAAAGTCGAATGGATGCTCCTTTGTACACAATTTCCTTCTTTGATCTTGCTGCCTGGAAGAATTCTGTCTCTGTCTATGGCATCCATTACTTTGACTAGGATGTGTCTTGGGGTCTTTCTATTGGGGTCTCTTCTTGCTGGTACGTGTCGGGCTTCTTGGATCTGGATGCCTTCATCCTTTAACTCGGGAACTTTTCAGCCAGGATGTTTTTAACTGTTTTAATTTCCTTGGGGTTACTTTCCTGTCCCTCTGGGACTCCGATGATTCTTATGTTGTTCCGCCTGGCTTCATCCCATTGTTCTCTGTTCCGTTGCTGATCCATTTTCCGATCTTTTCCATCTTATGTAGTTCTCTGAGTGCTTTCTGCAGCTCATCTTCAGTCTCACTGATTCTCTCTTCCGCTGCTGTCATCCTACTGTTGAGAGCCCCGATTGTGTTTTTTCATTTCATCTACTGAGTTTTTAAGTGATGATATTTCTCTTTGCATGGTTCTCATTTCTGCTCTCATTTCCTCCCGTAGTTTATTGACTGCCCTTTCGACTGCTTCGCTTATGTTCTCCTGTATTTTATTGGACATCTGCTCAATTTTTTCGCTGAGCTCCTTAAACATCCTACCACTTTCCTCTCTAATTTCATTGTCAGAGTGGATCATGCATATCTGTATTCTTTTTGATTCTTCACGGTCAATCCCTTCATCTGTTCTTCGAGCTGGGATCTGGGCGTTGTTTTCCCCATGGTGTTGCGGTGTTCAGGGATAGATTCCTCTAGTGTACTGTTTCTTTTTTCTTGAGGGTATTACCTTCCCTTGGTGTTGAATTTCCTAGTTTTAGTAATAATAAGCAGCCTGCAAGCGGCCGCCCCGCCCAGCCGCAAGACCCCAGACACTCTACCTGAGATGCAGGCAGGCCGGGTGAGAGTTCAAAAATGACGGTTTACTCCGGTTCCGCTCGGACTTCTGGGGATTGTAGTTCCACCTTCTGCCGAGACTCTGGGGCTCTACCACGGCCCCAGGCGCCCACCCAGCCAGCCGCGCACCCCAGAGACTCTACCTGAGTTGCAGGCAGGCCGGGGTGAGAGTTCAAAATGACGGTTTACTTCCCGGTTCTGCTCGGACTTCTGGGGGTTGTAGTTCCACCTTCTGCCGGTGACCTGGGGCTCTACCACAGCCCCAGGTGCCCGCCTGCGCCAGCCACAAGACTCCCAGACACTCTACCTGAGATGCAGGCAGGCCGGGTGAGAGTTCAAAATGACGGTTTACTCCCGGTTCCGCTCGGACTTCTGGGGATTGTAGTTCCACCTTCTGCCGAGACTTGGGGCTCTACCACAGCCCCAGGCGCCCACCCAGCCAGCCGCGCAGACCCTAGAGACTCCCACCTGAGCTGCAGGCAGGCCGGGTGAGAGTTCAAAATGACGGTTTACTCCTCGGTTCTGCTCTGGACTCTGGGGGTGGTTCCACCTTTCTTGCCGAGACCTGGGGCTCTACCACAGCCCCAGGTGCCCGCCTGCCAGCCACGCACCCCAGACACTCTCTACCTGAGATGCAGGCAGGCCGGGGTGAGAGTTCAAAATGACGCAAGACTTCACATTTTAAACCAAGAATACATCCCCTCACATTGATTAGTATCTTTGTGATTTTTTTCTTTGTTCAGGATAAATCCTTGTAGATAGTCTTACGGATATATAGCTCTCTTTGGTGCTACTTGGCAGGTTTAATGTCTCACATGCATTTGTGATTCCTATGATAGGCATTTTTTGGGGGAAAAGGGACATCTGTTGGTGTCTAACGCTTATTTCTGGTTCTTTATTCAAGGATCACTTTGACAATGCTTGAGGTACTTTATTGTAGTGCCAAAGATTACAGTCCAGTTCACATGCAAGCCAAGTTGGTTCCTTAAACCCTGTACTATACTTGCAGTCCTGTTGGTGAGACTTTTTGAAAAAAAATAGACCAAATCTATTATTCTATAGCATCCGATGTTATGTTGGTATGCTGCAAATAAACAAGTGTTTAGTATATATGTTGAAAGAATAACTAAAAGGACAGTGTGGCAAATATAATTTGAGGAGTCCTCCAATTGTGGATCCATTCTCTTGACCCTTGTTTCTTATGTCTTGGGTATTAGTCTCACGTTTTTTATAATTTATTAAAGCACCATGAACGATACTAACAAAGATGTTCATGTTTGAGTTTCATTCTTACAGTGTTCCAGCACCCAGCCATCCACCTGTGCCCATTTCCCAAGAAAGTCCCCAACTCCTTACCCCTTCCCTAGCCTGCCTTGATGGCAGGTTCTTTATCTCTTTCTCTTTCTCTCTCTCTCTTTTCTCTTCCTTCTCTTACATATGTGGATTGCAATACGCATATTTAGCGGTTATTATGTGTATCTTTTGCTTATATTCAATGCTCAGTTCTAGGGTGTTATTATCACTTTTAACAATTATTAGCACACTGCTCCCCTCTCCGTCTTACCTAACCACTGACTCCCACATGTTTTTGGTAGGTTGCCCTTTGACGAGACCTTCTGATCCACTCTTGACTCCTTGACCTTGGATATTAGTTTCATTATATACATATATATGTATATATACATATATGTATATATATATATATTTATTTGCATTTATTTGCATTATATATGTATATATATACATATATATATATATATAATGCAAGTAAATGCAGTCATTCTATATCATTCTTTTTCCTTTTGGCTGATTTCACTCAGCCAAACAAACATGATGACCTCTCAGTATCTGTACAACAAACGATAATGCCCAAAAGAAAAGAGAGAGAAAGAAATAAGGAAAGTGCCAACTACAGAGACAGGCTGGGAAGAGAGAGGCGGGAAGTCAAAAAGGGGGCATGGTGGTTGAAAATATACATGAATGTTGGAACATTCTGTGACTGAAACCTGGTCATGAACATCTTTGCAACTATGTATCTCACCGTGTTTCAATAAAAAATTGAAAAATAAAAATAAATGGAATGGTGAGATCCTGGTGGTGAATCCGCAATACAGCTCATGAAGGATCTTGATGTATTGGGTTTGAACACCCTGTTTGGTAAGGGCTTCGATGACTGCTTCAGTCACCACAGAATCAAAGGCTTTCTGTAAATCAATGAACGTGAGACAGAGCAGCATCTTGTACTCCCTACAAACCTCAATGAGCTTGGTTGCTGTGTGGATATGGTCGATTGTGCTGAATCCTTTCCAGAAGCCTGCTTGCTCGCATGGTTGTCCTTCATCTAGTGTTCTGCTAATCCTGTTCAGGATGACTCGTGTAAAACAGCTTGTAGATGACGGACAACAGGCAGATGGGGTGGGATAGTTGCCAATGTCGTGAATGTCTCCCTTCTTGAACAGTAGAACTGTCCTGCTGGTTTTCCATTGGGAGGGAACCTTTCATTCGACAGGTAGCGTGTGAAGAGCCGAGCTAGTGTATTGATGAGTACCGAAGGCAGATTTTTCAGGTGTTCGGGTCTGACTTTGTCTGGGCCTGGTGCTGTTCCCTTAACGACGTTGATGGCATGTTGGATTTCAGAAGGGAGAATGTTGGGAATGACATATCCATCCTGTGGAATTTTGTATGTGGGCAGTTGGATGTGTCTATCAAAGAGATTTGAGTAGAAGTCCTTGATAATCTCTATTGCCTTTCTGCAAGATGTGATAGATCCATCAGGGTGTCAGAGGGCAGTCATCTTGGTCTTATAGTTGGCGAAGGACAGGCAGGTGGTGTGAATGCTTTTCTCGGCTTCTGCTGTATCTTCCAGTATTTCTGCTCTTCTGTCTTTGAGGTCTTCTTTTATCGCTTCTCTGCACCGCTTAGCAAGCTTGGACGCCAGCATTGGTCTCCTGAAGCTCAGCGCCTTACCACGCTGGCGAATGAGCTCAAGAGTTTCTGAAGACAAGCGCCTTTGTGTCTTTCTCTCTCGGCACTCTTCACACAATCATGGAGGTGCTGAACCAGTCGGTTGTATTCTTCATTGATGTCGCCAATGATGGTATCTTCCCATGTTGCTGCAATGGTGCCAAAGAGTTCCCAGTTGGTGGTCCTTCTGGAAGTTCTCTTCTTAAACTTTGCAGCCTTTTCTCCCGCTTGGGAAGTAGTATTCTGCATGAATGAGACGATGGTCCGATCCTGTTTGGAATTTGGGGACGACAGCAACATCGGGTCAGAAAAACCGTATATTTAAGATGATGTGGTCAATTTCATTGTGGAACTGTCAGCCAGGAGATTCTCGTGGTCCAGCATTTCGCTTCACCCTTCTGGAATTGTGAGTTCCCATGAATGGTCTTGGTGGACATGATGCACTCAGATAGTCTCTCACCCTGTTCGCTCCATTCTAGGCCGTGGGTCCTGATGTGGAGTTCTTCAGCCGATCTTCTTGGTCCTATCTTGGCATTAAAATCACCAACTATGATCTTGTAGAAGGTGTGATCTTTTTATAGAACTCCTCCAGTTCCATGTAGAATTTCTCAAATTCATCTTCTTTATATGTGGATTTTGGTGCGTAGACAATGAAGATAGAAATTGATGGCAGTGGGCCACATCTCTTCAAGTGTAATCTTCCTATTCAGTTTGTTAGGCATTCAAATGAATCAATGTTGATGGCCATGTTCGTGTTTAAAAGGACACCAATGCCACCAACGCCTCTTTCATTGCATGTTCCAAGGAACAATTCTTCTCCTGTGTCCAATACAGCATGATGCGACTGATGCCTCATCTCAGTCAGACCAAGGATATCGCATTAGATCTTTTGAGCTTGCAGCATCAGATCCTCAATATATGCTTCCGATGCCAGCGCACGTGCAATAAAAAATACAGACAGTCAGTTTAGTCCTTCTTCATTTTGGCATCCTAGGATGGTCGTGGAAACTTTATCAGGCACCTGCTTGTTTGCCTTTCTTATTGCTGCCGTATTAAGGGCTCTTTCTGGATCAGGAAAATAAACATTTCTGTTACTGGTTTTGGCATATCGAACACGCATCGGACAGCTTGCCAGGCTCTGTGGTGCAGGCGCTATATTCTCATTACTTTGTGGGCTCTCTCAGAGGGGTGGGTAGATATTTACGGTAATTTAGGTAAATCACGTGGTCGCACAGCAACCACGCAACGGTAAGCTGGTTTATGCTCTGCTGGTGTAACTGTATCCATTCTACAAAGAAGTGATCATAGATGTCAAAAGAGGGCTCGATGGGGTGATAACATTTCACCAAAACTCTTCAGCGCCACCCTCAAGAACATCATGCGAATTAGAATGGGAATGAATGGGAGTGAAGATAGATGGTTGGTAACTATACCCACCTCCGCTCGCTGATGACATCGCTCTAATAACACCAAATATTAGCCAAGTGGCACAAATGCTGGCTGACTTCGACCGAGAATGTGGAAAGATAGGTCTACAGCTGAATCTAAAGAAAACTATGTTTATGAAAATGAACTAGTTCCAGAGGCCCCATTCACTCTCCATGGAACAAACATCTCTGGAATGCAGCAGCTATGTGTACGTAGGTCGAGAAGTCAACATGATGAACGACCTAAAACCTGAGCTGCGCAGGAGGAAGAGAGCGGCATGGAATGCCTTCAAAGGCCTCGAAGAAATAGCTAAAAGGAGAAAAGAACCTCCGGCTCGGGGCACATCTCTTTGACTTCACTGTTCTCCCTGCATTAACATATGCCTCAGAGACCTGGGCCCTAGGAAAGCAGGATGAGGATGCTATTCGGGTCTCCCAGAGAGGAATCTAAAGAGCTATGCTTGGAATATCATGCCTCACTCAAGTGAGAGAAGGAATCCGGAGTTCTGACCTCCGTCGCTATTCCAGAATCAGGGATGTTGTCTCATTTGCCAAGGCATCGAAAATCAGGATGGGCTGGACATGTAATGCGATTTGGAGACAACCGCTGGACTAGAGCCGTTACCAACTTAATCCCACGGGATGTCAAAAGATCACATGGCCGCCCACCTGCAAGATGGTCAGAGTCTCCTTGTCAAGACCCTGAAGGAACGGTTTGAGGCTCTACATATTCCTGAATCAACCAGATGCCATTGGGCTACATTGGTACGTGATAGGGTCCAATGGAAATGTTACTGGTGCCCCTCGAGCAAATCGATGAGTAACGGATTCAAGTGATTTAAGTGATTCAATAATAAATAGAAGTGCCAATTTCTTACAAGAAAGTTTTATATACATTATAATTAGAAGTGCTAGAGTTGGAAAATCTCTTACAAGAACTTTTGAAATGTTACATAGATTGTATTTTCTTTCTTTCTTTTTTCGCTTTTGGGTCACACCCGGAAATGCTCAGGGGTGTCTCCTGGCTCTGAACTAAGGCTTTACTCATAGAGGTGCTTGGGGGAACCATAATGCATGCGGGATTGGGACTCTCGGCATGGGCCAGTTGTGTGTAAGGCAAACGCCCTACCTCGCTGGGCTATTGTTCGTGTCCCATTACGTAGATTGTATTTTCTTTATTTGAAAGACAAATTGGAACTGTAGCTAAAAATCTGTGTTTATAAAGCGAGATATATTTTCCTATCAATTACATTTTATTTAAAAATGGCTAATTAGATTAGTTTAAAAAGGCTTGAAGGAAGTTCAAAATAGGAAGGATGATTGTTCAATTGAAGTATTCTTTATTTATATTAATTTTATTATAATTAAAATAAATGAATAACTTATAATTTTATTATCCAGCACCCATCCATCTACCAGTGCATTCTTCCCACCACCAATCCTCAGATTCCCTCCCCAGTCCCCCAGGCTCCCCTATGGGAGATATTCATTTTTCTCTCTCTTTCGCTCTCTCTCTCTTTATCTATCTCTCTCTTCCTCTCTCATCTCACTCCTCTGTCTCTCCTCTTTCCCCTCCCTCTCTGTACATATTGTGGTTTCTGATACATAAATTTAGGATTATTATATATCCCTTTACCCTATGTTCAGTGCTTTGTTCTAGTCTGGCATTACATTCCCGCCAATTATAGTATATTATATTGGTTCCTTCTCTATCTTATCTAACTCCTCTGACCCCTACATGCTTGTGGTAAATTTCAGCTACTGATAAGTCCCGCTGTTCCATATTTTGCCCAGCCTTGGATATTAAATTAATATCATATTTTTATATGGCAGAGCCTGAAAACTACCATTGGTGTATTCTATATGCCAAACAGTAACAATGGACCTCATTCTCAATAAATGGAGACGCTACTGGCGCCTGCTCTCGAGCAAAATTATGAACAACGGAAGACAAGTCATGTGACTTTTTATATATCCTACAAATGAATGCAGAAAATAGACAGAAGAGACTGCTCTATCTTCACCCCCATCATTTATATCCTAAAATGAGTGGAGTGAAGATAGATGGCTCAGCAACTACATCACCCTCGTCGCTGGTCGACATTGCTCTAATAATACCAAACATTAGTCAAGGGCATAAATGCTGGCTGACTTTAACCGGAATGTGGGAAAGATAGGTCCATCGCTGAATCTCAGGAAAAACTAGTTCATGAAAAATGAACTAGTTCCAGAGGCCCCATTCACTCTCAATGAGTGGAACAAACATCTCTGAATGCAGTTATGTAAAATTAGGTCGAGAATCACCATGAGGAAGGACCTAAAACCTGAGCTAAGTATGAGGAATAGAGCGGCGTGGAATACCTAAAAATCATCGAAGAAATAGCTAAAAGACAAAAGAACCCCTCCAGCTCTGGGCACATCTCTTCAACTCCACTGTTCTCCCTGCATTAACATACAATATCAGAGACCTGCATCCTACGAAAGTAGCAGATGAGAATGCTATTCTGGGTCTCCCAGAGTGAATCGAAAAGAGCTATGCTTGGAATATCGCCACCTCATCGGGTGAGAGAAGGGAGTCCTGAGCCC